>VZRR01005152.1:694539-1045212 GCA_013398015.1 Oreocharis arfaki | reverse complement strand
CCCGCGGTCCCTGCGCGCTGCCAGCAGCCCCGCGGCGCTGCCTGGGGCGGGCGGACGGGCCGGGCGGCAGCCGCCGGCGCGCAGGGCGGGGTGTGGCCTCGCCATTATTTATGAGCTCCAGCCCCTATTTGCTCAGCTAATGATGCACCGGCGGCCGCCTCGCCTCGCCTCGCCAGAGCGGCAGCCAGGGCAGGGCAGCGCCTGTAACTGGAAACCAGCGCCGGCACCGGCACCGCGCGGCCGCTCCATTCACTTCTAGGTGCGTGATTGCGGGCAGGGGACAAGCGCTCCCTGAGCCTCAGGAGTCCACTGCGAGGATTATTGTAAAGAGGAGCCGGGAGTATCTTTGCAACCACCACGAGGAAAGACCTTTTTTTTTTTTTTTTTTTTTTTTAATATATAATTTATTTTTCCCTCTGCCATGAGCCAGGTTTGGAATTAAAATGTTATGGTAGCAGGAGCGGAGTCCATAAACTGATAGAAACCAGACAGAAATCAGTATTATTGGTGCCTCCAATAGCCGGGTAAGCATAACTTAAAGTTCTCTTTCTTTGCTGTAATAGATGTGAGATGTCTCTGATGGCTAAATTTTGGTGCTGTTCACAGATATTTAAACCAGTGTTTTCCAGATTGGCATAATCCGTGTTTGGCAGGTTTTTTTTTTCTCTCCTTCATTTTTTTTTTATTTCTTCTGCTGAATGATTTTCCCTACAGGATTTAGAGTAGGACTCAGCCTGTAGCAGATGACACCTGCACAGTACTTCCTAGCAAAGCGATACTGTACTTTCCAAAAGCCATGCAACATGCTACCAGCGACCTCCGTGGCAGAAAAACTTCACTACTTTACTTTAGTAGCGGTTTGTCTGTTTGTTTACAGTTAGACTAAAAATGCAATTAGACACTGCTTTTTGTCTTTCCCGTAAGGTTCTTTAAGAGTACTTGCAAGGCTTTAGGTCTGTGTGTTGTCAGCAGAGATCATGTGCACTGGACATGCTGAATATAGTATCATGACTTACTGAGATAAATTCAGGACTGGGATATAAGCCCAAAGCAAGAGTCAAACCTGCAATGAGCTGTCAGTTACAAGCTCTGTAAATCTCTGAAATTGAACCTATTTCCATTAGGTAACTCACATGTCAGACACCCTGAGGTACCTTTTTGGTACTGTATGCGTTTATTATATATGTGTCTAACAGCTGGGTAGGAACCATGCTGCTCAGCACTTGGATCTTGTATTGGCCTGTCACTTCTGTGTTAGCGGTGAAGATCTGCAATTTGAGCAATGAAATGTAGCAATGTTTCACTCCTCTAACCGATTACACTAGAATTGGCAGGAGGCACGAGAGTGGGAGGGAAAGAGAGCTGGAAGGGTTTTTTTTCTATTATTGTTTCCTACGGTATTATTTAAAGGAAGAAGGAAAGCCACACACTTGTTCCTCTTTGACTTTTTATCTCTATTGCAAAGAAAGCATAGTGCTACTACTGTAAAATACTAATCCCATTGCATCTGTTAAATCACATGTTCTGTATGATTGGCTATTTGTTTTGGCCTGACAAAGAAATTTTATCAGGATTTAATGCCATTTCTCTCTTAGAAGAGAAGTAAGTTAAAGGATATCCCATGGACAAGTCACAAGGTTTTAAATTTAAAGCCCACAAAGCAACATTAGTACTAGAGTTCACGCAGCCTGTTTAAAAATTATTCTTGGCAAAAACTCTGCAACTATCATTTTATTAGTTAACAGACCCTTAGAGATAATTTGGAACTGGGCCAGAATGGATATGTTTCTCCTACAGACCCGATCTGTAGCTGGCAAATTTCTGACAAGGTTGTTTTTGTCAATTAGCAGAGTCGTAGAATTACTTGATCTTCGTGCATTTCTCAGTACTCAGACCAAATAATGAAGGAGAGTTTAGAGTGTGGGCTGCAGAGCTCTGCGCTTTCTTGCACACTCTCCTTCCCACACCCACCTTGATGTGAAGTCCCCGTGCAGAAAGAAGCCTTTCCAAGCGATTTACAGTGAGTGGATAGGGAATGAGAGGTGGTAATGAGATACGGGGCACTTACCGCTAAGTCAGTGGTGTGGATCCAGCCCAAACTAGGGCTGACCTAAAGTCATCCTTGCCTGACAGCTCATTCCTGCCGTGCTGGGGTGGTTACAGCCGGTTCTTTGAGGACAGGTGCGAACCTCAGAGGGACTGGATGAACAAGCCTGTAGAAATATTGGCTTCCACTGGAGGGACTGTAGTGCTGGAGCAGAGCTGAGGTAAAGAACTGTAAGCTGACTGCACAGGTAATAAATCTCTTCATCAAGTGAATGTGTAGCCTTTAATGATATCTTCTAGCTGTAGGGGTTGTGTCTTTCAAAGTTCTTCCGGTTGTGATAGAATCAAATTTATCACCTGATTGATTTAACTAATAAGTGGTGTCTAGTAGAAGGGCTGTTTACATCAAAAAGGAAAATATATCTATGTAAGCAGTGAAGTAGAATGGCCCTAAAATGATGTTGTTATTTATTCTCACTTTTGCAACTGAGCTGACAAAGTTGTTACAACAGGTGAAATGAAATTTGTGCTTCATAATTTTTGGAGAGGTGCAGTTTAGGAGCAGATGTGATACAGATATGCAATATTCAGCTTCTAATGTTGGCTGAGTTTTCTGGATCTGGTCCAAAGTCCATTAGAATTATTAGGGAAGTGCCACTGACTCCAGTGAGCTCAAGTCCTTCCTGAGCTAGGAAAAGATAGAGAGTTTTGGAGTATCTTCTGATTCTCTGAAATGCTCGGGCTTCTCAGCAGCTTAGGTTCCGCAGATGTGGAGGAGGAGTAGCAGAAGTATCAAGTGTAGGGCACTAACTCTGGGATTCTCAGTGCTCTGTAGAAGTCAATGAGAGCAGGTGAGTATCCTGAAAGGAGCTAGCCCAAAAAGCAAACGTTGACTAAGTTTCAAGTGTGTTGAAGCACTTTTGGTTTCATGGTTTTGAAATTAATGACGTACATATCCAGAATTTCTTGAAAGAAAAACTTAGAGTGATTAGAGAGCTCAGCTTACTGAAACTTAAATCTCATTTCCAAGCACCTTTGATTTCAAATGTTAAAAGAAAAGAAAAAAACCCCGAACAACCAATAATGCCATCCCCCCCCAAACATGAGGGAGAGATGTCTAAAAATATCAGCCAGATTTTTATCCATGAAACTTTATCTCCTGTCCTTGCTTTGCTCTGCCTTGACATTTAGTATAATTATATTTCCAGCAGGTGGAATTGTCTTCATTTTATATAAACTGAGTCTAATGCTGTAGTCTGCCCTAGCTTGGCTCTGGGCTCTGTTGGTTCCTACTAACAGGCAGAGAGTTCCTCTTGTGCCAGCACAGAAGACTGCTGAGGAAAACCACTTTCAGATGCACAAAGAGAAAACAGAAGTGCTGTACCTCCTTCTCATCAGTAATTACGGGTTCAGCTGGAAGAGGCTTCTGACACAATCTTTCCGTACTGTTGTTTTTGCACCACAAGGTTGTATAAGAAGAGTAACGTGATATCTCTCTCTTTCAGGTTTCGTTTCTTGGATATTAAGTTGCAAATCTGAAGAGATGGCGTTTCTTGCGGTGAACGTGCTGATTGGGATATTTATTTACTTTAGCGGTGTAAAAGGATCTTCCCAGCCTCAAGCAAGGGTGTTCCTAACATTCAATGGTAAGAAAGAAGATAAACATTCTTAAACAAATGTTATGATTGAACATTTTCTTCTTCCCTTCAATTCAATAACTGAGTAGAAACTGGCTTTTTGATCCGTGCCCACAATTAGTCTTTTTGGTTTGTGTTGCTGAGACACCTCTCAGTCTAAATTTGATTCTTTTACCAGCATCTACCTATAGCTATAGATGCATAATTAATATTTAATTAATAATTAATAGGCCTTTCTCTTTGTTTTGAGTTATTATGACTTACTAACAACTAAAGGTTTTATTTCTTATCCTTTATTTTCCTTGGAGAAAGATACAACACGTGACATGTGGAGGAGGGTATTAATGATTTGCTGTTCAGTTGGTGCCCAACTGAAACACCTTATATTCTGAAAATGAGGCTGCCTGAAGGTTTACCAAAATGGTTAGCCAGGCACAGAGTCCTTTGAAAAAATATCATTCCTTGTGCACTTTGTGCTCTATGTAGAATGTACATAGCAAATAGCAATTACTGATGCCTGCATACTGTAAACCAGCATTGAAAATCATCATTTTCAAAAGAAAGTTTCTTTTACTTCTGAAGTGTTGAGCAGTACCTTATTACTGCGATAACCCCAGTATTACTTTTAATAGTAAAGTAACTTCTTCCTTCTAGTCTTCTAGTCTTAAATGCTGATGTTAGCCACCACTTCAGAGTATGTGTGTTCTTCAGCTTATAGTGTCTGCTAAATCTGAGCTGAAACTTTCTGTCACTAATTATAGGGGCATTGACTTTCTTCAGCCCTCTGCCTTTTCTGTGATTGTCTTTGAGGCAGAAGGGCTTGCTATTCCCCGCACCAATACTGTTTGCATTGGAATGGCTTCTGTGGTTTGTTAGTGCAGAGTTGCCCTGCCACTGCCTTGGGAGTATTCTGTGTGCTCTGAACAGTCTTTAAAAATAATCAGAGCTAGTAAGTATCTCAAACTTCTACTTGCCACAATGATCATTACTGTGTAAACATGAAACTGAGGGACATCCAGAACGAAACCTGGCAAGTTAGACCTTCCACAAATACCAGCCAGAGTTTGAACAATTACAGTGTGTTGCATCTTATAGAATATGGGGCCCTAAACTGGTGAATGCAGTACTTAATAGGTTTAAATAGCATGGTTCCAGTAAAAGCAATAGTAGGAATTGAATTCCAAGAGGGAACTTGAGTTCAAGTGAGGAAGTAGAGATAGGAATTTCTTTTCCTTGCCTAAAGTCTGCACTGACTTTGGTGGAGATGGTGCTGTTTTGGCACAACTCAACACAGAAGCAAGTTTGGCTGTGGTTGTGTGTTACGTTGCAGGTTTGCCACAGTTACATAGAACAGGCTGATTTGGATTTCCACATCATCTACTTGGTGGCCGTGAAAGTAATCTAGGCTTCCCCTGATCTTTGGTATGACCATAAAGTAAGAAGTGTTCAGGTTTTGTGGTGTTCAACCTTGTGAATGGGGAAGAATTGTAATGAGAGGCAAATGGTTTTATCAGAAACTCAAGAGATTTTGTTTCATCACAGGTATCCTGAAAGGCTGAAACAGTGAAACAGCTGTAGGGGAAAAGACCCCAAACCTAGGAATTTTTAAAAAACCCTGAATTGAAACCTTGGTTTCTCTGTCCTTCCCTGAAAATAGGTTGTCCCTCCTTCCTTTAGAAGGGGCTATGACAGCTTTATGCTGCAGTGACCCCTTGTTTGCTGAGGTTCTTGGGCCCCAAGAGCTCTGTCCCCTGTGCCAGCCCTGGAGACACAGCCTTGCCTCATTTGCCTTCTGCTGTAACCCTGCTTGGCTGCCTCAGAGAACCTTGCAATACTAACTGATCTTCTTATAACTTTTTACTTTCCCTAATACTTAACAGTCAGCCTTTAAAAAAGACCTACATTAAAGGACGTACATTTTTAGGTCCTAAATTTTTATTGGGTCTTTTGAAGTCATAAAAGTAAGAAATGAATTACGTGTTTTATAATATGAGAAGTATGTCTGAAATAAAAAGCTAAGCTTTTTGTATAACATATAAGCAGAAGTTTTGTTTTTAAAGCTGATTTCCAGATGGTAAGAAACAACTTTCATTATGTGAAAAGAGTTTGCAGGTTGTTGTGTATACCAAGGTAATGGCCCCACCTATCATATGGACTTGTGTTCTATAAATCTCTGTTTACTTACATGAGTAGAGATGTCATAGAAAAAGGTAAAATTTCACACTGTTCTCTAGCTAAGTGTGATAACACACTCTTTCTCATAGGCTGCTTCATAGCTTATTGTTTTTAAATCATGTAGAATTACTGAATTATTTGCAGTCTTCTTGCCCTAAGAAGCTGTCAGTTTTTATGGAGAATTGTCACTCTTTTAAAGTGCATGGTTTGAAAATAAAACCATAATTAGGACTCCTTATGTTTTAAATGACATTAGACAATAAAGACAAGTCATTCAAGCTTAGAATACTTACATGATATTTTTCAAGTTCTGAATTGGATTTGGCTTGGTGTCTACAATTACATTGCGTAAGTTTTGGGGGTAGAATGTGTACAGGAGGAGAAAATGAGTGATGCTTTTCAAAGCTAACCTGCTCCTTCAGGATCAAGTCAATTGAGCTTATTCACATTGCAGCATTTCTCATGGGAAAATCCAGCAAGTATCTTGACCTATTCTGTTTTTCATCAGGAAAGATAAAAATGGGAATCATTTGAATCATGGGCTGCCTTTCTCTTTGCCATCTACTTCATTAAGAATCAAATGTAATTAAAAAGTGCGCCTGGGTAATACCTCAAGAGCCTGATAATAGGGATTTTGCAATTAACTTCAATGGATGAAGGACTGCAACCCTAACTTCTATTTTTGAAATCAAAAGCCTGGCCCCTTGTCTAATTAAAATGTAGTTCATGACTTAGCTGAGGTTGTTAACTGTGCATATGACGTGAGTGTGGAACTTACTGCTGTCTGCACCCTGAGTGTCTTGAAAATTGCAGTGCTGTACAGAACCCTGAGGCCTGATTCCTATTGCTTTGCACCTTGTATAGCCATTTACTCAGCTGAAAGGAAAGGTCAGGCTGGAGCTGAACTGCTGCTTTCCTCAGGTGAACATGGTTATTTACACAGGGCAATGGGCCTGTGGAGAACTGGGCAAAGGGACTCTTGGTGTGCCTGGAGCGATTTGGCATGACACGATTGTTGACTGTTCCACAGTGGTGGCTCAAATCACTGGTATTTGTACAATATCTGCACTTCAGCTGCAGCTGAAGAAAGAAAGATGGCCCCAGCTTTTTCTGATTCTGAAATTGCAAAGATGTGAAGCCTGTGGTGCAGCAGGTGCAGCAGTGTTGGGAATCATCTGCTGTGTTCCCGTTGAACACTCCCACTCCGTTGAGCCTGCAGGAGTGGGAGAACCTGGGATGGGGGAAGCAGAGGACTCAACATGTCTCATTACACTATTAATATGTTATTCCCCCTCCTGCTGCTTCTTCTGGCTCCTTGTCCCTGGAATAGATCTTTTTAAAATCTACTTAAATCACCTATCATAATTTAAAGCACCATAGTTTATTTTCTCTCCATAGCAAAGGACTTACCTTATCTGTTTATGAACTATAAAGTGTGGTGCCTGCGGTTTCTCAAGCTCCATGCATTCGTCCTTGGTACTGCATGTTCCTTAGCAGATAATTGGGAGCTGTATCCTTCAGTCTTTACAGGGAAAAAGTCTTTCTGAAATCAGTGGGAGTATTACCAGTATAAGAAAGGAGGTACTAGACTCCAGGTTAGTGTCAGACTTTGTTTCATTTCAACTCACATTTACTTTTTGGGTTTTATTGCAGCCCTAAAAGGCAGAACCATAGCATTTTAACATCAAATTCTGAATAGATTGAAGCAGATATAGTACTTCTTTTTCAAAATACACTCAAACCAACCTTCTGTGAGATTTAAATTTATATGGAGATACACAACAAAGTGATAATTTCACAATTTAGTGGGAACTTTTAATGCATTCTTACTTCAAATGTCTGGTCTAGCAGATATTTCCCATGCAGATTCTCCTATTGTCTGCAGTGAAAATTCCGTATGAGAAGTGGATCAAGGCTAATTTGCAGACAGTTTTGTTCTTCTCTTTGTTATAAAATTACTAGAACACGTAAAGGACTTTTAAGAAAGTATCAGTCAGATTCATTAATGACAATTAAAGTGCATAAAATGTCACCAGAGCAACAGCAGCACTTATTCAACTGTCAACATATTTTAAAAGATTTAATGCAACCCCTGTGGTTACCCTCAAGGAAAAATAAAGGAACTGAGAGCCATTTTCCTTGAGCTCTTGAGCAACAGCAGTACAACTTGTTTTTAAACAATCCCTCATTGTAATCTTAATGTTACCACAGTTAATAAAAAGTTCATTTATTATTTGGGGGACTTTGTGCTGATGACAGTCTAGTAGGCAAAGGTTTACGCACATATAGTTGATTGGATCTTTTTTGGTGTCTGTGGAATAAAAGCTACTTACAAGATGAGGTAAAGCAGTAAAAGGAAAAAAAAAAAAAGAAGAGCTAGAGAAGAGATCCATGGTTTAATTTTGCTGACCTGCAGAGCTCATCTTGAATATTCATATAGTTGCTTAGTTTTCAGCAAATTTTGAGTAATATTTTCCCAAAAGTAACTGATTTGTTACTTTTATGGGTCTTAAATAATGTTAATTTATTAAGTGTTGAACATCGATGATGTGAAAATTTTTCCAGTTTGATTGTCTCTCACTGGAGGTCTAAAAACTTAATTCTGAATACATCCAACTAAAAATAAAATTCATTTTTTTCTTTAGTAATGAAGATGGTGGTTTTGCAGTTTGTTATAGAATCATAGAATGTTAAGGGGTTGGAATGGATCTTAAGGATCATCTCATCCCAACCCCTTCTGAGATGGGTAGGGACATCTCCCTCTAGACCAGGTTGCTCAAGTTCTCTTCCACTCTCCTTGAATGCCGCCAGGGTTGGGGTATCCACAGTCTCCCTGGCAACCTGTTTCAGTATCTAACCACCCTCACAGTAAAAAAATTATTCCTGATAGCTAACCTAAATTTTCCCCTCTTTCAATTTGTGCCCATTATTCCTTGTCCCATCACTACAGTTCCTGACAAAGACCCCATCTGGCTTCTCTGTAGCCCCTTCAGTTACTGGAAGGTGCCGTGAGGTCTCCACACAACCTCTTCTCTTCTCCAGGCTGAACAGCCCTGACTTTCTCCGCCTGTCTTTGTACAGGAGGTGCTCCAGTCTCCTTCTCAACTTCATGGCTTCCTCTGGGCTTGCTCCAACAGTTTCAAGTCTTTCTTATGCTGGGAACACCAGAACTGTGCACGATATTTCAGATGGGGTCTGGAATTGACAGCTTTGGTTGTTTCTAGAGACAAATGCCTGGTTTACATATCATAGTCTTTGAGGGTCATTTTTAGACTTATATCTTCTCTGTATTTTTTTCATGCTTTTTTTGTTTGAATTTCTTTATTTCTCTTTTAAATAAACAGAGGCTTAATGCAATAAATCTTGTATTGAATTGAATTGCTTGAACAGGCTATGAGGTAAATGTAAAAAAAAAAAAAAACAAACATCAAACATATTAAAGGAAGCATTATGTAAAAACCTCTTTATTCTTTCTAGAGTTCCATGGGTAAAGGTCTCACCTGCCAAATGACATTGAATCTGCTTATTTTCATACTCTTGTTCAGTAGCAGTCTCACTGAGTTGGCTACACTCTCATTATTGTTGACATGAGTGTACAGGAGAGGATAATTTGTTGTTTCTGTATTTAAATAAATTGTGCCATGTGATTTGACTTCAGTTATGAAAATGGTCCTGCAATAAAGCTGAAGTCACAGGTGCTGTTTGGTCCAGTTCTGTGTTTGTGCTCTAAAATTACTATAAGTGGTACCCTCATGGGAAAGCACAAATAAGTACGGCTTCAAGGTAGTTAATTATCAGGCAACAAACGTGCTTGATAATTAGCAAAGGTAGTTAGTTACCAGGCAACAAATTATCAGCCTAAAAATTTGATCCTGCTCTTAGATGAACTCATCTGAATTTGACAAAATTTGTGAAGACTTGTTTTCTTGCACAATAATAAGTAGATCTGTTGTCTAAGAGATGACTTCTTTCCTTTAATCTCTTTATGTTACTGAACTCAGTCAATCTGACCTGTAACTGAACCGGCCTGTGGTTTTGTTTGTTTTTTTTTTTTATTTTGGTATGGAAAAATCAAACTTTATCTTAGAACATTTTGACAGATTCTTCACATCTTGGCGCTTTCTACTTGTCATAGAAGAAAGCAGCTTATCTTGGCCAATTCCACTGCGCTGTCGTTACAATCCTTACTTGTGTTGCCTGTCCAAGGCAAATGCTGAAGTCCCTACGTAGGCAGTTACATTGCCATTATTCTACAACACATCTTCTTTTTATGTTTAAAAAAAATGTGATGAGAGAGAAATGGCGTAGAAATTTCTAATACCCCATTTTTTTCAGGATTGTTCGGGTACCAGTAACAAGAGCTCCTCTGTGAACCATATCCATGCTGGATGAGCTCACAGCGCACTTTGAAATGTAGTGCTGCACAAGCCTTTTTGTGTATCAGATGTAGTTAGTGACGTGAGTCGCAATAATTACTCATTTTATTGAAGTGCGTTGACTGAGATCCTGCCATGAATAAATACATAGACCAAGAACTCATCCTGTTATTTGAACTGGCTGTTCCCTCAACATGTGTATTTTGTTCTTTTTGGTGCTGACTTTTCAGTGTTCTCCGTAACACTCCTTAATAAAAAGACGAGGCACTGTTTCTCAGGGAAAGTCTTTGTCTTAGGGACACAGTTTACTGGTTCACAGTGCAGCTCCTCAGCTCATCTCGTCTCATCATACGTTCAGACAGCAATGGCTCAGCAGACACCAGGGTAGAAGAAGGCTGTATGTTTTTCCTTGTTGAACTGATTACAGAGTTGGGGTCTAGGGAGAGAGCTAAGGATAGAAACGTGCTCCATTACTTTTGTGAATGAGGGTGATGTTGGATCTCTCACACTAGGAAGTGTACAAATCAAGATAAGTGTGTGTTTCCAGGAATGAAGAGAAGTATTGTGATTAAGAGAGGGCTTACACCATTCTTCCCTTCCCTTTGTGTCTCTGTCCTTATTCAATGCAAACTTGGTACAATTGCATTTGCATCATTCCTTCTTCTGCCACTGACATGGCTTCTTCCAGGAAGAAGAAATCCTGGTAATGATTCACTGGATCTAAGACTCAGGTATAACAGTAGCAAGAAGATAAGGAGTGATAGCTCTGCCTCTCCCATGAAACCACTCTGGAGCTGGGACCATCATACTTAGAGAGTTTAGCTCTTCATCTTATCTTTGTGAATGTGAGGCTAACTATTCCTCCTTGAGGAGAAGTTTCTTGATTCTTTCGTGGGTAGGGTTGGTGGAGGTTTTGTTTCCTACTCCTTTGTACAGCAGTATTTGGGATATTCCCAGCTACTACTCTAACCCAGCAAATAAGTTACGTAAAAGGGAGTGCTACAAAGGCTCATCAATTACCACAACTAGTACCCCAGATTATATAAAGATTTTTTTTGCAGAAACACAGTACACATAGTTTTAACTTAAAATTTTAGAATGCTTATATTACAAGGCAGCATTTTGAAGACGTGTCTTGCTGCTATCTTACATCTTGTCTACAAGAAATTAGCCCGTGGTATTTCATCATTATCAGGAAAGAAAAAGAAAAAAATTCTGGAACTCTCCATCAAATGACCTTGATAGAAAAAAAATCTCTGGAAAGCATTTCACCAGTGTACAACTCCAGTGAGTGCCATCAGGGAGTCACAAGAAATGCAGGATTTGTTGGGAGCTCTGTGTTGTTAGGGGGAGAAAGTGAGTTTCAGTTCTGGTGTGTGAATGCCCTCAAATCGCCATGCGCTTAGAGACTGGTCTATGAGTACCTTTCAGGGCCGAGCGCTTGATTTGTAATTTGGCTGCCATCTCCCAGGTGCTATCTATCATTTTTAATGACATTGTTAATACTGAGGAAGGAATAATGGTTTTGGTTTTGTTCAAGGTTTTTTAATTTTTATTTAGGGGCTCTAAGTAAGCACTTCATATAAAATACATCCTATTTTTATGAGAATGTTTTATTTCCAGTAAAAGTTTCAAATGCAAATATGATTTTGTGAAATGCAACTTTTAGTAATAGAATAGAATGAATACCCAGACTTTTGAACTGTTCTGCTTAATCTTACTCACAGCGCTGGAACAGATGATTGCCTCACCAAAATTATCTTCTAGAATGTGGATGAGGAGACATCACAATCAGCTGGGACTGCCAAGTTTCTTAATGGGAAAAAAATGTGTATTGGCAGTTGCTTGTATTTTTCTTTTTTTAAATAACTCAAAATTAAGTTGAATCCAGATTTTTTAAATTACATTCACTGCTTTCAGCCATTAAGAAGGTCAGACTGGCATTCCAACATTAAAAAAAAAAAATTGTTTTAGAATTACACAGTGAATGTGTGATGGATTAAAATTCACTTTCTCATATTGTCTCAACTATTGTCTCCTTTTAGAATTTCCTTTGCAATTTCACAGTTCTGATACTGCTTTGAAATGCAACTGAAAAACACAAGGTCTAGTAGGTCCTTCCCTGAGAGTAATAGGCTTTCTCAGTTACCTGTTCTCCTTACCATTTTTTGTTGTTTCTTAGAATTTTTTTCTGTTGCTTAATAGCATTTCCCTTTACCATTCTTAATGAAAAAATATATTTATTTTTAAAAGCTTTGAGTTATGCAGAATAAATTAATTTATGTCAGCTCAGAATCAATTAGGTTGGGCAAATATTTGTCTTCTTTTAACACCTGTGTCAATCAGGCTAGATCTCTAGTCTCTCAGCTTAAAGGAGCTGCAGAGTTAGATTTACAGGCATAAGAGAAATATGCAAGGCAAATGAATGTCTGATCCCTCATTTAGCTCAATTGGCTTATGATGATGAGGTTTATTTTCTTTCCTTCTTGTGATGCAAAGTTTTGAACAGCAGAAGGAGAAATACCATGGTATATATGCACACTACAATTGACAGTGCAACAGGAAAGAAGAAAAGATAATAACAATAGATGCATTCATAATCCTGCAATAATTTATTTCTAATGGAAAAAGACGTATGTATTTAGAACAGTGTCATATATACATCAATATGAAGCCTGCATTATTTGTTTGTTCATCCTGAGCATCTTACCAGGTTTAAACCTCACACTGATACAGAAACTTCTTGAAAGCAGCTACTGCTCTCAGAAGGCTGGATTTTCCTTATCCTCTGAGATACCCACTGAGCCATGGCCAGCCAGGGAGTGAAACACACTGTTTTCCTTGAATCACACACTGTCACACACCTCTTTGGCCTTTCTGGTGCATTGCAATGGCACAGGATACACATCATGACGTGTAGTTTCTATAGCCCTTAGAAACTCCTCCTTGTCTGGAGTAACCAGCCTGCATGCCTCTCATTGCAGTTTTCTGAGACAGTCTCTGTGTGAGTATGTTGAGTGCTCTTACAAGGCAAATATCAAATTAGAACACAAAAATGTGAGCACTTGCATTTTCAGAATGGCACTTTCTGGGTTTTTTTTTAATATCAACCAATTAAGATGTTATTTTCAAGGAGAGGCTTGGCATTTTTTCAAAAATTTACTTCTTGAAGCCTGAAAAGGATTTAGTTGGCATGGAGAAGTGATCCCAGGCTTAGATTTTTTGATGGCTTCAACGTGAACACAGCTGGAATTTTTTAAGCTGATTCGACTAAAAACTCACTTCCTGCCACTGTTGAAAATAATGCACTAGATTTTTTTTTTTTTTCCTAAAGCAGACAAACCTACAGCAAAGACAAAAGAGTTTAGAGCCCCCATGAGGTGTTTTATTGTGGTTTGCATTAGGGAACGAAAACAGTGCATACACAACTATTAAATATGAAAATGAATATGTCTGTAAAGCCATTACCTCTTATTAAATAACTTACCATCTTTGTAGCTTTGATAGGTCCCTTTAAAATGAGAAGGGTGTTAGCCATTCATATCTCCAGTAGGAATATTTTTTTACTTATGGATACTTTAAAATGTAAGACTTTTTCAAACAAAATTTTGAAAAGTTAAGTAAGTAAAGAATCATTTTTCAGTAATTTTTATTCCACTGAATATTTTTTCAAGCTCCCTCTCTACTATTTCCCGATCTCAGGTAAGTGTGTTCTTAAGTTCACACCGATGGCTGAAAGGCTAAGCTACATAAAATTGCAAAAATAATTTGAAGCTTTCAGATGCAGTCAGGAATACCACAATCCGCACTAGCAGTGCTCAGAAAGTGAAGCTAGGAGAAGACTTTCGAACTTGGCCGGCATTGTTTGGGCCATTACCAGGTCCAACCAACCACAGACTTTTTTAATCTGGTCCCATACTATCCTTTGAGACTTGGGAGAATCTGCTTGCACAGTACATGCTTCCTTAGCTGATGAATTCATCCTCCCCAGCACCCAGGTGAGCAGTGGGTTCATGAAGAACATGAGTCTTGCTGCATTTTTGTGTATATATGCCCCTGGACTAGTTGGAGCAGGCTCTGGGGAAGAGGGGAAAACACAGGAATTCAGCATCTCCCCAGCAGCTGGGGAGAGCAAAACGACCACCCTGATGCAGGGGCTCCGAGGAGGTTTTTATGGAGGAAGGCTGTGCCAGCTGAATCAATACTGGGGCAGGTTTCATACCTACTGTGGTAATTTACAGAGATGTGTTGGGTGGGGAAGACGATCTCATAGAATTAATTGAAGGAGCCTGACCAGACGACCTTTCTTGAGTTGGATTTTTTTTGCAGCTACAGGAATCTCAAATGATGACTTAATTTCCATTTGCTATTAAAAAAATAAAAATATATATTTTATTCCAGATTCTCAGAGTGTTATTGCCAAAGAACTTTCCTTCCTAAAAACATTCCAGTTACATGCAGCACTGCAGTCCAGTGATGAGATCCCGCTCCATTACTTTTATTATTATTATATTTTTGCTTCTATCCAGTGCATTTTTATGGGTACTGGTATTTTGCTGCTGGGTGTATTGGTACTGGGGTCAAGAATTGAATGCTGATTATGAGGCAGCCTGTCCTTCTCCTTGTGTGCTCACTTCCTCTCTTATCTTGTTCTTAAAGAGGTGAAGGAATTCTGCCTGGATTTTTCCAAGAGGCAAGCAGCTGAGTTTATTCTTTTCACTCTGTGAGGTGACTGTGACAGACCTTTTCTTCAAGGTTATTCTCTTTTACGCGAGGGGACAATGGCACGGGAAGGGGTTTATGGCTTGCTTATGGCTATTGAAAGCTTTCTTAGCCAGCTGGAGATCCCTTTCAGATGAGGTTGGATGTGAGAGAAAACATGTAACCTCTAAGATCAACTAAACTTGAGATTGTGTGCAACATCAATAAACCACAGCACTCTGAATAAACAAGGTGGCCACTCACTGTTTACTGTTGCCTTTGCTTATTTTTCCAGCACTGTGTCTGTGATAGCCCCAACCTGTTTGCTGAGCAGCTAAAAGGAGTTTTGCTCAAAATAGGTCTAATTCTTAGCTGATAGGTATGAGTCCTATGTGGAAATGTGTTAGGCAGAACTAGAAGATTGTGGGATATTTTTTCTCTAAAAGGCCCTTTAAAGAAAGCAAGTATTTTTCAGTGGAGAGTGAGGGGGTGGCATAGAAGGCACTAGGAGGTGAAAGGGGCTTGTAGAGATTATTCACAGGCACAAAATGCTGCACTTCAGTTCACATAGTATGAGGACATTCAGCCTTAATGTATTCTCCAGAGGTAATCTCCAGTTCCTTTGAAGCGGACGTCAAATCTGGTATCAGATCTTGTGTTAAAGAAAATACATGTGTGTTTTCTTTATGTTCATTTAGGAGGCAAAATATTATATTTTTCACATAGGAATGGAGCATAGTTCTGGCTTACTGTGTCGTTTATGTGTTGATGTTTTCTGCTGTGATGTCAATTTATTTGTTTTAATTTGTGGAGATGAGAGATCAGGGAAAGAGATTGTTCAGTTCTGGACCCTCCCAGCATAAGAGGTTCTGGCAAAATAGAAGAAGCCCAGTGAGGGGCCACAAGGCTGCTGTGGGTGCTGGAGCACACGGTGAGCAGAGTGTCTTCTCGTGGCTGTCTGATGGCAAGGCTCAGACTCTTCTCAGCAGTACACAGTGACATCTGTTTAGATGGAAGGACTTTTGTTTTGTTTTGGGTTGGTGGGTTGGTTGGTTTGGTTTTTTGTTTTGGTTTGTTTTTTTGCTATAAGCGTGCTGAGACATTGAATCAGGTTATACAAGGAGGCAGCCTATTCTTCCCTGCTCCGGATATTTGAAGCTCAGCTAGATGAGGTCCTGTGCAAACCCACCTCACCTCAGTAGGTTGCCCTGTTTTGAGCAGGATTTTGGTTGACACAACCTTCAGATGTCTTTTCCAACCTGCATGTTTTGTGGTTCTGTGATTTTATCAGAGATCAGAAGGTGTGAGTCTTAAGACGGTATCTATTTTGGCAGTGTTTGCAGCACAGCTTATCTATTAAAGTAGTTCTGAAGAAGAAAGTTAGCTTCTCTAGAAAAGGTCAGAAATTTTATCCAAATGACCTGGCATCCTGAGTGCCTTTCTCCACAATGAAAGTTGTAAACACTCAACATCAGAACTTTTTATTTAGATGCCTACTGCAAATTACTGTGCCTGAAGTGTGTGTTTCCAAGACTGAAACCTTGCATGTTGTGTAAATTGTTTTCTTACAGTAAGAAATAGAATAGATTTCCCTGGTGGAAGGAAAAATCATGGGTCTGTCTTTAGTAGAACGGTAAAATACAAAAATTCCTCTTTTAAGGAATGGCAAAAATCCTAGATATGCAGCATTACATGGAATTATATGAGAGCAATGACAGATCATTCTATGTGTATTTTCTGTACATGATCTCCTTCGTTCTCTCATTTAAGAAAAAGAGATTGCCTTCTTTTTAAGTGGAGCTCATTCATATTACAGTAACTAAATCAGTACATTTTATGATGGAGCACACAGCATGTAGCTAAATTTACAGGTTTAAATAGATTTTATAATACATGTATTAAATTTTGAAATTCTATTGAACTCCTTTACTACCAAATCAGAGTAAAGGTTAAATTATATAAGTAACATTTCTGACCAAATTTCTCAGTGTACATGTGGTCTCAGAACAGATACTAGATCTTGTTCTGGTTCTAGTTTATTCTCAAAGTTTGATCAGTGTGTGTGTGTAATATAACATAGAACAGATAAAGTAGATGTGCAGCACACACACAAGTGTTTGGGGATGTGGTGTGTCTGCTTCTGGGCAAGCGTTATGTTATCTGATGCATTGCAGATGTATAGAAAAAAATGTTTGCTAAAATATGATAAAATGGCAAGTCCAGATAAAAAATTCTAAATTACCTGGCCACATCCTTTTTTGAGTGCATAGCATCCTAAATTTTTCCAAGCTCTTGTGTTTTCTTTCCTCTGAGTCGCTGAGTTTGCATGCTCAGCTCTGCTCTTAAGTGGTGTGTGCACACACATACACAAACAGCACAGAAAAAAATTAGTAGTGTGATACACACTTCTGAGCTTAAGCTTTTTCAGCCGTGCGGTTTGTACTATAATATCTTGAATACTTGACAAATTCATTAGAACTGTACTGATAGGCTTTACAGACTTAGAGAAGCTTTCTTTAGCCTCTTTGCAAGGCTGTAATCGTTTCTGACCAACATTATTTATCAAAGTCCCTCTATGGTTCCTGTATTCCATAGAATCATAGAATCTTGTGGCTTGGAAGGGACCTCCAGCCAACATCATGCTCAAAGCAGGTCTGATTAGATCAGATTGCTTTGAGACAAGTCCACTGAAGTCTTTAATAACTACAGTGGAGGAAATCCCACCCCTTAATATCAATGTTCCAGTAGCCTCCCAGCAGGTCATTTTACACATAAGTAAGAAGAATAATTCCTCATCTCTGGAAATGTTCCAGGCCAGGTTGGATGAGGTTTCGAATGGTTTAGTGGAAGGTATCCCTGCCTGTGGCAGGGGAGTTGAATTGGGATGATGTTTAAGGTCCCTTCCAACCCAAACCATTCTGTGGTTGATTCTAAGATTTCTTCTTTTCATTTGCTTTATAAAACTGAAGAAACTCCGTTTCCTCATCTCTCCGTGGAAGCCATGTGGTCCAGAAACTTTATTTTTTCTTTGGCTTGTTTTTAGTCTTGGAAGGTGATCCTTCCTTTCTAGTGGTGAGTTGCTCACTTCAGTATCTGCTTGCCATCTCTTCACCCCTGTCTGGGTTCATCTCTGCATATAAAATGAACAGTCTGACTCTGTCTATTACAATAATTCATAGTTCAGCCACTTTAAAACTGTGTATGAACTATGTATATCTCTCTGTGTATATACTTACTATTAAGTTATTTTGGTGTCTCTTTGGGGAAGGAAAAGAAGGATTTTGTTGGCCTCAGTGTGGTTAGAGTCAACTGTTGAGGGCTTTTTCCCAGAGAATGTGAACAAATGTGAGTGTTTTGAGTGCCTATGGCAGTTGTTGAGTGTTTCTTGAAGATGAGTTTGATGATATTATGAAGAACTCATGCCAGCCATTTTGTTGAGAAATTTCTGTATAACTTTCTGAGGATACCCTTTGATTCTTTCCCAAAACTCAATTCCTATATGCAGTTTAAAAGGAAAAGCCTGTTTACTAGTTCCCTATTAATTTAGATTTTGGGCATTAGTTCTTGTCGCTGGGGGAAGCCTGAGCATTGTGTCATTTTGCAATACCAAAATTTCTTGTATATGAAGAATAAAATAGGATAGATCTCAATTCACTTCTTTACATTGTCGGCAGACAAATTCATTCTCTGTGTGGCAAAGGATATGTGGGTTTTGTATGTAAAGGGATATTCATTTTCATTTGATCTGTCTTAATCCTGAGGATATGGGTTCAGATCCCAGAGCTATAGAAAATATTAACTTGATGCCTCCATCAGCCTTCAAAAGCTCTGTGATTGAAGGCTCTCAGCAGCTGTTATCTACTATAATAAATGCCAATGATAAAAAAGACTAGATGAGCTGATGATTTTTTTTTTGTTTTGTTTAAGACCAAATAAAAGTATTTTCTTTCTAAATTAAGTTAGGAAAAAAAATCCTTTGTTGATTTCTTTATTGATAGAAAGTACTAACAAGATTGTTCTTTTTCACAAATACTGCTTAGGATTTGGGGGTCACAGTTCATAGCAAAATACGCTGCCTCTGTTTGCCCAGCTGCCACACCTCCTCTGCCTTGTCTCCTCCTGTATGTGAAAAAAGAGGCTGAAAGAAAGGTAGAGGGAATAACAGGTTTAGTGCTGCTCTTGTAGACCATAATCAATGTAAATGGTGTTAACAGGATTAAGATTTTTTGCTTCCATGTGCATATCCCACCCTAGAGAAATGGCACTCTTATATTTAAGCGCAGGGAAGACAGCATAGACTCCTGGTGTGGTTTTGACTATGTAGTGACATGTAATGGTGGTCCAAAATGCAGGAATAACTCTTGCAAGCTTTTTATTAGGATTTTTTTTTGGGGGGTGGTGGTGGTGGTGTTTGATTTGTTGGTTTTTTGGGGTTTTTTTTTGACTGTTAAGTCAAGGTTGAAACAACTGAGAACTGCTCCTCCAGCTTAAGCTGGGTAGTCTACACAGAATGGGCCCCCAGACAGAAGCAAGCCAAAACATCAAAACCAAAGGAAACTCCTAGGGAGAAAAAGGATGCAGGAAAGATGTTTCTTTAATCTTTCATTCCAACTTCAATTTTATGGATGTTACACAAAAATTAAAGTAAGATTGTGTTACAGAACTGTGTGTTACAAAACCTTATGGCACAAAACTTAAAGAAAAAAAATCCATATTCATGTCAGATGCATTTTAATTTCAAAATGGTCCACGGAGTTTTGCCCAGCATATCGTTTGTATTGCAGCAGTCTTTCTCTGTCTTACATGTTTCCATTTGGTTTTGGAAAAATGAAAGGAAACCGTTAAAAAGACATTTCTCTTTGTGGGGACAAAAAAATCCCTCCTGAAGTCCTGTGATGTTACTGAACTTTGGATCATGATCGTATTTGCCAGTGGTTGCAGTTTCTATTTCAATTAGAAATCTACATTTAGTAACTCTCCACCATAAAAGAGGGTGTGCAGTTACGAACACAGTGATACATGGCAGTGTTTAGTTATTTCTTTCACTGTAAGAGAGTATTCAATTTTCTAATGAAGGTTAGAATAAAACTAGAATAGATTAAAATCAGTTTCTATGTTTTTACTTTTTTTTTTTTTTTTTTTAATATCCAAACTGCAGTATGAAAGGTTTATTCAATTCAGAGGTTTCAAGGACATGGATGTGGTTTTGCATTAACAAGGTAGCATTTAGATGTCTTGGGACAGGCCTTGCTACTCCTCTTGGCAATGATGAAAAGGACACAGGTTTGCTACTGTCCTTTCTTCACTGCCCATACCAGTAATTGTCACTTTGTATTATTTATAGAGACTGAGTTGGTTTTCAGTTTTGTTTTCTCCTGCTTTTCCCTTTAGCCACTATCCAACATGACTGCACCCAAGCTTTTTTTTGAGGTTCTTCTGGTGGAAGCAGAATTAAAGATTTGTATACTTTGCCATCTTATGACAATGGGCAGCAACTGAAATGAGGCATGTCAAGCAACTACCACAAAAAGAAATCAGTAATTTACAAGTTCAGACAAAGGTTGAAGAAACAAACCTTCTCTGTAGTTGTTCTGTCTTGTACAGTCTGTTAATATTTTCACATCTGAGAATATTTAATTTTCCTAATTGAGAGAATGTTACGCTGCAATTGAGAAGAAAAGAGAAATCAAAAGCAGAATACTCTCATTTTCAGCAGAGCAGTGCTAATGCTTATGTTAGTCAGTGAGAAAAACATGAGGGTGGATGAGAAACAATAATTCATTACTGTCTCTCCTGCAGTCAATTAAATATGTCTCATACGTAGCTGATTAAAGCTGCCTTTTTTCCCATAATAATCATAGGATTCATTGGAAACAGACTGAGAGTAGGACCATTTATCCCAGCATATCAAACCTTTAGAGGAAGGGAAAAAGTAAAACCCAAATGCCAGCCCTGCCAGGTTGAGTTGGATTATACAGTAAATATCCATAGCTTGCAATAGGGGCAATGTTATTCTTACTACTCTGACGCTGACTCCTGTTCATAGCTTGCCCTACTGAATCTTAACCAGTGCACCACATCTGAGAAGTTTTCACACATGACAAATGCATGGGTCAGAAAGCTGATGGTCTGATGTCCACACACCCAAGTCTAACATAAAGATCGCATATGAAATCATAGACTGCCTCGTGTAACAAAAGACCCTCCGCATCCCAAATTTGTCTCCTTTTAAAATAGCATAATTATAGAAGGACTTCAGAAGACAAATCTCTATAATGTCCTTCTCTTTCTATAAAATCTATTGTTATGTATTTCCAAGTTCCTTAAGAGGCTACATACTATTTTACCAGGCTAAAATATGCATCTCCCTTGCAATTTTTCACACTTTCTGTCTATTCCTATTTGATTCACATTTTCTCCCTTCTGTATCTAGTTCCCTGTCCAAGTTAAAATGTAAAATAAAGTATAAGAGATGCTTGGCCCCCTGAACACATTGCTGAAAGGTTCGTTTTTCTGCACACAAGTGTTCAGAGTATTTCTCACAGAAGAATAGCATAAATTATGGAGATTCCAGTCACAGAACAGTGAATACTATTGTCAGTTTGCTTAGGAAAAACTAATGAGGTTGTAAAGAAATACTGTCTGCTTTATAAGAGTAAAATTTGACAGCTGGAAAAACAAAGGCAATAGGCTGGTTTCCATTTTCCATTGATTTTAGCCCCCAACATTCAGAAGACTTCCTTTTCTGCAAAACCACATTCACACTGCCTACACACGAACACACAATGCTCTTTTGCTTCAAGCCAGAGGCAGATTAAACTTCATTAGGAGAGCAAGGCTTGAGGAAATTTCAAACTGTAACAGATAATAATTTGACAAATAAAGAATTAGGGTTTATTTTACTAAGCCAAAAATAAAAGCTAGAGCAAGGTTCCCATGGCTCTTTTGTGCCTTTAACCACTGGGTAGGAATACCATCGCTTTTCATAGTCTGGTTTACATACTGTATAAGCCTAGTGGACACATACCATGGCTTTTTAAATATTTAAGCACTCAGTGAAAGCAGACATCTCTCTCATTAAATTTAAAAAAAAAAATGCCTATAAAGTATTTCCCTTAGAGCAAGAAATAAGAACAGGAACTTGGATATGTGTCCAAGGTATTCTTAGGTATATGCAAGAAATATGTAAAGCTCAGTTTAAAATCAACAAGAATGAGTGCATTTTATGTCCGAATAGACTTCATTAGCTTTCTGTAGCAACATTCTCACCCAAGCATCCTTATACTTACACATTCCCAGGCCTCCTTGTTCTAGGAAAAAGGATGGATTATTGCAGGTGAGTGACAGATACCTGTGCTAACTGATGGGCTGTAATTTGAGAATTTAAGTTCTTCTCAGTAGCAAACTGTATAATGGCTAATGTGCAGTGGCACAATCCCGTACAAAGGTCTCTGACATCATTAGCTGAAATGTTTTTTGTGATATGTATTGGATGAGCTTCAACAAACGATCTACCTGCTAAATGTTGCACACTGGAATGCACTGTGTAGCAGATAGTGACTGCATACAAACAATATTACAAAATGAGGGCTAATACAGAATGATGTGCTGAAATGTCTTGGCAAAAAAAATTATGAGACTGTTTCTTGGACTGGAATGCAAAGTCTTTGTGTCTGTGTCTGTGCTTGTTCCTGAGCATTAGGCACCTCAGACTGGGAGCCGAAGCAACCCTGTCAAATAAATGCTCCAAAAATCATCAGGCTTCTTTTAACATTACCTGGGAGTATCTAGGAGAGAATCTTTGAGGACAGGAATAGGACACAAATCTTGGTATTTATTTTTCTTATTCCGGTGTGCAGGGAGGTACGGCTATTAGCCTGGAATCTGCAGAAAGATTTGCCTGAAGAGAAATGTTTGCATAGTTTACATTCAAAGAACGGAGCAGACACTACTTTCTTTTCTGCATGTTATATAATAAAGAGAGAGGAAAAAAATGTTTTAATTTCCATGTTAATTTGGAAGCAAAGAGTTGGAAGTTCCAATTCCAGTCTATGTTTCTTAAGTAATGTTGTAGGTAGGAGACATAAGTTAATTAAGGTTCACTTTTCACTCCTCTCTTTAGCCCCTGCCACGATACACAAAAAATAATGCAGAATGAACTGAATTTGACTTGAGAAGCTTAAAGGACTCAGATTAGGCTCATATTTGCAAAGTCTTGTTTTCATTGTTGCAACTTTATTTTATAGTGACCGGCAGCTCTGTAAAACAGAGCAATTGTCCTTTAGGGACAACCTCTGGATGGTGGAAGACTGGAGCTGTGGCCAACCGCTATTCTGTTCTTCACATCCACCAAATGACTCGTGCAGCCTGCTGAAGGGGCGCTAGCCACCTGCCCCCAAAATCTTTTCTTTGATTGTCTTCTGCACAGATTAGGTCTCATAGATCAGTTGTTCTCCATCTCCAAAGTTGAATTTTGGGAAACATATCATTTTCAAAGGCTGGTAACACTTTGTCCTGGCTTTGGACTGGCTCACAGATGCCAAAACTGAGTTAATTTTGTGCATGTTGCCAGAAGGTACTCCTGTGCTTGGAGGTTTTAAGTTCTTGCTGCGGTGAGTAAATAAATTTGTCATTTCTATTGCTACTGATCCCCAAAAGCTGCATGCAGACATACAGAGATGCCTGTGTCCTGGAATGATTTAAGCCCTGGTGAATAACTCACTTAAAACTTTGTAAGGTTAATTAAATTGTCGTTTGGTACTTTGTAAGAACAATTTGCTTTATGACTTGAAGGAAACTGCTGCACTGAAAGCAACTATAAAATGATAAGAACTGTGAATTAAGCTTTCTAAATTATTTTTACAGAAGTTAAGGAAAAAAGCAATAAAATTAGTCAGGGTGGAAATAGTACATTACTTCAAAATAAGGCCTACATTGTAATCAATATATGTATCAGAACAATCCTGATGATACAAATTTAAAACCCATGAAGTGCAGGACTATATGTACTTAGAACCCAGTGCAGAAGTGTGTAATGAATAGAAATTGCCTTATGTTGCAATTAGAATTTGTGCTGACAGTGAAAAATACAGTTTGAAACCACACATTTGGACTGACTCCCTTTTTCTCTTCATCATTCAAATAGATTTCTCAGCTGTGTATGCGGGGGCAGCTGCATTTACCTCTAATGAAATTATGCCAGCAGAGAATTTGGCTCTGTTTCATTAACTTCACTTGTTTCTTGGAGCTTTTATGTCTCATTCCCTCAAGCAACAGGATAGATATCTATTCAAGATATTTGTGAATTCAGAATACTTTATATTTTCTGCATCAGGTAAGGAAGGTATCTAAATCTCTCTTTTCCTAATGTGCACATGTACACACACTATTCTGTCCCTTTATCTACATGTGTAAACAAACACACAGGCACAAAAGGTCTCTGTGACACCTCTGTCTTAAGAAATAGACCAAATCAGTATTTAAATCCAGTCCTAATGAAAAAATGTATTATAAATGTAGGAACTGTGAAAAACAGAAATATCAGAAATCTTAACTCCTCTAATCCACCTCATTTTAGTGAAAAAGTGTTTGCTCCAGCACATTTTTGTAGTGTTTTCTCTTGTTCAGTAATGAGTGCCTTAAGCACAGAAACTTTTTTCTGAGCTGTTATTTTAGGAAGAAGAATTATTTTCTAACTGTGAGCCTTTGTTTTAGATTTTGTAACTCTTTGTAACAGTGAATTATTCTTTTGTGCACTATACTAATCCTATCCAGTTTGAGCACAGAATACTCACACAGAAATTGTTGCAATGTTGCTTTACAATATTTTTTTTACCTTGCTGGCCATGCTTGGTTTATTTGTTTGTTTGTTCAAGATTTCTTGATGTTCCTTCATAATTCAGTCTCTTTAGTCTCTTGAATACTTACAGTGTTCCAAACTTGTGCCAGTTGTCCTTCACATTACTAATACTGAAAAACTTGGAAAGAAAGTTCATTATTCCATGGATAAACTCAGGGTGGTAAAGGGCTGTTCTGTGATGGAATTCTTCCAGGTACAGTTCAAAGTGATGCTAAATAAAATGCAGAGCATTTTTAATTTATTTCTTGCAGGTGCATATGCTTCCATTGTTCTAATGGTAATTTCATGTGTGCAAATCCAGACTCACTCCCCTACAGTTGGTGAATATGCATCACCTTCCTAATTTTGTATTAAGGGATTAGATTTGAAATGGTAAAAGTACACTGAGCCAAGTCCATAGGCTCACTCACATATCAGCAGTGACACAGAACTGGTGAAGTAATGGAGCCAAGACTTTGGACAACTCTATTTACATGCTTCTGTGGATGCTGTTTCCTGAAGGTTGTCGTTTTCCTATTGACTCACCAGCTGCACAAATGCACAGGGCTGCACTCTCAACTTTTTAATTTATTCCGGCACAAGTCTATTCTTGTCTTCTAGGCCATGTATGCAGCAGAACAACAGTATGAATTGGAGAGTATGTTTTTCCAGAGGTTTTCAGATCAATTCATCGTAGATTTTGCCAGTCAGTTTGACTGGAGATGGAAATCCCAAGTTTTACCTCTGAAAAGAAATGATACCTGAAGGTCACTCAGATAATTTTCTTAGTCGTACCTGAGACAGGATTGCCCTGTAAGGTGTTGCGGGAGGCCCATGTGGGGTTGGATTGCTGCTAAGAGCAGGTAGCAATGCTTCATTAGGCACCTTATCTTAGGAATTTATCTCCCCACTTCCCCCTGCAGCACTTGGGTGTCAGAGCAGTCTGCTGCTTACAGGGAGATCCAGACACAATGAAATACTGGAATAGAGGCTTCATGATGTAGGAACCAGACCAGTAAGTGTTTCTAACTATGTGACTGATACTGTCAGTATTGTTACCAGTGTTGGAATATTCCAATGTAAGCAGATTTCACCAGATTTGTTCATAACAGGGTCTGGCTGCCAATGCTAAACCCTTTCTTTGTACATTCTTCGTGTGAATAGGTGCATCTCTTCTGCTGAAGGCTTCGTTTCAAAGCAGGATTTTGACTTGCATATAAACTTGTGCTCTGAACAGCCTCACACTTTACCAAGAAGGACGTTTAGGTCTGAAGTTTTGTGTGAGCCCCAGGCTTGGTGCATTATTGTTTACTCAGACAATTGTCACCGGTGCCAGCAGCCCTTATTACACAACTTTGCAGTCTGCTGCCTCCTGAGCCCTCTCTCAGCATCAAGACATACTCTGCAGAAAGCAGCCTCAGCATGCCCTGAAAGGAGATGAAAATGTAGATCAGCAGTGGAGTCTTTACTGCTGTTGTGCAATATGCGTGTAAAATCATCTCCTTATGCCTGTTGTTTACTGTGTAACCGAAACTGAGGAATTCTCAGTTTAGGAAGAAAAGGTTTAGCTGATCCAGTTTCTTGGGATGGAGCACAAAAGGGATGTAGAGAAACAAGTGCTAAGGAGGCATGAGTGGTCTTTTGTTAAAGAAGGATGGAAAATAAGAAAGACTCACCATGCTGTGGAAAAGCTTGTAATTTGTAAGATATCAGTTTTATAGCAATTGTGTCCTTAAAAAATAGGACCCAGGTAAATATAACAAACAAGATAAGTTAAACTTACATGGGTTGCGTGGTTTGTTGTTTGTTTTTTTTTTTTTTCAGGTGCATAAGATACCTGAAGGCAGTTTTAACTTGCATAGGCTTCAAAGGATTGTAATATATGATGTATGCAAAATAAGAAGAGTTTCTGGTTTGTTCTTTTGCTTTCTGTATGGATAAATGTTTGTGTGCCAGGCAGCAGACAGATTTAAAGTGCAGAAACATTTAGGTATGCAAGAGAGAATGGTGTTTAATTAATGGTGTTTAATTTATTTGATGGTACTGTTTCTTAAGTAGAGTAAATGAATGTAATGAATGTAGGCAGTACCTTTTGAGCCTATTAGCTTTATCACTTCCTTGAAGGTATGAAAAAATGTGAAGACAGCATCAGAAAAAATATAAAATAAAATCCAAAATGTGTATATTTTCACTGGAATCATTAGAATTTCTTCTTGGATTTTAAAGCATTTTTTCATTGCCTACTTTGAAGAGGTTTTGCATAAAAGCCAAAAAACCTGGATGAGAATGTTGTGCAATATTAACCATTTGAGGAGATTCTATGTAGGAGAGCCACTGGGTAAACTACAGAAATGGCATCAAAATCTGTACGTCTGGTAGGAAAATAAGACTCTGCTATCACTCTTCCGTGTGTACTAGGCATCAGGACTGAAAATCAGAGAAAGCAGTCCTTCTAATCATCAGTTAATTTTACGTCATTTTCTCTCCTGCTCATCTCTGTTACTACTTTACACAACTAAATGCAGAGTTTTGAGAAGTAATGCTACAGCAACTCTAATGATCATTCTTGCTGAGCCTGGTTTGATCCTGTGCTTTTCACACTTTAGGACCCACCCATGTCTGAACAGGGAATTGGGTTTTCCTGGGGTGGTGAGCGTGGGGGTAAATCTGGCCATCCCTGTCCCATCTCCACATTTCCGTGAGAACAGCACGGCTTCCCACTGGCCGCCACAGCCACACAGGATTCCCAGCTCTGCTCTGCAGGGCTGCTGCCCATGCCAGGGCTGAGCTCTCTTGACTTTTTGCCCAGATGACAGAGCTGCCCTGCGAGCCTGTCCAGGGTCACGGCCGTCCCCTGTGCACTCGGCAGGGAGCAGAGCAGCCTTCCCGGGCAGAGATGCCACTGCCAGCGGGCAGCTGTGTCTCAGCGGTGTATTTTTGGAACTCTCTGAACTTTGCAGTTAAAGATGTGCCAGAAGTATTTAGGAAAAGTTCAGGAGACATGGAGCACTTGAGTGCTTGCTTACTGACCCTCTGGCCTGACAGTGTTAATAAAACTTAGTTTGACAGTCCCCAACTCAATTGAAGAGGATAAAGCTTGCAGTTGTAGGTTAGTTTGTTTCAGTTTCCTCATGGGCTGCAGTATGCTCCTTAGAAACTCTCAGCATTTTTTAAAAGTGAATAAAATATATTTTCAGGTTCCTAATAAAGAAAAGCTTTTAAGAATATAATTTTTCCAGGAATTGGTCCTGGAGTAATGTGGGCTGAGTGAGCTTTAGCACCACCAGTGCTGGTGCTGCACTCTGATCAGCAGCAGAGTGAGATGGAGGTTGGAGAAGAGGGTGGAGTGATGGCAGGAGGAAAGCAGAGGTGGACTCTGCTTCAGAATGAGCAGACCTGTCAGGAAAGTACTGAGCTGAATTACAGTGGGAAAGAACTATTTTATTTTATTTTTGTCCCCTAGCAAAGAAGTAATGAAAAACTTTGGTTAGTCTGTCATGGAGTCTAATTTAGTTAACCTCAGTGGGCCACTTACCAGCTTCCATGGAAGAGTTGTTAAATCATGTTAAAGATGAATAAAAATTTCCTGTTGCATCAAGTGTTCCGCCTTTTCTTTCTGTAATGCTCCCAAGTATTTCACGTGAGGGGCTCGTTGGCTTGTCAGGGGATTTAGCATTCATGTAGCAGTCTAGAAACATAATTGTCTCATGATTTGGTATTACAGCAGTGTTCTGAAGAGATTTGTGGGAAGGGCAGAGTTTTGAGGAATAACACAGTGCCTGCTGTCTTCTCACTGCAGGGTTTTGCCTCCCCTGTGTGACCACCCATCCTTCTCCTATGCACGTTTAGCACCTGTGAAGGGCTGAGTGTGTGCTGCTCTTCCACTGTGCCTCTTCCTGCTCTGCACTTCTTTTCTGAGTGCCTCAGCTGGAATATATTTTAAATATTTAGCTTTGCCACTTAATATAATTTATAAATCCAGACAAAAAAATTTCAGTAAATATGAATTTTTATACTGCTAAACATAGAAATTTAGTACACTGAATACTGACCTAATTCACATGTGCAGGTATTTTGTGTGGAGAAAAGATGGAATCTCATTTAAAAAATAATTTCCATTATATTCCGCCCTTGTAGCTATTTTGGGGTAGACACAGCACAGACTTTTGGTGTGTACTAAACCAGCTTTCTTTGTGTTCTAACATAAAGCCCATTAAGCATTTCACAGGAAGACTCTTCTAGATTGCATAGCTGTCCAGCTGTCTGGCCAGGCTCTGTACAACAGGTGTTTAGTTATGATCTCAGTTACATATATACCAATAGTCTCTGTTGCTGCCCCTCAATGCTTTGTTTTGCTTCAAAATCTAATAGTTTCAACTTGATATCACTATTGATTGTAAGTCCAATGATCATGAAGTCCTGTCCATAATAAACACAGCAGAAGACCCAGTTCTGAAGCTCATTTGGTATTAAAAAAAAAAAAAAAAGGGTAGTTACTAAGAATGGATTATTATTCTTACTTGAAGAATTAAAATCAATAATTAAAAAAGTCACAAAGACTAACACCTACTTTTTCCATGTTTTTCCTTCTAGCCATCAACATGTTTTACCCAGCAGGTCTAACAAACAGCCATATGCTCTCTAGTCTCAAGGGAACTAGTTCCAGCTTGAAAATCAATATGTCACTACCAGGCTGTAGTACTAGATGCTTACAGCAGCAGGTTTTTATAAGCTAATGGTACTTGGTGCAACAGCAGCTCATTTAGATGAAAGGGTTGCCTAGTCTCATTCAAATGTTTGGGGCAGCAAAAGATGAATGGTTGTAAAAGCTGATCAGAATGGTGTTTTGTTCACTGATGAGCAGCCTGTCTAAAGTTGGTGCTCTGGAGATCCTACCAAGGAATACAGTGTTCACCAGTCCATGAGGTTATTTATGCAAAATGCTTTCATATTTGTAAAGACTGTCACTACCCTTTCAGCTGGCATGAAACAATATTGTTTAAATTGCTTTGAGGTTTTTTCACTAATGAACATTAACCCCTCTGGATTTGGATAATCTGGAAGAAATCTGCAGAAAACCAAAATTGTAAATATATTTTTGAAATTCAGATAGATTTTTACAAAACTGCCTAGAAATCATCAAGGCTTGGATTTAACGTATACTTAAAAGAGGAAGGCCTAAAATTAACGAGTTTTGTAAAAGAATCCTGCCTTCATTTTTTTTTTTGGTGGTTTGTTNATATATTTTTGAAATTCAGATAGATTTTTACAAAACTGCCTAGAAATCATCAAGGCTTGGATTTAACGTATACTTTGAAAAGAGGAAGGCCTAAAATTAACGAGTTTTGTAAAAGAATCCTGCCTTCATTTTTTTTTTGGTGGTTTGTTGTGGAGAACAATGGTGACAGGTCACATGGATCAAAGTTTGTTGAAGCAACTATTTTTTATGTTGTGTGCCGTTGCAAAGCCATTCACAGTGCTGTTGGTGACACCTTGCTTGCTTCCACAGAAGGGTTATTTACACCACTGTTGCTGATACATCCTGCCCTAGTGTCTTTCAGAGAAGTTAAAATACTCTCCCAGTTCAGTGTATCGTTGCCTCTTTCAGAGCAATTGCAAGCAGTCTTCAGTGCCGAATACAGATGAAGTTGCAGACATGTACGTTGTCACAGATGTGTACAAGTTCCCTTTCTTTTCATATGCTGTAAGGTAGTGATCAGTCTCATTTCTTTCTCTTGCTTGGGAAGACCACAGCATGGTTTTTCACCTAAAATATGTGTTTGAGTTATCAAAGACAGGAGCAGGGTTTTGGCTAGAAAATACAGGTTCATCAGGTCAACCAAGACTTCTCTCCTCTCTATGAATGGTGACCAGCAAGATTTCCAGACTTTATCGTGTAGTACATAGCCCATTTTATGGAACCTACTTCTCATTTCCATCAATACCTTTACAAGATGAGTTGCCTCTCCATCTAAGTTTGCTTCCATCTAATATAGGAAGTCTTGTGGCAGTCCTTTCCACTCCTTTTCGATTATTTAGGATAAAATGACTTTTCTGAAGAATTCACATCCACACATTAGATTTTGCTTGAGTTCAGCTCTAGAACTGAGTGAAATTTTGGGCAGGAGAAAGGAAAGTAATTCCTTATTGTGTCTGTTTAATTCATGTATGCACTGTTTGTGGGGGCTTATTTAAAAAGAGTTGAAACACATAAGCCAGTGTACATCTTAATCTCATGTTCAGACATGGTGTTCTTAGCTTAAATAACTTGTTAAAAAGAACTATTTAACAATCTTTTGTAACTTGTGGGAGCAAGAGCTTTCGTTGTTGAGCTTTTAAAATCTAACTAAGCTGTATTTTGGTGATGTAGGGTAACTCTTTCTGTTTATTTATTTCAAATTCTTCCAGCCTCTTCCAGCAGCTTGTTTTATATATATTTATAAGTGAAGTTTCATCGAAAGGACATGTGGCCTCTTGTTTGCAAATTTACAGGGTGCATCAAAGGACATTATAAATATACAGAAAATTTCCTCTAGCAAGAAACAAAACCACTAGGTTATTTGTGCACTATGCATGTTTATAGCCTACTTCAAAGGTTTTAGTTACCTTAGCTCTGAGCCGTGGAATCTCTCTTGCAATGCATGAGGAGGTCAAGAACTCCTGCAGACATTGGCCTGGCGGACTAAACCCAATGTAACAATTCAGTGTACACACTAGTGTTTCCTCTTGTCTGAACAATGGTCTGAAGCCCTGGAAAATACAGAGAAAACCTCTCTTTTGGCATCTTTTTAAAATCTGATTCACTGTCCCTTAAAGTCAGTTGAAAGATTCCCATGACCTAAACGTAGCTGTGGAGGCTCTTGCCTCAGTGGGAGCCTGTCTGCATTCTTCGATAGGATCCCAGGTTGGATAAAAAGTGAAAAACTGACAAACTGTATTATCAAATATCAGAAAGCATAAGAGCTTGTGAAATGTGAAGCCTTTCTATGTATTAGGTCAGCTATTCACAGAGCTCCCTCTTCACATCAGCCTGGAAACAGAACTGATGAGTGAGCATGGGTGAGAATCAGACTCATTACAAAAGTCTTCAAAAAACCCAAGCGTGTGAAGAGAGCATTACTGAAGGATCAGGTCAATCGCTAAAAGACTAGAAAATAGACAGCCTAAATTTAACTCAGCTGCTTTGTGATCATGTGCTGTGAAATTACCCTTCCAGTTTTTTGTAGGCTACCTGAATCTTTGGAATTAATGAAGGCCTGAGACAGGACTCCTGACTGGGGATCTCTGCCCTCCTTTACAGAAGGTAGAAAGTAGAAGAAAAACATTTAAAAGCAATGTTTCTGAGGGTCTTTTCTTGCCGATTCCACAGTTTTCAGTGACAATTCTAAACCAGTCAATTAAGTAGTTTTTTTAGATGACCACAAAGCGCTTTTAGCAGGGCTGAGATATCTGTTTGATTGTGAAGTGCCAAACACTTAAATTTCCCATTTTCTATCTATAAGTTGCTAGACGTGTTATAGTAATGATTTAGTTAAGATTTCTAAAGACACTCATATGCTAATTTGAGCAGCATTGAAAAACCCCATCAGAATTAAGAATATTGTTTTCAGGAGAGGTCAGATGATTCCTAGAACTGAGGAATGAAGATGAAAAAAAAATTGCTTCAAGGTTATTCAATGCACTGAAGGAGTTAATTGGAGTACTAAGGGAAAATGTGCTGAATAAATTAAAGAAACATGTTAAAATTCATGGTATTTTAATTCACGATAACACAGGGGTCAAATTAGATTTTATTCAGGCAGTTTTCATCACCTGAGTGCTTGAATTTGCAGCATTAGTTTTCTTTCAAAGTAAAGCTGAATGAATTCATAAAAAACTTAACAACAGTGTTTTGAAAGCATTCTGAGTGGTTACTTCCTTTTCTGCTGAAATTCTACCATCATACTCATGCTCATAAAAATCATAAAGCAAATATGATTTTGAGGTCGATCAGTCCTCTTCCACTTCAGTGGCAGTGGCACTGGGATGACCCTTGTTGATGAAACCTAGAGGAGAAATCACTTTGATCCATAGTGCAGCCTCCTTCCTGGTGTTACACGTTGTATTTGATGGGTATTCCCTCCATATCCTGCCTGAACTCATGTTGGAAGGTAAGGTAAAGAGTATGAGATAATTTACTGTAAGCCTGATTCTGTATAGTGCAAGTACTGCAAAGATTTTTTTTTTTTTTATCCTGCAGGTCTTGAAATGATTAAGAAATTTAACTGAAAAGTACAATATATGTATATATACTGTAGCTGACTGAAACAGGAGTAAATAAACATATTGTGGTTGCAGGTTTAACAATTTAGTGTGGCAGAAGAGAGAAACACTGTTCTTAATTCAGGAAGAACAAGTTAAAGGATATTTATCCAAGTTAGATAATTTCAAATGTGAGGCTGATTATCCTAGACAAATTTAAGGGAAGTGTGGGTTCCCCAGTTCTAAGGCTATGGTTGTACTAACAAATATAACTTTCTAGGAGCTTTCCTGGATACTAATGCCATGGGGCATGAAACAGCCCAGGTCTCCACTAAAAATTACCTTTTGTAATCCTTTTGTCTGCAAAAACAGGGAATCTGCATCCAAAGTATTTGCTGGTAATCATACATCCTGGAAATTTCCATCTTTAACTTGTCCTCAGTGTTTGGTTGGGAGAGTACTACCAAGTAAAGCCAGGTTCCTGTTATCACTGTTCAACACTGTAGATTTGTGTTTTCAGTGTTATTCACACAATAGGGACTTTCTCTCATTAGCTAAGTGCAGCATTAGTGAGTCTTTTCAAGAGCCCTTCAAGGATGATAGTGTCCAAGTGGGTCAGAGCATGGTGGATCAGCAAAGATGAGGCTGCTCTTTAGAAAGTACAGACATGCCAATAATATGGGAAGCAAAAAGCTTCCAATTTAACTAAAATGTTGTAGAAGTCAGTTTAAATGTATTGGAAGGATAGAGATGTGAATAGAATCAGGCAAAGTAGACTTATAAGGACTAAAGTAGATTTTAGTCAGATCCAAATCCCTTCTTTGATAGAGTGTCTGCTTTTATGGATGTGAGGAAGTGCATCTGTTACAACTTGCCTCAACATTGTCTCATTTCAAATTCATTAAAGTAAACTATGGAATTAAGGTGTAGATTAATTTAATGTATGCTTAGTGGGTGGAAAATAATTTAGGAATACTGTTTTGCTGTCGAACTGGAAAGACTTCTCTAGTGTGATTACAAAGTTTCTGTCTGGAATCTATTTCTAGTACACATTTTTCAGCACCAGTTTGGATGATGGCATAGAATTTCCACATTTGAACATGGGAGTAAGCTGAGAGGAATTTCAAGATTTTTGAAGGATAAGGTCAGAGCTCAAAATAATTTCACTTAATTGAAAAATGGTCTGAAATCAATAAATTTAAATTCAGCAAGGAGAACTGCAAAGTCTGTGTGTGCAATTAAGGAGAGGAAATTAAATGGTAGAATAAGAAAAGGAAGAAAATTGTGCAGCAACATCACAGAACTGAAGTTGGAACTGGATTTAGTCTACCTTGCAGACTAAGAAATGAACAGCATAAGTGTGTCAGATAAATTTACGGAAATGTGCATGTCAGGAACAGGAGGCACTCCACACAGATGAGTGCAGTTTTGATCACTGCATTTAGCAAAGATGTAGACAAAGCAAAGTCTGCAGGACAGCAGCCGGGCTGATAAGAGGTATAAAAGATATGACCTGCAAGGAAAGCTTGAAATAACTGGGTTTGTTTAGTCTGGAAAGAAGACGACTTGTGGTGTGGGAGAAGGGAACTTGATAACAGTCTTCAAAACTGCTGCATCCACGGGGGTTATCAGTTGTTCCCCAGATCCATGCAGGACAAGACAGGCAGCTACTGACTAAATTTGTAGCAGGGATTCAAAAGAAAAACTTCACTGGGCAGACTTAAGCAGAGGTTGTATTGGAAGAATGGGAGTGATGGTCTGCAGAGAATTACACATTTGTCAGAAAAAAAACATTGTGAACCTGTCTATGTATATTGATCCTTCTCATGCTTAGCAGCATGGTATAACAACATCGTGATCCTTACCAACTCTGCTTCTCCATTTTGATTTGGTCAATTACTTTAGCTTCTATTTCTGTGATATAATAAATAAAACATGCATTTCTTACCTTCACTGAAACATAAATTAGTCAAGTAATTGGCAGTTATCCACAACCTTTAACATTTTTTAATGAAAACTTATTTCTCCAGTAGTTTCTTAGGAGGAAAAGATGTTGGTGTTTAGTGGTAATGAATTATATATTTTTCATATACCAGCATTTAATAATTTAATATTTAATAATACTGATATATTTCACACATTTTGTTATATGTCATATATTCTATATATTTCCATATTAAAGTTATCTTGTTTTCATGGTCTTTCCACCACAGTATGCTAGGACTTATAGACTGCTTATTAAAAATTGAAATGTGTAGAAGTCTGCATCCACCCAAACTTACAAATAAACCCTACTCTCCAAAATCATAGTAGTGGTCATAATTTTTGTCTCTAGTACGGATTTCCTTTTTTCAAAATGAAAGTGAGCAAATCTAAATGTACTGTCTGGGATCCATAAAATCATACAATATTTTGTCACCATCTTCAGTGGAAATAAGACATATTTTTAATAGGCTAAAGGTTGCTTCAAAATCCACTTTTCAGTTGCTTTTGCAAAATTGCATGTTTCCTGATGCAGCTCTGGGATGACTGCCATCTCTGAGTGATGCCGTCATTTGGGTTGTGGTGCCTAGTGTTGTAAGCCTGGCATTTCCCACAATTTTCATTCATGTTTCTTTCATAATTTTTTCAGCTTTTTTTATTTTTTTTTTCCCATATCATACTTTGCTGAGTTGGGTTTACTGTACTGAAGATGTCTATTAACATTTCTGGAATCCTTCTAGGGATGCCCCATGTTCATACCCTAACTTTGACTGAGTCAGAAATTTAAAGGGAATGGCATGATATGATCGGAGAAAATACAACCCAGGCTATTGGAATGATCCATATATACCAGAAAGGAAAAATGTGAATCGGAATATATGACTCCGTTGTTACTGCCAATAGGTTTTGACATGGCAATTCTCTTGGTTTTGTGGTTTTTTGCCTTGCTCTTGTTCATTAGAGCGTTCTTTGTGATCTCGAGCGTGCGCTCACCTTTAGCTGCTGCTCACTGCTTCTGGAGTGCCTTTGGTCATCAATATTAAATGAACTTTAGTTTTGAACTCCCGTAGATGCATTTATAAAAGTCTGCCAGTCCACCTTCAACGCTGGAAGCGAGGTGTAGTGACCTGTGAACTCTCTTAGCACATTCAGCAAAGGCAGCAGACATCAGCACCCTGAGGGAAAAGGAAGGAAGCAGAGGCTGGTGAGGATGGAGCCACAGGGCTTTGAGGGTGAATAAAAATGGAGTGAAAAAGGGTAGGAGAGAAACAGAGTACAGCATATTAAGGAAGAAACAGAAATTTTACTCTCTGGCTTCCTATGAAGTTCATGAATTCCTGTGGATTCTGCAATTCTTCCTAAATTGAGTGACATTATCAGATTTTGGATCCTAGCAGTGTGTATTAGTATTCTGCAAATGAGTAAATAAGTGGCCTCATTTTGCTGCATAGTGAATATGCTCTTTTGAAAAGTACACCATAAATTAAGTGGATTGATCACATTTTCCATCTGGGAAGTGCAAAGAAAAATAGCTTAATTTTGTGTTACTCATCCCTTTCACCCTTAAATGGGGTTATTGAAATTGCTATTTAGCTAGAACTGCAACCAGAAGACTCTTCTGTTGTTCATGTAGTCTATATATGCAAAAGAAATTTTTTGCCTTGATGTACTAGGTCTTCAAACAAACAAATCTTGAACAATGAAATCCAGGAAAATAATTGTTTTTTACTCTAAAGGCTGTAGTGGCATTTTGGTAGTATTTCAAAGTATTTCAAAGTATTTCACTTTTACAAAGAACAGTCATCAATAGTTATAAATAGTTATATTATACAACAATTTGTGAAATTTTACTACACATTTGCATCAAACATATGGATGTACAACAAAAAATTAATTATCTGGTTCAGTGAAGTTGTCTTGAAAGGCCATAGAAGCGTGGCTGGTATTTACCAACTGGTTGCATATGACTTCTTTACATGTGCAGATAGTGCCTAGGTGACCTCCCCTGACAAGAGCTGAACTAGCCTAGCCTGGATCTGCCAAGATCTGAAGAGAAATACTACAATACTACAGGAGGCATTATGCCAACCTAACTCACATATATACGGAATATATTTGTGTGAAAGTGTTACTGCACCCATATGTTAAACTAAAAAAACACAACGTTTTGGGGCAAGATTGGTTTGAATTAGTGATATACACAGGATGCAGAGGAGTGACTAAACTGATGAAGCTGATTTTGAAAGAATGAGCCAAGGTGAGCCACCATTCCTCATTGAGCAGCAGTAGAAAGGAAGGGCAGGAAGGATTTGACAGCTTCTGGCTGAGGTCAGAACTTGATCTTTTGTAGTTGGGGTTTGCTTTTTATTTGAGGTTCAACATGGATGTTTTGCTTCAACTGAGCCATCCGTGCTGCCACACCTGAGGTAAACACAGCAGAACTGGAAGCTAGATGTGTTTATCATGTTGGATTGATGCGATTCTTTATGCTGATAAAGAAAAAGAAAGGCCACAGGGAACTAATAATAATTATGTGGCTTTAGCTAGTGGAAGTGTAAGGTAAATGCTGCATGTGGTTAAAACGTTAGTGAGTCAAAAACAGTGCTGGATCTGCACAAATGGGAGGTATCCCCAGTGTAAGCTCTAAATGCATTTTTTTGCTCTAAATCATGTTTTTGTGAAGGTCAGCCTCACCTCACATGGATGACAAACCCACTAGCCTGTTAGCATTTCTTATCACCTATTCCCACAAGGAAAGATGAATATTTGATATGCTGAATGTATACAGTATCTGCTTTCTGCTGAGATTCCAGCTGTAAAATCACTCAATATTTCCATGATTAAATACTAAGAACCGAGGGGGAATGCATCTATCTAACTGTTTGGAATGAAAGCCATCGTTCTGATGAGTGTTACGTATAGTTTGGTTCCAGGATGCATCCCTGGAACTGAGACTTGAATGCACCTCTAAAAAGTACTAAAATGTAGGGAAGCTCTGAAGTAGCCTTGCAATTATGAATGCAGGTGCCAGCCTAAAGACACCCATAGGGAGGAAGATGGAGAGTCTAATCCAGAGGCTTCTGTATTGAGAGTGTTCAGCTCTTTAAAGCACCATCATTTTTTTCATCGCTCAGTCCTGTGCTGTGCTCCAGAAAAACAGAAAGGTTTTCCTATCAATAGTTAAAGATTCCTAGATTATGTCAGAAATTATTGTTGCAGTGAAAAAGGCAGCAGGTTACAGGCCTTGTACTTCCAGGTGGGTTGATGCTTTTAGAAACAGCATAAGCATCATAATATGGTGATATACTGCATGCTATACTCTTAGGGATAGGATGAGTGATGATTTCTGTCTTCTTGACTTATAAATGTAGAGATATGTATGAAAGTCTGTCAATATGGTATTTAAGATATTGACATAATTTTTGGGAAAGGAAAATTACTTGTCAGTAAGGCAGAATGTGTAAGGAGATGGTACAGTGGGAATGTACAGACATTGAACTGATCTTCTGGTTGTGCAAGTATTTGAAAATTATTTATTGGAAGGCAGCAATGGCCTTAAGGATTCATAATTGTTTTCATTACAATTGGGGTTAAATCAACTATATCTTCAACATTTGTGTGCATAACAGTTCTGTTCTATAACTATAAGGTGAAGTCTTTCTAAAATGTACCTGTGACTGGAGCTGTGCTTTCTGGTCTGTCACACCGGCTCCTCTGCTGTCTAAATGGCTCGATCCAGCTTTGTAACTGTTCACTTTTCATTCCATTTAACAAAAAAAATTGTTCCTTTAAATAACAGTGCCTCATTTGTCTTGTGATTGAAATTGTAGGTAACTACGAGGTTACCACCTGCTGTGACAATAAAATCTTTGATGACACAGTGTCTCAGTAGACTGGGGAGGTGAGGAGAAATGTTTGCTGCACTTCAGAGGCTTATGGTTTTGTTCACAGTCTGCTGGTTTGGATTAGAGTCAGAGATGAGTTTCCAAGTCAGCATGTACAGCACCCTGCCAGAAAGTTGTTCTTGGAGCTGCTGCTTCTTTGTGAAATGCGGAGGGAACCAACCAACCAACCAACCAACCAACCAACCAACCAACCAACCAACCAAAAGAAACCCCAAAAAACAAAACAAAACAAAACAAAACAAAACAAAACAAAACAAAACAAACAGAAAAAAAAAGCCAAGAATGGCTACTGGCAGCTTTTCACTCCTACATTTAAGGATGTTGTAGAGACAACAACCAACACTGTCTGGACTTGGATCCATCAAGTGCTGCGTGGACAGTGCGTTTTCTCTCTTCTGATTGATTTTGTTGTTAGTACAGCAGTGTTACAAAAGAAAGCAGAGTTTTCACTGAGACTATTGACATTTCACATGAGCACAAGCAGCATGTTTTTAATATGTGAATGAAGCAGTAGTTCTAGCTTTTATATAAAACATAGTGGAAAGTTTATTATATGTTTTACGATTTTATATTTACCCTCAAAAGGAAGACACTGGCTTGGAAATTATAAAATATATTTTCCCACAAGCAGATGAACATTTTTCAATTTTCTATAAAGAAGGGGGAATGAAATCATTACACTTACAGGGATTTAGTCAGCCTACACAACAAAAGTATGTAAAGAATTTCAGCACAGTGCTTGTTTGTAAGATATTTAGACCTGTTCTACTGACTCAAAAAGTTCAATGGTAGCAAGAGTAATACTATTTAGCATTTTAATAATGTTTTTCAAGAAGGAAGCATCAAAAGCACTTTGCAAGGCACATGATCCTGTAGGTAAGCTGAAGGATAGAGAAGTTGTCTCAATTGTCCAGGTTCAAGAGAACTTACATTGCTGCTTTAGACACAGGCATGAGTAGGATGCAGCACTCCCACTGCTTTCCTGAAAGTGTTACATACGCTGATCGAGGTTTTAATATTTGAGTAAGTAAAATTACATTTCTGCCAATTTTGCCTGGATCTGTTTTGGCAGAAGGCTGACCAGGCAGATGTGGTGCCTCCTGCAGATGGAGGTTCACCTTCCTTCTGCCTAACAAGCTTTGAGCAAGTACCTTGTCTTCTGTCTGTGATTGCCCATCAGCGGGCATCATGACATGTGCCATGTCACAGATATATTATGAGAATAAAGACACTTACAGATGTGACTTATATTATGGTAACCATAGGCATGTAAGACAGAACAAGAACATCATTTATTATTGTGTATGCCTGGACTTAGAGTCATTTCAACAGGGATTCAGTAATACGAAGTCTGGGTCCGTGCAGTCCACAGAGGGTGCTTAATCAAGACTTCATTTCCATTATTTACTTTCATCTTAAGGCTTGGGTAGTTATGCTTGATATAAAAATCTAAAGGGAATTCCAGTTCTAAATTTCACTCTGATGATTACTTATCAAGTGAGTTCTTGTAAACTCATGCACAACTTGTTTAGAGCAACACAGCATGTATTGGAAGAGAGGGGACAGTTAACAGTTTTTTACTTAGTATTTCACATAGCCGTACCATAATTTTTAGAAGAAGAATTCTAAAAAATTACCAGTTGTAAAGCAAACATTTTGATACTGTCCCTGTATTCTTTGTCATTTAAAAACTCTTCCCTAAGAAATGAAAAAGCATGAAAAGATTATATTACTCATCCAGCTTTTTTACTATTGTGCTCTTCTTTAAGAGTTCTACATCCTCAGTTTGCAACCTTAAATGGAATTACTGTGTTTGCTAGTTGTAAACTAAGTACATGATTAAAACAAAGTTCCTTTTCTGCATTTGGCATTACTTCTTTTTTATTTTGCAAATTTTGGCAGAGACTGGAGGACCATACATATTGTGAAACACAGTATACTGTATGCCTATATTTTTAAATGACATTATCTTTTTTCTGAAAGTACCAGAGGGTGGGGCACTCAGAAGCAATTATGGCCTGACAGGACAAATCTTACTGAAAGTATGTGGTGTTGCTAAACCTTTTAGATGGAAAATTCCTCTCATACTTTTCACGTTACAGCAGTGAAATCTGTGTAATTATTCCAATCAGCAGATATGGAATGTGAATCACAAAGAAATGTGAATCACAAAGAAAACAAGATCAGAGTAATAAAAAGCTATAAACATATTGAAAGGGGAACTTTAGCATCTTTTTGCTTACAGCAAACATATTTTTTTCTTGGAAGCGGCAGAAGGAAAAGCAGTGGGGCTTGTTGATGTCAGCAAGTGTGCTCTTTGAAGTCCTTGGAGGTGCAAAGCAATGAAGAAAATTAGTTCCAATCCAACAGTAGGAAAGAGAAAGGTGATGTTCCAGAAAACAAAACCTTTTCCTTGCTCTCCTGGGTGATGAAGCTACCCATAAGTATGTTTTCTCATGCGTTTTAGCTGAGATCTCCTTTCTCAGAGAATTCAGTTTGCTCCATGGGCCAGTGCTGGAGGTGCCTGCTGGCAGCTACCTGGACAGAAGAACCCGCTGGTTTTCTTGCTCAGAGGTCTGTGATAAGCCTCTGCATCACGGGGAGCCCTGGAGGAGGATAAACTTAGTGCACAGCCATGGTTTGTTTATAAAAACAAGTTATCCTGGCAGAGAGTGTTAGCAGCCTTAGAACAGAGGCTGTCAGATCTTCTGCTATCTTTCTGGCTTTTATCTTCTGTCTGGGGATTGCAGTGCCTTCTGCTGTGTCCTGGTGTGCACAACACTTACTTCAGGCGTTGTCATAGCTAGAGAAAGGCTTTTGCTATTGTAACATTGGCTTTCTTGAGTTGGTTAACTAACCTGTTAGTGAAGCTTTTCATGCCATCTGCATCATGTCAGCAAAGTAATCTTCAGCTTAGACAGCAGCTGGGCATGGTTTTTCCTGACAGATGGTATCCTGTCATCTCTTTAGCAGCTGTTTGGACATGGCTGTGTGTCAACGCCACCATGATATAATCATTGTATCCTGTGAAGCAAGCCCAATGTGACCCCTAAGGCAGTTGGCATCGTGCTGTTGGTGGCATATTTTGCAAGAATATTTTGAAGAAAGGGTACGGAAACAAGAAATCTGAGCACGTGTCACGTATGTCCTTCCTTTGCACACTTTTATGGGAAGCAACAAATGTGTTCCAGCACTTTAACAGTGAGTCTTTTGCTGGTTGCAAACCTAAATTTTGGATTTAGAAAGCCATGTAGAGTTACAATAAAACGGTGCCAGTTTTGCAGTAATGTTACATTGTCTGGCTTTATTCCACTGATATTGAAGACAGTCTTTTACATTTAGCATTTTATTGAAGTTCTAGATGGTGTCAACCAGCAAGTTTTAAAATCAGTGAGAGAATATTTAAACAATTGATGGAAAGCTGCTTTAAGAACACACTTAAATCTTTTCTCTCCCTTGATGAATGTGGTCATGGCAATTCTCAGTCAAGGTGGGGATACAAGAGTTAACAGGATATATGCTCTGAGGAAAAGTAACAACAGAATAAATTTTCATGTTGGAATTCAAATGCTTAACCTGGTGGCTATAAGGAGATTCTTTACATTTTTAGACTCCTGTATTGTAAATTACAAGCCTTAGCCATGTGGTTTACATCTGAAAGCTCAGTTCTCTTTACTGTTTAATGTGCTCTCAAAGATCAAATGTTCTTTTTTCCCCCTTTTCTATTTCCATGTGTGCGTCTTCCACTTAATCACGTTATGTCCTTTTGCTGTGCCCGTGGTTGAAGTCGCGAGTGTAGCACTAACAGATGTGACACGGCTCCTCCTGTGGCTTGGTGGCTGTCCCTACAGAAAGCTGGGTTGGCACCCTTAGTGAGTCGTGTGCGTCTGTGTTTATACATGCACACATACATAGAGCTGCATCCAAGCCACTTTGGCCACTATCTCAGAGAATCTGCAGCGTGAGTGTTAATTTTGTCCAGATGTAAGTTCTTTTGGTCAAACTGAGTCATACGTAGGACCTCACCACAGGAATCTCATTTCTGGTGCTTCCTTCTTTGACCTTTTCTGTGCAGTTAATTAGCAAGTACTGTGACTATCAGTGAGGACTGGCAGGTGACAATTAGGCTTTCTATTTCTATCGGCCAATTATATTTGATTTTACTGTCAGGCAATACAGCTATGGGCAGTAACACACACATGACAGAAAAAAACTCACATGGCCATTAAATTATGCAATGTTCCTCAGTGTTGATGAAGAATCAAAGAAGCTCAACACACAAATGTAGCACATGTTTGCAATGTAGTCAAGTGCACAACAATAGACTTCTTAGCTTCTTTGTGCAGTTTTCTCTTTGTTTGTTTGTTTGTCTTTTTTGCTGACACTGAGAAATAACAAAAATATTCCCAAGATTATTGTGGGTTCTTTGTGCTCACTCTCTGGGGAGGTTTAACTTGCTATTTTTGATCTAATTCTTTACAAAGGAAAAGTGAATAATAACAAATATGTCACTTCTCTGTCATCGTTGTTTCCAAAAGATGGTTCAAGAAGGTTTTCAAGGACATGATGTTTTTCAAGGCAGAAGAGTAGGCTTTGTTTTACTGAACTACAACTTTAAAAGACAAAAAAAAAAGCCTTTTCCAAACATCCAGGTTTCTGAGTTTGTGAGGATTCAACTTTTATTTTGAGCACAGCTTGACATGTCACTGCACCTAGGTTTTGCAGCTGCTCTAGTTTGCCCAGGGATCCTGCCAGCTTTTGAGGCTGTGAAGTTATTGGGAGCTGGGTTGGTACCCAGGCACACCCAGCTGCAGTTTGGCTGGTGGTTCAGTGGCTGACCATCAGTACAGCCAGATTATAGCTGGATTCTTTGTGCCGTTGGAGGAGCTGTCCCTTAGGTGAAATGTGAAACAGAAATTGAGTTACTGAAGTTTGAAGACTCAGACCTAAAGTGTGAGCCCATATATAGCTGAGTAAACTCTAAGGCTCTGACTCTTGTGTTTGACCTACCATCTTTGTTTGATTTCAGTATCGCTTATCCTTATCCTCAAGCTTGAGTGTTGTTTGCCAAGTGGTGTGAAACAGCTGTTCCCTTTTACCTGGAACTGGTTGTTGAGAGATGTGTTCTCTAAACTGTGTCCACTCTTCTCTGGGCTGTGTTTTAAGGGTTAATTAAAGTGGCTTGAGATCCTTGGGGCAGTGTTACTGCACGTTTAGTGTTTTACTACCTGCTGTTGGGTACTATTTTTTAAATTGCTTTGTATGCATGACTTAAATTTGTAAATCTAATACTCAAAATAGCATGTTAGAAGGTTGAGAGCACAAACCTCTTTATTTGGAGACTATGGTCCGGTTTCTGACCTTCCACCAGATTTCCTCATGGAACTATACTAAAAATAAATTAATAGTATCCATATAAATAGTTCACATCCTATTCTCCTAAGTGAAATTTTAAAGAAAGGATACAAATTTTCATGCCAAAGCAGCTGATCTAGTCATAGAAAGGTCCTTCTGTCTGGTCAAGTATGCCACTCCTACTCAAGATGAAAACCTCCAAAAAGTAAGCAATTCCATTGCTTTTTCCCTGGATGTATGTAGCAAGCAGGAGCAGAGCTCTTCCTGGAAAATGGATGTGAGGCTGTGTGCTTCCCTTGAGGGAGAAGGAAATAATTTTTTTGAGAAAAAAGTTCATTTACCAAATGCAATAATACATGTATTTGTTATTTGTATATACTATATTCTTTCACTTTTTTTTTTTTTTTGCACTATGAACACTTGCTTTATTATTCTAAACATATTCACTAATTGCTATGTGTAAGTTTTGCAGTTTGAATGCTTGCGTTGTCTCATAGCTAGATTTGCTGTTAGGCAATTATTGGTATCCAGTCAGACTGGATGAATAGAATTGTTGTACTTAGAAAGCTGATTGGCTTATATGGCTTTAAGAAATTAATTAAAACTGCTACTATTTAGCCTGCAGGTATAGCTTATACAAGTTAATCCTAGTTGTAACAGATACAAATATATTATGAGTCCATAAACACAAGTGTATTGCTAACTAGGATTTATTATTTCCCTGTGCAGTGTTAGGCAACAAATGAAGCTTCTGTGAAACATTTATGCTGGGAGGCTTTGTCTGAAACCTATTATCATGTGTCTTGTTTTGCAGTTCAGTTAGTTACCGTGATAAGAAGAGCCTCAGTAATGTCAAGATCTATTTTGCTGGTGATAAACACAAGAAGTTTGAAGGCCAACTCATGCTGGCTGTACTCAGTGCTTTCTGAATAATTTCTTCTGCCTGGACTTAGTTTACCTGATGAGTGTGCATCAGTTCACTGTCTCCATGACCTATTGAAACCAAAGTCTTCTATTGAATTTCATTTTTTTCTATGAAGTTTTTCTAGTGCCACTAATACTACGCCTGATAAAGCAGATGTTTTATACAGATGGTTCCTTCATAGGGTCATCCTCACATCAGTTCCTTCCATGTCACAGTTTTCTGGAGCAGTGTCTGCCAGGACCCCCTGACTGGGAAAATGGGCTTTTGGGGCAGAGAGATCAGGGTGCTTCAGGCTGGGAAGAGCTCAGGAGTGCACACTGGAAAGCACGCTCCCTTGCAGAAGTCCTTGGCTGCAGCCCCGGCCGGCATGTCCTGCCTGCCCTCTGTGAGTGCCTGACGTGGGGGATGCACCCGTTCTCACGACCCTGCATGTGGAGCCTGGAGTGTCCAGGAACAGAAACTTGGGAGGTCTCTAATGGGCTTGGACCAAGCCCTGTGTAAGACTCAGAGCTGATAATTGGCTATCTCTGTGTCTGACATCATGCTTCAGTTCATGTCAAAGAAAATCTGAATAAGTAGCTCAGAAAATCACAGGTCTTCAGGAAATATCATGCCACTTCCAAACAAAGTGGAGGTGCTGCCACGTCTCCCATGAGACTTCAGCTCTTCTTTTTCTAGTAGAATAATGAGAATCAACATTCAGTAAGATTTCAAGGAAGAAATTCAAGTTTCTTGGAATCTTAGTAACTAGCCTTATTTTAGAGGAATAGAGGAAGTTTTATTGTTTTATTTCATATCGGTTCATCTTCTGTTCTCATTATAAGACAGTAATAGTTTGCAAATTTTCATGATCGCTTTATGATTTTTGCAGTACCATTGACTTTGTTTTCTTAAATCTTCAACTCCTCAGCTCTTTTAGCAGAAATTGTCTTGAACCAGGTTTAGTCACATTCCTGCTGTGTAGACCAATGTTTGGCAAAAAATTACTGTATTTGTCTCACTATTCAGATTGCTCCAAGCACTTTTCTGCCAACTGTATTTGTTTGTTTGTTAAAAAAATGATGTCACTGAACTTTTGACTTGTTTAGTGTTCCTCAAGGCAGTGATATTTATAAGAGTAACAAAAATTTGCACCTTCCTTTGATGACATGAAAGAGGATGGCAGGGTTAAGTGGAGACCAGCAGACCCTGTTGCTTCCTTCTGAACACACAGCAGCAAACATACATTCCTTTTCATGCTCTGAATTTGCTTTGAAGCACATCTCTGCTATTGGATGTGTCAGTGGCTGTTTCAAAAATTCTTCTACTTCCTGGGCCAAAGCCCTTGAATTTGGGACATTGGCTCGCCAAGATACTTGTACATGGCCAAAACATATATTTTTTTAGAGAACTTTAGAACTTTTTTCTCTGTGGTTGTGCATCTGGGTTTTCTTTTTCTTCCTGTTCTCTCTGTTGTTTTTGTTTTCAGGGTGGCAATGAGTTTATTCATTGTAATAGCATTCTAATGCAGTGACATAAATCCCTTGCTAGTAGGAAACAGAAATAACAAATAGCTTCATATGCACTCAGTGCAAAGCACATGAAGTATAGAGTAACAAATACCAAATAAGACAAGTTGGAAGAGTTGTCAGTGCACTTGGATGTCAGTGAAAAGGTGTGGAAGTAACAAGCCTTTGCTGTTTCACATGCCCTACTTGGAGGCTGTTGTGTGCTGAAAATTCCATTGTTAGATTGCATGCTTATTTCTCTCTAGAATATTGCTGTTTGGATGTTTTCTTTAAGTTTACAGGAGAAAAGATACTTCTCTTTACCTACATCAAGCTTTCCATTGTTCCTCAAAAATTATCATTAGTAGCAGTTAACTAAGTGAAATATATACCATTAAAACCCAAGAGAGGCGTGTTTAGGAGGTGGGAGAGGCAGATGGGCTGAATGATCTCTTAACTCAATTTTCTGTGATGTGGGAGGCTAGGAATGAAGTTTATTAGTGTGGGCTTTATAATAAAAAACTTCCTTCTGACAAGTTTTCCAGGGATGTACAACCAACCCATCCTCCCAGGCCAGTAAAATGTGAACCTCATTGGAATCAATCTCATTAAATGTCTTGGTCACTGCACAGCATAATTTGAACCCATAAAGGAAAAACAAATTCAGATTGTGTTTGCATCCGTTGTTATTTTTAGTTAAGCCACAAACCATTAATGGCTGTTTAAAGTAGGGGGTTCTGCGTTTTTCTCCTCAAGCATGTGCTGCTGACTTCCTACCCATGCAAATACACAGCCAGCACACTTGGTCCCTCCTAGGCCATTGGAAAGGCTTCAGAGGAGCCAAGTTGCACTGGAGCTCTAAGAAGGGATCCTGTCTCTGCCTCATACAACCTCCTTAGGGATGACGATTCCCAAATGATTTGTTGCTGTGCGGAATGAAAGGGCAAGATGCCACCTTTGGTCTTACAGGATGTGCAGGTGGGCCTTGGCAGTAGGTGCCCTTCCCAGTTATGGTCTTGGATGACTTTTGACAAATTGCTTTCACTCTTCATGTTTCTGATTTGAGTTGTTTACAAAGGTGCAGCTGTTTCTGGCAGAGGTTTGGGTTCTGCCCTGTGTTTCTGCTGTGCAGAGTTGCAATTTTACTTTGAATCTGAAGTAAATTGATGCTGACCAATAAATTACCAGATAGATTCATTAGCATCTTTGGTTTATGAGAAGTACCTTGCTGCAATCCCTCTTAGTATCTCTTAACCTAGAGGGATTCTTGAGTTCAGCTGCTATTAAACATGTCCAAGGAAGATTGCATTGAGGTAGGAGGAAGAAAACTGTGTGCAAACCAATTTTCAGTTGTATTGACAATCTTATTTCTAGAATGGTATTCTCTTCTTGCTCTCTTTCTGGTCTGGTGTTTCTTTGGATTTTTTTTCCGTAACTCTTTTTTCTTGTTGATTATTTCCTCTCCTGAGATAGCAGTACATAATTGTGGCAGTCCAGGGTTTATGTACAACCTCCAGATAAAATTTAGCTTCATATCTTTCAGTAAGACAATGCTATGTATTTTAAAACATTGAAATAACTATTGCCATTTGTAATAAATAACCCAATATTTTAATTTCCTTGCTTGCTTTCTCTTTTCCCTCATAAGTGATTGTATTTCTTCGCTTTCTTTTTCACCTGAGATTAAAAACTGGTCCAACTGAGCATTTAAAGATGCTTAGTTTGCATTCCTGAGAGCTCCTAGTGGAAATTCTTGTATGTCTTCAAACTCTAAGTGCTTAATATTTTCCTAGAGTAGACCCTATGGCAACTGTAGCAGATTAAAACCTGACCCTATTTTGTTCTTGTACACTTTTTGAATTTTTTAGAAGTTTCTGCTTTATTTCAATCTTTTAGCCTCATACTACAGAAAATATGGTGACCAGTCTTTCATTGGAATTTTGTGAATTCCACTGGTTGCGAAAGATGTGAGTGCAGAGGTAAAGATCTACAGAGGAGGGATCATCTCTCAAAGTGATTGATCTCTTTGAAAGGACATAAAAGGAAGTTGGGAGTTTTATTAATTGAAGTAACAGTTTGTTACCTTTGTATTGCCAATGATTCCTGTAAGAGACCTGGATGACCCTGCAGCATTTTTAAATACTTGCTAGAAAACATACATAACCACTGACCTATGGGCCTGGTGTTTTGAAAAATGCCCACAGTGTTTTAGTCAAAGAGTTACAGTTTCCACCTCTTCTGAGGTTTCATGGGGAATTGTATGACCTCATGCAGATCAAGCAAACTGACAGCTATTTGTAAATTGGAGTTATCTCTCTATGTTCTGTTTCACCTCGATAAATCAAGGCAGGTACCTCCAGATGTAGCTTTAGAGAATCTAAGCCACTCCCCTTCTCTCTTTAACCCTCTAAGTTTTCCCTCTCAGTGAGAATATACAGAGCTTCTACAAACTGGGCTCCTAAATTCAATACCTCACATGCCTGCAGCAGACTATATCACTCTGCCCAGCCTGCCCAATCAGCTAATGTACAAAGTCACATCTCTTTGAGATTTGGCTTAATTAATGCAAAAAAGAGACTAGTACAAGCCATGTCCCTACTTTCAGATAACCTGGAATTCTTACCATGGAACTCCTGAGCCACTCTTAATTGCTTGTGTTCACTGAGTCAGAAAGGCTGATGGGGCCATCTGGTTTTGGACGAATGCCCTTGCTTTTCCTCCTCCTAGAATGCTTGCAGGTCTGTTGTAACTTAGTGGCAGTCCTGACTTTGGGCCTGTGGTTTGTGCTGCCATACAAAATATTTTTGACTTTCTACTGACCTGGCTTGCTTAATATTCAAAGCCAGTTGTTACATATCACTTTCCTGTGTTTTTCTTGCCTGTTGATTTGCTCCAGAAGATGATGCTTAGATTACTTGTAATCCTACCGGCCACAGAGGATTTGGTGTTGGTTTGGGTTGTTGCTGTGGTTGAGTGACTCAGTAGCAATGATAATATATTTACCCTGGACCTTCCAACAGAGTGGGGCAGACAGGAGGCAACCTGATAGAAGTTTCCAATAAGAACATTGTTCAGTCAGTTCAAAATGCAAATTGGGGACATAAAATCTTTCTGCCAAAAGCACTGTTTAAGAACTAATTAAAAAAAAGAACAGGCATTTTTATGTACCCCCTTCCAAAGCATTTAAGCCACTATAAAACTTCTTTTTCTTTTGCATTGGTATTGCAGTAAATGAAGTTACGTAATATGCCACCCCTGCCCTTCTGCACAGGCATTCAGAAGCTGCTGTCTATGGCCCCATCTTGAGAAGTTTATAATCCAAATGGACAAGACAGACCAAAGCCAGAAGGAGAAATAGAAAAATGAAATGATGCACCTGTGGTTCTGCCTCTGGCCAGTAGTAGGGTTAAAGTTAATCTGAGAGGTGCTTGTCACAAGAAATATGTTGTTTCATAAGTAAGAAAAACCTGGTTGATGCCAGCTACAAGCTGAGTCAATTGACTTTCAGAAACTACTCGCTGTAATTTTAGAGGCAAGACATAGGAAAAATGTGTTGATTTAATGAATTCACAAACTGAGACAAAGGAAGTAAGAGCATCATCTGCCATGTCATGAAATGGAATCAGAAATAACATGGCCCTTATCACAGTGGGTTATTCTGACATACACACCCACAATACTTAAGTGCTCTTTACCTTGACATATAGCAAAAGAGATGAGATTCTGAGAATATTTTAATATTTCCTCTATTCCAAACTGGTAATGCATATTTTTATGTCTTCATATCTAACCATCAACAGTTATTTTATGCCTTTTATATTCTTATTTTTTTTTCAGTACAGAGGCAATCTTGTTTTACTTGCTCATTTCTGATTAGTTTTTTCGCGAGGCTATTGACATAGTTTTCTTTGTTTAATTAAATCTAGCTAAGTACTAATATTTCCTGAGTAACAGTGTCATTGCAGCAGAGGAAACAGTTCAGACAAATTGCACTCTATACTCACTTGTTAGGCAGACATCCACACACTAATATTATTAATTAATGTAATTTATAGGTCTTATTTTAATTATAGTAATACAATGCCTATAAATAACCTTGCAAGATATTTAAAATTCCTTGTGTGAACAACTGAAGGGATTTTTGGTGTCAGCTTCTTGAAGCAGAATTTTTGCAGTGTATGAATAATTTGGGGGCCAAGGCACAGAACAAAAAGTGTCATTTAGCAGCAGAATTTTATAATTTTGAAAAAGAAATGTTACCACTTGGACTTGGGCTGTTTGCCATCACATTTGTTATGTGCAAGTTCATACTAGCTGAAATGATAGTCCTTTACCTTGTTAGAGAGCTGGAGAAAGGGAAGCAGTACTGAAGGAGAAAACCACTATTAATTACATGATCTGGACAGTGATCATTTATCTGTGAGCAGCATCTAGATATTGGTAACATGCAGCCTGACAGAACCTGCAAACATTTACTTGCATGATTATTTTTTGGTATCTATGAAAACTCACCTTCTGATTGCTTCTATGTTTTCAGGACAAATAATGCAGGTTTGCTTCGGCTTAGTGTGCAAGGGGCAGGGGGTTATTAGTACCTAATGTTGTCAGGAAATTAATGCAAATGTATTCAAATTGCAGATATTTTATTGTCCTCCCTCCCTTCCTTCCTCTCCTCATATGTCACTTGCTTTTTAAGATGATAAATCCGATAAGTAAATTTGTCACGCTCCTGTATGTGTGATTTTTATCCTGCTTGGAGGTTTTTGATACAATTACATTTGAGTTCACTATATTTACAGTGCATTAGATCTTTTTTATCTCAGTGGTGCAAAGTCAGTCATTGAAACAAACAAAACCTTTAAATAACAGTTTTCAGTTTTGTTTTTTTTTTTTAAACTGTCACTGTTACACTTGTCCCTTGAGGTACTAGGTGAGGGAAAGTTGTGTTTTCATCATCTTGAGGAAGTTGAAATTTATCATACTCAGGAAATTTTTGTGTCATCATGTAAATATTTGATCTCTAGTCTGAGTTAATCATTCAGGCTTCTTTTGTAGTCATTAGAGAAAAACAAAACAAAACAGGAACCTGCAGAAGAAGGTTGGAATCAATAACAAAGGAGAAAATTATGTTGGCTTTGGATGAGTTAGGCTGTTGTGTTACTGCTCTTTCTCCCTCATTCACCAGAATGTTTCTTCCCAAAATAGTCATTGATTGTTAATGACAATTAACATGCCCAAGGCTGAAATACACTGCCCTCATCATCTTGTCATGTTTTAAGTCTGAAGAAGTTGATGCATTTTCTGGCTGTGCAGGACTTGTGACCATTTCATTCAGTATGAGGAACACTGAAGGATGGACTTCTCTGCTTGTACTTTATCTCACAAGCTGTAAATCATTAATCATTTGCTTTGCATTATTCTATTTCTAGATAAGCGTGCACTGATTTGACATGATAAAGGGGCAGGCCATCAATAGACAGTGGCAAGTCTGGGACAGCCCACTTTGCCTCCTGTGACTAGACTCAGGAATTAGACTTCTGAGCATAGCAGTGGCATATCTGCCTGATCGCTTTCTTGTGGCACATGGGAAGCAGAATAAAGTACTAAGGGGACAGCATAGGTCCTGGGATCCCAGCAGGTCTCCTTTGTTATTAAATGTGTTGAGATTTCTTTTGGAGGACCTATTTTGGAACATAAAGTGGCATTGCTATAAAGAATTTAACTGTAGAAGAGATGAAAGTAGTTGTGACGTGACCAAAGCTAGAGTAAAGGAAGTGCAGGATAGCAAGGAAGTATAATCAGGAATTCAGTACACCAGTTATGCACCTAAAGTGGCATCTAAGTTGGAATTAAGAGCCTAAATTCGGAATATTAATTCAGGAAAATCCAGCCAAGCTCAAATTCAGGTACTTTCACAGATGTAAACTGTATTATGGGATATACCCTGCACGGTTTTCTGTTTCTCTTTGCATTGGGTTGGCAAAGGAGGTGGCTGCCTAAGGTGTATTGGCATGCAGAAAAAAATCATTTCTCTGCCTAAATTCTTTGGTGAGCCTGATATGCATGGTCAGGCCTTACTAACCTGCACCAAATTGTCTGTAATAACTGTAAAAAAAAAGACAGAAGGATGATTCCTGTAATATTCTTGCAAGTAGCTAGATACTTGTGTTCTCCTCAGTTCTGCCTTAGGGTTGCTGTACCAGGAGAATCTGACTGGTACTGCCAAACTGAGGATGACATTTCTGAAAATGATTGTCTATGCTCTAGGTTTGTTGTAATACCAGGGCTAGAGCCCAAGCACTTGAACTTCAAGGTTATTTCTCACCCTGAGCTCATATTGTAACAATTTTTGAAATTTTACGAGCAGCCAACTGGTAAATAAGATAAATTTGGAGACTTCATTTCTGACAGTTGTTTGGAAAGCTGAGAATTAATTCTTAATGCTTTAATACTGTATTTTATGCCAGTGGTTCTCTGTTGGTTTTATTGGTGTTGAGAATTGAACATTCAAAGCAATGAAGTGAAAAATCAGGTCAACAGACCACTGGTCAGTGACAGTAAAAACCAGTGTTGTGTAAAATGTTTTAATTCTCAGGCTAATGATAGTCACATAGCAAGAGTAAATTTGATAACTTTTGTGACACAAATGGAAAAGATAAGTGTCACTAGATTGTAATGTCTTCAGTGATAGTATTTGGGCTTTATAATAGATTGCTATCAAAAATACATAAAAATAAGTCAAAATTATTTATTCTACACCAAATATGTATCTGATGTAGGAGACCCCTTCTTCTAGGAACTTTCAGTGCCAGTAAACCACCAAGTAACCCAGCATGAAATAGCAAACAGAGCCAAGCAAGAGGAGCAGCTATGAGAGATCATTTAACAAAGCTAAAAGTTATTAGGATGTTAGCTTTTATAGCTGATAAACAGTTTGTGAAAATATCAAGCTGAAAGTATGCTGTGAAGTGCTATGAAGGTGAAACTATTTAAGGGAACTGGTCAAAATATGTCTTATAAAACAGTGAAAGCCGTATTTAATAAACACCAGCTAAAAGACTTAAACCTGTTGAAAATATTTTTCATTCACTATGAGTTCAAAAGGTCACTGTTTGGCATTCCTTCTCACAGCCAAATCTACTGAAGTTAACATGCCTTTAGTAAACAAATTCTGATTTAAAGGTATTCAGAACTGTCTCTATTTGCTTTGTCACAATCACATGGCAGATATTTTCTTTCTACAGTAGTCAAATTCATGACATCTATTTAATGGAGCTAAAATGGATTGTGCATTAAGCAAAGTTGCTTTATATGGAATAGAAACACTAAAGCATGTGTACCTGTAAAATAGAGTGATTTAGATGTATTATGCAATAAGCCTAAACAGCAGGAACATGAATTAGAATACTACCTTGAACATAAAAATGCCTTTGTTTTTTTTAACAAACATACATTAACTGAACTTGATAGTAATTCTGAAAGACAGGTAAGTGTTGTTATAAACATATAGCAGATGGTTGAACTGACATAAATGGAGGCTGAGAGATTTGTTCAAGGTCAGAGAGCAAGTGCCCAGGAGTTCTGACAAATAGTTAGTTCCCTGTTGTAATCATGAAACAAATCTCCTTTGTTCTATGTATTTGAACACTGCACTTTAAATGAATAGCCATATTATTTTGCTTGTGCTTCCAAAATACAAGTACAGGGCATACAGAAGAGACACAGTCTATGATTTTTGCCTTTAATGCAATTTTTGTTTAAGGATCAAGGGCACAGAGTTATGTACTGAGGGCACTTGCTCAGTGCATCTTCCTCTGCTACAATTAGTAGTTTGCCGTAGAGATAAGTGGATGACTGTGGTTGATTTTTATCCTATTCCTACTTCCTGCCCTATACCTGCAGTGTGCCAATTTTAATCTGTCAGGAATCTAAATACCCTTCAGGTCTGGTTTGCTGATTGAGTCCTTCATTCCTTGAACCTCCTGTTTCTATACTGAACCTGTAGGAGGTCCACATAGTATTTTATTGGGTATGTTACTCATCTTGACTCTTCTGCCTTTTTACCTGGAATCAAAGATTTTTCTTCCTTTTTCTCTTTGTTGACATTCAGCATATCCAAATACACTAATTGCTCAGTTCTGTTAGAGCCTCCCATTATCTGAAAGAAATAGTGTTGTAATCATGAGATGTTTCATAACTGAAAATTGAATATAAACAAGTATGTTTTATCTATTTTTTTTTCTATCTGTGTAAATGCAAAAGAGGGAATTCTTATACTTTTCTTCCCACTTTTGGCCAAGTTCTAAATGGTCATCTTGATGAATAAATGTGGCAAGTCTAGTTTAAACATGGAGTGAGTGACTGCAGAAGGTTTATTTATTTTAATGGCTTCCCATTCAGATTAAATCTAAACAGAAAAGCCTAAAAGTTATCTCTTAAATCCAAACCAGAGTTTTGGCTGAGCATATAAAGTTTGAAGTGTCTGGACTTCAAACAAACAAACAAACAAACAAAAAATGTCTCATTTTGCATGTGAAATACATTTGAAATAACTTCCTCCAGCTATTTCCTTTTCATTTCAAAGGCTTTTTTGTACATTACCAAGTGCACTCCAAAAAACAACCCAGTCGAATAAATACCAAACTGTTACCTCTGCTTTACATATGTAAGTCAGAGATTTTACGTGACATGTCTAAAGTCAAAAAGCAAAATACCTGCAGAATAAGATTTAGAGTTGGGAGGACTCTAATCCACCAGGCTATGCTCAGCCCACTGAACATGACTTTTATTGTGCACCCAAATACCAGCTGGTGATCGCTGGTGATCACTCGAAGATTGATGGTAGCATGCAGCTCTGGAATGTGCTCCTAAATTCACTCTTTGTGTCAGTCTTCATGGTGCGAAAAGGAGTGAAATACGTTTGTGTTCTGTGTGTTTAAACAGCGAGTGTGCTGCCTGCTGAGCACGGCTGCACGTGGGCTTGGACCACTCCTGCTCCCAGGGAGCCAGCAGTAGGGACAGCCACATCCCATAAATGACACCTAGCAGTGACAGAGCCAAATCCATACAGAAATAAATTAAGCTTAGATAAAATAATATTCACTGTACACATGTTTGGAAATATTATTAAAATTGATGTTTAAAAAAACCACCCGATGTCTTAATTAATTTATTATTGAAAGTACTCAACAGTCCTCGATGTTCAGCAACACAAGCAGAAAACACTGATGATGAAATTAATAATTTCCAGTTGTGTCCAACCACTGAAGTCTTCTGAGGGATGCAGCCAAACCTGGTATTCAATGAACACAACCCTAAATGTATGTTGTGTCATAATAATAATTAAAAAAAAAAAAAGTGAAAGCACATGGATATTCCTCCAATGGGAGCATTTAATATACCAGAAAAATCTATTTCAAGGTAAAAAAAGAACCAACTGCCCAAACATTTAAGGATAGGCTTGACCTTTGCCTTTCTCCCAAACCAAACTTTCCTTGGCTTCAGAAAACATCCCAAACACCCACGTCCAGAAAACAGCTTGCTTCCTGTCAATGGAGAAGGCTGGGTGGCCTTGCAGCTGCAAAACAAAATTTAATCCAAGAGCTCACATTAGGCTACAGGGGGTAGTAGAATGGGTACTATACGAAAGCATACAGAACAACAAACAAATATAGGAAAAAGAACTAAGAATATTGTGGAAAAGTATTCTATTATTCTAAAATTTCAATAAATAGAAATTAAAATGGAAGATTTGAATAAATGCAACTGTGGCATGAGTGTTGAATCGAGCGTGGCTGTTTCTTCTGGTGAAATTTGTTATCTCCGATATAATGACCCTTCTGGCATCATGTTGAACTAGGGGTTCATGGAAGGTTCACTGAGTGGGGGATGCCATTTGTTGACCTCCAGCTGCTTTGTTTTCTCACATAGTCGAGTGAGAATAAGTGTTTCTTTTATTCTTCCCAGATGTAAAGCAGAGCTTGCTAGCTATCTTGACTTGGTATATAGAGATGATTATCTGATATACAGACCAGAGTATGTAGACACCAGGTATATGCACACCATTGAAATACTGATACTGAGGAAACAAGAAAACACACCAAAAAAAGGGAGGAGTGGTTTATCTATTTGTATGTGATACCTACCATGCCACATACTTGTTTGCTTGGTTTTGCTGTGGGCAACTTGGCTGTTTTTTATGAGTATCGCCCTGAATTCAAATTTTTTTGTGTATAAAAATACTACCCTTTAGTTCAGCAGTCAACTGAAATGAATTTATTACCCTAATTCTTTCAAATGAGAAGTGTTGCCTTCCGAAGTTTCTTCAGCTCATAACTGGGTAAGTTTTACATTATTTTAATGAAGAATGAATAAAAGCTAAGCACTGGGATTTAGCTTGATCTCTTTATGCCTGATATTTGCCTGATAGCTAATCCTAATTTGATTAAATTGATAATAATAATGAAACTGTAACCAAACCTGCATATACTAAGTGGCCCTATTTTATACAGAGTAGTGGTGAGAAGTGACTGGCTAAGATAGGAGCAGTGTGTTTTAAGGAGATCTATGGATAAAGTAGCGTGGCTAAAGTTGCAGTACAGCTGGTAACATCAATAAAGGCAGAGATAACTGCACCAAGGGCAATAATGTCAATTGTAGACATACAGAAATTGGCTGAATCTCTGGGGAGGGTGCTCTTTGAGGGAGAGAAAGGAATATAATGAAAAGAGTTCCTCTGCCCTGCCACAGTGAAGCGGGTTCTTACTTTATTACAGAAACCATAATGAAATTTTTCAGTGGTTGAGCTGCGTTTTCTCAATGAGTTTTTATTAGCTCTGGTAGCAAGTAATTTGGCAGCTTAGTGAAAAGATGCTCAGAAAGAAAAGGACTGCATGTGAGCTAATATTAAGAACTTTTTCAGTCTGAAAAGAAGTTTGGAGACTACTATCATACTTTCATTATTTAAGGTGTTGATTATTCTGCAACATCTGATAGTTCTTTGCTACAATTCAGTGTCACGTTCATTGGTACATCAATGAAAATGTGTTAACACCTCAAAACTGCACATTACTACTCCCCAGTAGCTGTCAGTTTTGCAAAAGGCAAATTATGTCCTCAGTGTCTACAGACTACCTCAGTACATCTGCAAAGTACACGCAGACAACAGAAAGATAAATTTGCAAAAGAAAGGCAATGCTAGCAGTAAAACAACCTACCTTTCACCCAACATTAGTTACACTCTCTCTGTTCCTCTCTCCCATCCCAGTATTCAAAGATGTCTCAGCTGACATCATCTGACCCATCAGATTGTGGGGAGTAAATAGTCAGGTGCTTAAACCTAACCTTTAAAAAGTTTGCTTTTATCACAAAACCAATAGCCTGAATGAGATGCAGAACTACAGAGAAGTACACTCAGACGTTGTTCTCCTCCCGGTGGTCAACCCATTAGTGGCAAATGGGATGGAGATGTAAGATTTGGGAGAATGGCTCCCAAACTTCATGTTGTTGCCCAGTTCTGATTTGAAGACTATAACGAGCTTCAGTCTTAATTCATTTTTCAGGCAGAAAATTACACTAATTCACTTTCTTCCATTTCTCATCTCTCTCTGTAAATCTGGAACAAAGAGTTTTAGTGTCTGCATACAGTCAGGGGTTTAGCTGTCCAGTTAGTCTGATCACTACTTGGAACATTTCTCTGTGTGTCTGAGCATCACAGGAAGCAGCGCAGCCCTTCTTCCAGTGGTGCGATTGGTGGTCCACTAGCAAAAAAGAGAAGAGAGAAAATATAAGAGGTTACAATGGAAAGATATACTTCTCCCAGAAGAAGTAAAACTATGTGGAATCTGTCTGACTTCTTCACGGGTGCGGCTTTTTTTTCTTACTCTGTCTCAAAATTAATGTCATACTTGGCAACCGAAAGCTTCTCTCTCCTGCATCTGAAAAACGAAAACATCCCTAGTGCCAATGGCAAAGCCACTGTGTGCACCCAGGCTGAGCTTCTGCAGCCCTGGGGCAGTGTGGCAAGGACCCTCTCTCCCCATGGCTTTTGGAAAGCAGCCAAAGGGCAAACTCTGTGTAACTGTGCAGACTTTGAAGTATGCAGCTTACAACTCTTGGAGAGCAGTTTTCATGCTGCAGAGCTGTTGTACATGAGTTTGCTACACACAAGGCTTGGAGAAGACTGGCTCCCATCTGACATGGATAACTCAGCTGCAGTAATCTTAAACCCAGTTGGCCTGTCTTTATGGTTCTCCATGCTTGCCAAAGTTATCCCTTTTTGTTTTGGGACCAAAAATGAGAATAAGGCCTGGACAGGATAAAAATGAGCAGAAAAGAACAAGGTAATATTTGAAAAATAGGATATCTTCTGGAAAGTTCTGTAGAATGGCAGTATTTGTAGCATCTTCTGAAATAAAACATACAAATTGCATTTATATAAAATTGTAACTGCATATTGCTTATTAAAAAAAAAAAAACAAAAAAACCACTTTTCAATGTTTTTATTAAAATGCCTGTACAGACTTCAGAGGAGTTATTCGAGGTTTACAGTGAGGTAAATGGAGGAATAACCTGAAGGTTATGCCCAGAAATGTGTACAACCTAGTGAGACTGGATGGCTGGAGGGTGTGGGTGGTCTTGCATAATGCTCAATGAAGGAATCTCAGTACTGGAATATTTGGCAAGACTTAGGATAGCTGTGTAACTGCAGTTTGAAAAACATTGACACATTTTTCCTCTTTGTTTTGGAGTGGGTTTTCTGTTGTGGAATGTGATATGATTCCACATGACAGTATCTGTGAAGATAAAAAAAAAAAAAATCCTATCTGTTCTTAATAATTTAAAGCTTCAATAAAAATGCATGGAACTTTCTGGGGTGTCTTGGATTGATAAGTGTGCCCAAAGCCATGTTAGTACATTTTGCCACACACGAGTAAGTGGCTTTCTCTTCTCGTGTGTTTGCTTTTGCTTAGAAAGCACATTCCTTCTGCACAAAACTGGCAGCTGCCCACACCTCAGAGGATCTGCCCCTCCTTTTTTCTTCAAAGTACTATATAAAAGATGAAAAATTCTGTTACAGTTTTTGGTGATTCTAATAAAACAGCACTCTGTCGTGAATTATTCCCCTGTTGGTACAATCTTTAAAAGGCACAGTGTTAAAAGCCACTTAATACTGGCTTTTTTGAAAGTCTGTGACTTACCAGGATTTCAGGAGTTTTACATATCTTACAAATTGTAAGGAAAAAAAAAAAGACCCATCTACTGACATATGTGAACGCTCTGCTTAAGGTCAACTGTTAACTGGTATGTCTTTTCCTATCAACACATGGTCCCCTTCACAAAGAGCTATTGAGTGTTTTACTGCTCCTAATGTATATGTTGAGCTGCTCAAGGTGACAAATTATTCTTCAGACAAGCTAGAGCCACCTCTGGTCCTGATTCTCCAAAGACTTCACCTTGGTGCTCTGATTTCCCCTTATAAAAGACTGCACTATCGCAGTCCAGTAATGTTTAAATTCCACTCTCAACTCATTTAGCAAATACACCCACAACTATTCAAGGTGTATATTTAAACCAGATCATATTTAGATATCATTGACATTTCCTTGTTATTTACTCTCATTCCAGATCCAGCAATTAAGTTTCCTTGTAGCAGATTATGCATTTTAGCTCTGGGCAAAAAGAGGGTTCTGTTTCAGCCTGTGCTATCTGGACTCCCTTCTTCTCTCTTTTTCAAGTGATCTTGTTAATTAGTTAGCCTGTGATTTTATAAGCCCTTGTAAATCTATTTTCTCCCCTCTCGCTTGCTCTTTTTTTTTAATAAAAATGCAATTAAACCCCTTTCAGATTGATTCAGAAGCAAGTGTGCACAACTGTGATTTCTAGTTCTTATGAAGCTATTACCTCCTATATGAAAAGCCAGATTTCATTGTAACAGCATTAAAGAAAATGACTCTCATGCATGAAGAAGAGATAAAGAGATAAAGAAAAGGTCAAAGGTCCACCTGAGCATTTTTGGGCCCTGTGTTGTTAAGGCACACAAGGGGCTGACCAGTAGCACATCTGGGTACTTATGGCCCTTTGGTCAGATGACTGTGTCCCCATTCACAATGGGATTTGCCTGAGAATGGCTGAGGGGTGGGTTTTAGTTTGAACACTGCATGAGCAGTGGCAAAATGCTTTAGCATCTCCCTTGTCTCAACCCCTTAAGTAGAAGGAATCAATACATGTATCTGCAAAGAAAAGGAATATTGACAGTGCAAAGGTGACTCATTCTGAAGTTTTGAAAAGAAATGTTCAAGCTTTATTTGTTCTCTTTTCATACGTATTGAGGAAGTAGTCAATTATATCCTCAGAGTCGCAGTATTAGAGCAGACTATTTCACAAGCACTATGTAAATGATAAAAATTATGCATTTATTTCTTCCATGTCTTTACACTAAAAGATTCAAAAGAAAGCCAAGAAAACAATAATTAAAATTGTTAGATTCCTATGAAATCTGATACCATTTGACTAAATCTTTTCCGGTTACTTCTACTAAAAAGTTATGAAACTGAGAGATTCATAAATACAAAGTAGAAAGAAAAATACTTAAATAAAACAGACCTTCTCTTCTGGCTGAAGGTTGTTTAGTTTGTTGGGGTTTTGTTTTTGTTTTTGTTTTTTTTTTTTATTTTTTTTGTAAGTTTGCAAATACCTCAGATTTCACTCACATTCTTAAAATATATAACCGTTCCATTCAATGCTACAACATTATGCATAGTGTCTGTATGTCCAAATTACTTTTTCACCTGTTTAAACATGACCTGTGGGCAAAAGGGGACCATTTGCATTTGATGTTACTGTTCTACTTAAGTATTTATTCCTAGGGGGAAAAAAAAAAAAAAAAAAGAAGAAAATTGGTTTCATTCCAGTTCCTAGAAGGTGAGATTTTACATTGCAGTTTCACGTTTGGCATGGGCTGGCATATTTTTTGGCACAAACTCAAGGCTTAATGAGGCTTCAGAGAGTCTTACAGCCTCCATAACCAGAGGCTAACATCGAGCTTACTGCTGGCTGTACACAAGGCATGTGATTTGTGCACCCCACACCCCATGAGAATGTGAAGTAAAACAGCATTGTATTGCTGACACCCACATCACCAAGGCTACATGAAATCCATGCCAATTTGGGCAGCAGAGGTTCCCTGGAAAGGTGTAGCCCATCTTCCTGGAAGGTTGTGTTTGTGCCCTTCGCTGTGGTGCTGTGTGTGAATGGATTGCTGTGCTTTACTCCCTGCTTGTTTTTGAGGCACAGACACCAAATCTCTGCTTTTGCTCTTAACTTCCCCATAAACAGCCTTCTGAGGCTTAATCCTTATGCCAGCAGGAAAGAGGAGGAAAGCATATTATTTCTTGCACTCTCCCACAGGGGATCCTAAATTAAAAGCTTGACAGAGCATCCTAGGCTTGCTCAAAGAAGCCATGCTAGGCTGGAAATCCAGGGATCGTAGAGTGCAGGCAGGACTGCATGCAGTCTCTCACGTGTCCTGGTTTATCTGCAGTTTATCAGTGGATGAATTCAGTGCTTTGAACTTGAGCTAGGGATGCTTTCATACCATGGCTGTAGCTTACCAAACCCTGCAATGTAAACATAATTCTTGTATATGTTGAACATTCAGTAATAAGTGATTATGTGAGTCTGCAAAATGGAAGTTGTATTTTGGGAAGGTCCTGATAAAAATTGCATAAATTTCAGTAACAAATGCATCAAGCATCTTTATAAGATGTCAACCAAGGAAGTCACTTAGGATCTTACCTCTGCATTTTAGGGATTATTATATTCCTTAGTCTGGGAGAGTCAGGCTGTTTTCAACATTGTGCTACCAGTGAATTTGAAGTAAAGAGCCGTGAAAGGTTGAGGTTGAGGGATTAAATAAGACATTCAGAGACCTGATAGATCTAGCTCATTTATCCTTATGTAGGCTTGACAATTTGGGTGTAACAGGCAGTGTGAGATAACTGCACCTCCCTGGATTCCCCATCTCCAATAACTGTAGTTGTTTTGTTCTGGCCAGCATATTTAGGTTTGTTACAAAGGTTTTTGTGATGTCAGTAGTAGATATTGCACAAATATTTTGTTATTCCTTCTGTGAGAACACAACTTTTTAAAAATAATACTTTTCTTGTGGTGGATTAGAGGGATAATTAAAGAGTAGGAGTTAAACTGTCTAAGAAGTGTCAGTAAGCTATGCACTGTGTACAGAGAAAACTCCCAGTCATTGGGATCTCCAAAATTTGCAGTTCAATAATAAGCATAATTCTGGAAAGAGAATTCATTGAAGCTTTTGTTTTTCGTTAAAGCAACCTGTCCTCTAAGATCAGATTTCTTACACTAGGGATCAAGTTGGTATTGGTTTTATCCCTGAGGAAAGGCAAAATTCACCAGCTGATGAGGAAAAACTACGAGCAAAGATTATTTTTCTATCATTAAGGATGAAACTTACCTGTATATTGTTTTATTGTCAAATAAAATTGTTAATATTCAGAGACCTGTTTGTAGCATCATTCTCCATATGGTGTTTACTTCTTTCAATGTTTGGTTAAATTCTCAAAGCATGGAATAGAATTGCTCTGAATTCAGTAAATGTCTACTTCCTTTTTTGACAAAAGCTCTTGGAGATGGAAGGGAGTGTGAAAGACCATACAGCATCTCTGCAGCCACCGCTTTCTCCAAGCAACAACAACCAGATAGTAAATCTTTGAAAAATAAAATTTTCTTGGGTGATTGTGTGGTAAATTTTGTTGAATGAAATAAAATTTGATTAGTTATAAATTCCCTCCCTACTTGCTTGAGTAGCCCAGAGAGTCTAATAAGCTGTAAGCTTCAGCACTAAAAGAAATTAGTAAATCAGCATGAGAGTATTTGTTTCACAGCTTTCCTTCCTCTTATGAATGGAGGGGGAAAAAAATTGTCTAGTAACCTGACATAAGGTGTTCTCCTCAGCAGCAGCTCTTACCCTTCAGGAGCTTTAGAAGGATTAATACCATTTCAAAGAGGTTAAAATTCCAAGAAAATAATGGATTTTGATAAATGAAAGTTGTGGAAATCTGTTGCTGTTTTTGTCTCTTGTTTAAAAGCAGTCATCATGATCATGATCATCTTTTACATCAGCCGTGGTGTTTTCATTGTCAACCACTGTCAGTCAGTGAGGCACTAAGGAGGGGCATTATACTGGGCAATCATGGTGCTCACGTTTACCCCGTGCTGTGTGGGAAACCTTCTCAGTTTATCTGTGCTTTCCTGGTACATCTAGGATGTACAGCTACATACATCTAAATGTACAGCTAGGAGAAGGTTCAGTTTCACCTTACATCTGCCAGATGTAATGCTAAAGTTAATAATGCCCCAGAAAAAAGCATGAGCATGAGTGTCTGGGGATGGTTGTGAGAATTTCAGAGCGGCCAAAGGTGCTGAGCGTTAATGGCACTGTGCTGGTGAGTCTCCCAGGTGCCTTGGGCAATCCTAGCTAAAAGCTTATAGGGAGGATTGTTTTGAAGTGAAGTAAAACAAATGATTTTTCAAGCACTAAAGAAAGACTTCTGGAAGTACTGTGAACAATTTTCATGTATATTTAACAAGTTCTGTTTCAATTTTTAGGCACAGATTTTAAATCTCGAGTCCATGTTTATCTGTTGTTGAGGGACAAGATAAATACTATTTGGTTGGGTTTTTTTAATATTGCCATAAATAAAGGCATGTAGGAAACTCAGGTCCTGAAAGCTGTCACACATCTAAATTAATCAAAACACAATTATCTTTCAGTAACTGGGGATATTTTTCATCTTCCTATGAAACAAGGATAAAAATTAATTGGAGTTCTGTATTGTATTTATATATGCAAATTACATTCTGATAAGTATTCTTTCAATCATTAGTTCTCTATTAGACAGGTATGAATCCTAGGACTTTAAATTTTGCCTGCTACTAGAAATGGCTCTTCAAGTAATTTAAAGAAACCAAAAAAATGCTTTCAGGTAAATATGTGTTTTGCAGAAGGTACATGCTTTAGGCACACTTATTTTGGCAGTTTTTTTTTTTTTTTTAAGTAGAGCGCATATACAGAAATGTCTATGTTTTGAGAGTTTTGTTTTAGAAAATATCAATATCTTTAGATGACTAATTTTGTATAAGGCATTTACTGTTTTCCATAAGGAATGAGTGAGCAAAAGTCTTCACTTTTAAAAAACCTTTAGCAACAATGACAAGCCATATTGTCCCAGACAAAGTTTGCAACTGAGAACTGTGGGATCAGATCTTACATTTATGAATAAACATTATAACAGCTTCATTTTCATAAGTACGCTGTATTTGCCACCCTTTCAGAGACATGAGGAACACAATTCAATACTAATACTCATGAAGAAAGAAAGTGTAATTATATGTTAAGTATTTTAACAAAGACAAATTGATTATTAATGTTTTTTCTTTTCCACTCTCAGCTCTTGAGAAATATCCCTTCTTTTTATATTACTGAAAAGTGAAACAATCTGACTGGGGGCCAAAACATATTGGCCAAGGAAAGATGGGAAGGCTGAGCTTTCTTGGGGGCAGCAATAATACTTATATTGCAGTTGCTTATTCTATTCCTGTAACAGGCCTGATCCTGCACTGCGGAGATCAAAGGAAGTTTTCACTTCACTTTGTTGAAGAAAGTTTTATTTGGAAAAATAGAGCTTCTTCTACAGTTCTTTTAGTTTGGTCCGAACCTGTAAACAAACAATTGAATGAACAGACACATTTAGGCTTGACCGAATAATTTTTGTTTTTCTTTTAAGTAAGCCATGCATGGTGATGAAGAACAAAATAAAATTTGACCTTGAAAATTATAAAAACCTATTCTTAGTGAAGCCCCCTGTTAGGAAAAGGAAGTAAAGTGTTCTTATGTAGTTTTCATTGATCTTGTGAATTTCCTGCAGTCATAAACTTCAAAATGTATTGAACACATTGATTAATTTAATAAATTATCTTCCTTAAAAGCCAAAGCTGTAAATAATAATATCCATTAAAATAAGAATCAATTAGATGAATGAATAACTGCACTGCTTGATTTCTATGAGCTTTGTCTATCTACTTAATGTACAAAATAATTGTATTCAAACTGGGAAAAGAAATTTTATTTTACCTCAACCATTGTATTATTATCTAGTGTCCAATGAGGGTTTTTTTTCTCTCTCGGATCCCATTTGTGTTCAAAGATGTCTTTATTTAGAAAGAAATGCAGTTGAGAAGCAAGAAACATGAGTCAACTACTTTACTATGCTACTGTCTTTCCTATTTCAGAGCTGCAAGAAACTAAGACTTCTGAGTATCACAGACTATCCCACAGCCCCCTGGATTACAGGATATTATTGATGGATGAAGATCAGGATCGGATCTATGTGGGGAGTAAAGATCATATTCTGTCTTTGAATATTAACAATATAAGCCAAGACCCCCTCAGTGTAAGTTCAAGTTTTATTTTGAGAATTTGTGGTTGCTTAGTCCATGCCTGTGCTTTTAAGACAAAAAAATAGTATTTCATTATTTTGCATGGAAGTCCATGTCCCCACCTTATTGAACTGTTAGTCCTTGTTTCATGTGTAATGCAGATGAAGCTATATGTTGTTTTTCAAACACTATTTAAAACTGACCTATTTACTAATTTTGAAACAACATTCAGCTTGGCCTGGCCTCATAAGGAAAATTTGTATGGTTTGATGCTTTCCACCTCTCTACAAGATAAAATAGCTCAGAGATGCACTTTTAGAAGAATCATGCAAGGAAGGATAAGATACACACTAACATTCTCAGGCCATACGGAAAAAAAACAAGGACAGAGTTGTCCATAACCTTCTAGTACACTTTTTGTGTTTTGTGCTCTGGCCCCTGATCACTGAACTATTTTCTCATCTCTTGTTATGCCTATGTCAGCATTGGGCCTTCAGCTGGGTAGCTGAGACACCTCATTTGGGGTTTTCTGGGCACTGTGACCCACATCTACCCCTTGACACCTCTTTTCTGGCTTCTCTCACTTGCTGAGATGGTGTTTTCCAAGGACTCTGTGTTCCCTCACAAAACAGTAGGAAGCGACCTCCGTATGAAAATAATATTATAAAATGCTTAAGCCCCTTTCACAGACTCCTCTCTTGTCTCCAAAGCCAGTTGAAATTCAGCCTGTCTGGTTTTGAAATATGTGGCCTGCAGAAGTACTTGTGTGCCCAGAAGCTTGACTGTTGAGCTGTTACCTGCCTACAGACTTTGTCTTGCCTACCTTTAGACTATCACAGCTACTACCCTGCCTGAAAGAGTACCATAAAGGTCTTGCTCCACAAAATCCATCCAATCCTTTGATCTATGGGCTTTATTACTGTACCTCAGCAGGACTGAAGGGCAGCGATACCCAGCTTGCAGCAGGGAATATAAATGCCTTCCTTAAGAGACAAGGCTTTTAATGTGTCAGGGGAGAGAGAGGGGCCCTGCCAGAGAGTGATTGAGCACAGCTGAATTAGGCTTTGCTCTGATTCACCCTCTGGACATGCCTGTCCACCTGAATTGATTGTGCAGGGAGCCCAGAGAGGCTCATTCTAACTTACACATTTAAATTAAATGCCTCTCATTCAATGGTGTGCATGCATTCTTCCCTCCTCTAATGGTGCCCAAATCTCAGATCTGAAATACCTTCTGTGATCTTTTTGCTAATTTCCATCTCCCCAGTGATCCAGCCACCCTGCCCTGGCAGGAGCTGTGCCCCAGCATGGCACACATCCTGTCCTTGGCAGGTCGAGTTTAATCCTATGCAGAGTTTGGTTAGGTAGGAGGGCCTCTGTTACGTGAAATATTTTGTGCAGTATAAAGCTGTGAGGCATTTCAACAGCTCATGTAGGCCTGGAGAAACAAGAATAATAATAAAAAAAAAATCAACAGAGAGGAAAAACACACAAAGTTTTCTGGCAGCGAATGTGATCGCCTAGTATTAGGCTCAGAGTGAATCCCTGGAGTTCCACACAGTCTTCCATTTGTATATTTATTTTAACAACAGATTCACTTTACTGATCTTATATATATGTAGAAATCCTGTATACATATAAATTCAAATCCACAATTCAAAAAATATATATATATATGTGTGTACATATATACACAGAGATCTTTTAATGCTGTTGTTTATGTTGTCCTGAGGCTAAATGTTATCAGGCTCTGTCACTTACTAGGTTTCAAGGGATAAATTTCTAATGGATGTCTTTTCTATTTAAAAATCAAAATAAATAATGGAAGAAGCTCAAAATATTTAGAATTTGAGATAAACAGATAAACATTCAGATATTGAAGTATATGTGGAAAAACTGTCTGAAAGAAATCAACGTGAAATCTAGAGATTTCAAGCAGATTTTATCATAATCTAGCCAAACCTTTGATGATAAAATCAAAAAATTGTAACAATAACCCTTCCTTCAATATTCTAGTCTTCTAATTTCCAGTGTGAATAATTTCTATGAGTTCAATAAAAGTAAAAAAGTAAAGATGGGTAGTAATTTAGTGGTGGAAAATCTCTCTTATTTAGAAGAAACGAATCTAAATAAATTGATTAACTCACCTGAAAAATATGTAATAAACTTAATATATATCAGCCAAAGACTTGGACCTTGATTTTGTTTAGTGCATGCTAAGGCAAAGACAGTTTTATTTATCAACAAAATCCTTTTCTTCTTTATTATCAAAGTGTAAATTATATCTAAATATTAATGTATTAGTGTAAGTTAGGCAGTGAAATTAGTTTGGTTTTTTTTTTTTTTTGATTACCTAATAAATACGCTACTTGAACAATACTTCTTTCCTTACAGATTTCCTGGCCAGCATCAGCAAACAAGGTTGAAGAGTGCAAAATGGCTGGCAAGGATCCTACAGTAAGTTATAATCCACATGCACACATAAACAAATTAGGTACTTGGCAATAAAGTGAGAGCACCTTGAGTGCAGCCAAAGCAAAATGAAAGAAGTGTTTGTTTTGCTTTTGAAATGCTTTGCAAGCCAGTCTATAAAGTGAAATTCTGGAAAAACAAGCAATGCAAACAGAATGCACCTTCAGACTTTGACAGATGGGAAAAGATATGCAGTGTCCATTTCCTTGCCGTTTTTGGTTGGTATTAATCAATCTAGGTAATAGTACTTTTCCAGGTATGTCCTGGGGTGATGCTGAACAGCCTGTTGAGCTGCTCTTTGGAGCAGGGAAGTTCTCTGGCTGCTCCCCCCAGGAACACACCGTGAAGGTGGGTGGTACCCTCTGTCTGCAGTCTGAAGACCCCAGTTGTGCACCAGTTTTTGGGTGATGTTGCATGGTACTGGCTCCTGCTGAACCAAAAATGTGAATGTCTTTAAAAGTAAATAAACCAGTGCAGTCTGCTAAACAAGGACTAACTCTACTGATTTTCATGAAGATGACTCATGGCACAGTTTCCGATCATGTGCTCATAAAACACATGCAATTCTCACTGTCTTGGGTGAGATTTGGATGGTTGAATATTAAAGCAGTTCTGAGATCTTGGTAAGGAAAATATTCAGAAAAAAATCTATTTTCAACCTAAAGTGCATTAACACTTGATCATAGTAAAAAATGAAAGAGTTAGAGAAAAAAGGGAAGGAAAAAACTGTAAATTCAATACTGAGAACTGATTGGGCCTTAACATCCTGTTTTAATTTTCATGCTGATTTGAAAATGTTACTCTAGGTCTTCAGTACAAAGCAACAATTGACTGCAAACCTCAGTTAAAAGTTTTTGAAAGAAATTGTTTCTACAAATAGCAAAATCTAGTATTTGGACTTGTTTTTTATTTATCTCCATTTATGTAGAACAAATTAGGGGGGAAAAGAGGTATCCTTAAGGAAACTTCCTAATGTTACTTCTTTTCCTGTAGAGATCTAGCTTCTTCTCATGCAAGGTAGAGAGAAATCTGTGGATGCAAATTGTGCTGCTGTGTGGAAGTGGGAAAGCTACATGGGCTCCTCTGTAACTCATCTGTGGTGCTCAATCAGAGAGAGCCCTGTTCCCAGAGCAGGCAAAATGACATGAAAAGGAACAGCTGTCCAAATCCAGAGACTAACAAACTCAGTAGCTGTTTTCATGATGCTATTGAAATTATATGTCATGTCTGTTCCCTCGAGTTCCCAGCATCTCATAACATTTGCCCCTGTGTGGAGTGACTGTTGTCTGTGTTTCCTGCAGCACGGCTGTGGGAACTTCGTGCGCGTGATCCAGTCGTACAACCGCACCCACCTGTACGTCTGCGGCAGCGGCGCCTTCAGCCCCGTCTGTGTGTACGTCAACAGGGGACGCAGGTCTGAGGTAACTCTCTTTTCACTTTATCCACTCATTTTGTGGTGCATCCTACTGGTGTGATGCAAAAGCTCAAAATTTTGAAAATGCAAAAATCGATGTTCTCAGTAGGTTCCTTCCCCGATGTTGAATAGCAGAAGAACAGAGGTCCATAGTTTTCTGACCCGTTACCAGCTAGAAGCAAAGCTATGATCAAAAGCCGTGCCTCAAATATGATGGTTGTCCAAAATTCCACAGTCATGCCAAATGCTGGGCTACATTTGATACTACTATTTATTTGACATTGTCTGGTGAATTAATTCCTACCATTTGGTGGAAAAATGCCCAAAAAATACTTGAAAGGAAATAGCCAGTTAGACAAAAAGTAAAATACAAAGTCTACTTTTTATAACTTCCATGTGTTACTGATTCCTGGGAGAAGCACTTAATTTGGCTGACTATTCAGGTATGTGAAGGTTTGCTGGGCTTCAGCTTAACACCCTCTAGATGCAATCCCAGTACAGGAACTTTATCTACTGCACAAGTTTTGCCCCACTAGATGGTGCCCAGATGAAGTTGGTAAGTTTCTCTTCACTGTAAGGTCTTAGTTTTTCTAGATCAGCCTCCAGTTTTTCTATATCCAGTTTCACTGTGTGTATTTTCACTATAAGTACCAGATGTTTCAGAAGTATATGGTCCAAGTTTCCTGATTTGAAAGTGAAATGTTTGTTTATGTGCAAATGTAATAGGTAATAAATTAAGCGACCAGAAGGAAGAAGAAAGGCAGTTAACCAGGAGGCAGCACCTCAGTAGCTTTTGGGTCAGATTCATGTCTGCAGGCACAGGGGTGTGCTGTATATTTTCCAGAACAATGTGGAAGCAGATGTGTTGGGAAGGAAGATCAGAGCATGCTACCTGGAGCTTTGCCATGTGAGGGCAGCTTTAAAAGCTGGGCTGGCTTTTCTGGAAGACACTGGAAAATTCATCACTGATTTAATTGGGAGTGGGATGGGAATTCTGGCCAAGACTCAAGATTTCTGCATGGGTTGCCAGGGAGGTGATTAGTCGATGTTTCTCCACGTCAGTTTGCATGGGATGATCTCAGTGACTTCTGGTAGATCCCTACCTGGCTCCAGCTTCCTTAAGGGAGCATGCAGTTGGAGTCACTGCACCTTCAGTCCTAATAAATTATTAAAAAGTAGATTGTAGGTCTGGATTTAAAAGCAGAAGCAAGCAGAGCTAAGTAAATCCATCCTTCTGGTTAAAAAATTTTGCATTAACTTATTTTGATGTATTTTGAAACAGGGGTCACCTTTCCCCAGCATTATTCTATTTCTTGAAAAATCAATTAAAACATGAACAGTGATCTCATTTGTCTTTAATTAATGTAACACTCCTTTATCATCTTAAGTATTGGTATGGCAGCCCAGAGAAGTTTGAATCTCATTATTTTAGACTGTTTGTAAATGAGATTGGGACAGAGGGGAGGGCATGACAGAGGAGAGGAAATGACATTTCCAGATGATGCAAGATGTTAGATTTCTTAAATGAAAAGTAAAGATACATGACTTGGAAAAGTAGAACTGGCTTCGCTTAGCCTGTCTTTATAGCTACATGCCTATGATCAATTGATTAAATAAACTGCTGTTTCAGACGTCTGGAGTCTGTGAGACACTTGACTGTAGGCACTTCATGCTCAGAGCCATCACTGTACAGGCCAACAATAGCATAACAGTTTAAACCCAAGCATTTCCTTCTGAACTCATTGCATATATCTGTGCATGGCTAATTGATAGAGCAGAATGAGGAACTATGTAGTGCTTATGGGACTAGTGAAAACTTTTTTCTTCTGCTTTTATCATTTCACCTTCAATTTGGTACAGTTTTCAGGGCACAAAAGGTTGCTTTTGCATGTGCAAAATGAATATTTTACAAAGCACATCTGTTTTTCTCTAGAAGCTACAAAGCTTGACAGTCATATCCAACAATCATAAGAACTGAGCTTGTTTTGTTCTTCTGTCTTCAGGATTCCATATAAGCTCACAAAAAATGGGGGTTTCATTGATGAGGCAAAATTTTGTCCTTTTCCCTGAAACAGAGGTTATAAAACAATTAATTTTCTTCTTTAGCACACTTGATACTTTGGTCTTTGGTAATTACTCCCTTAGTCACCCAAATATATTCTAATGTCAAAGTAAATGCAAACAGAAGGAAATGCAATCCCTATGTGAAATAATTATAGACTAAACAGCAGTTTAATATATATGAAAATCAAGTGTAATCCTGGAGCTAGTTTAATAGAAGAGTAATGGGCATTTTGAATTGGTAAATAGTGGTTTAATATAGTAAATATGGATTAGAATCAAGCTGCATATAATCTAGAAGAAAAAAACAACAAAGAAACCACCCAAGATCACATTAGAAACTTCATACTTATGTTTTAACATTGTTTAGAGAGCTTATTACTGAAACAATAGATAAAATCTCTGAGATTAAATTAGTCAAACAGAAGAGGGGGAAAAGAGAGGGGATAATGATATGAAAACTTCCTGCTGCAGCTGTGCATTTGAGCTTGGTGTAATCTTCAATTTGCTGGTACCAAATGACTGCTCAGGGACTGGCGTGGCATCCCCACTCCCCTGTGATTTACATTAACTGTAAAAGAGAATATAAGGAGTTGCTGTCCTTTCTCTGATAACTAATTGTTGGCATCTACATCATAGAAACCTTTCTTTGGAATTTTTGTCAGCTACTTTTTTCTTTTGAAATGTTTTAAGTTTGGTTGTTTGTTGTTGTTTTTTTTCTTGCAATTGTGTCTTTTGTCTTTTTATTAAAGATTGGAAGCTTGTTGTAGGAGCCCAAGAGCAAGTTGTTTGATATATAGCAGTGTGTGAGTCAGTGTGTGTTAGATCAGTGTATCTGCCATTACTGACTGCAGTTTTTAAGGAAGGAGCTTGGGTCTGAGTCATTTCTTGCTCAGCACACTGTGCTAGTATTGCTGGGAACCAAGAAGTGAAGAGTTACACCAAAAGAGGCAGATTTTCTAAAGCTATTCCAATTGTTTGTATTTCAAGCTGTAGTCCAGATTGCTTCTAGTTTGCAAAATATATTTTTTGTTCATTAATCACATAAAATATAAACAAATCCCCATACCATGATTTTTTAAAAAAAACAAAAAACCAAAAAAAGTGAGATTTCAGGCTATGGTAAGAGGTATAGATAAATTATTTATCACTGTGGACTTGGAGCTCTACACATAATCCAAGAGATGGTGCTGAAGAAAATAAATATGATTTAGGGGATTTTTGGAGGTCTGATAGCTCAGTAAAGACCAAATGATTTATAATATCATCCAGTGACAGTTGTCATCAGAGGTTTTTATTTTATATGTATTATTGTTCTAGTAGCTTTATTATAATGTCCTAGACAGGTATAAGTACAACCATATATTCAGAGAATAAATGATTAATAATTTCAAAAGCCGAACCATTCTCCACACATATTATTGCAGAGATCAGTCAACCTATCCTTAACTGAGACAGAGGGAAAATTTTTTAATTCAGTGTCTTTAATTTATAACAAGAGTCTTGAAAACAACTGGGTGTCAGTGTTATCTAGCAAGATGATGGAATTCTAAATAGAAGAGGTAAACTACTGATAGTACAGTAAAACTGTCCAATAGTGCACTGTTCATAGAGCATTGCTAATGCTTTGAACAGTTGGGCATAAAAATCGGCTTAGATCTGATGGTTTCTGACATGAGAGGTGACACACAAATCTACTTTCCAGGAACAAATCTTCAAGATCGACTCCAAGTGTGAATCGGGAAAGGGACGCTGTTCTTTCAACCCTAACGTGAACACGGTGTCTGTTATGATCAGTAAGTACAGATACTCCGAGGTGCTGAGGTCTAAACCCATATGGTCATGTGTAGGGTGGGTTGATGGGATGCCCGAAGGGGGCTGGACACAGAATTCAGCCTCCCAGGAGCAGTGCCTTTTGTCTGGCTGATGGGCACAAGGGGTGGGTCCATCCATGTTTCAAGGCTTATGTGAAGCTTAAGGTGGGTGGACAAATGAAATGCAGAAATAAGAAATGGGAAGAAAGACACAGAAAACAAAAGGTTCTCCCTTTTCCAGCTTACACATTTTTTCCCAGGATTAGTTTGGGCTTTACATTACCCTGTCTAGCATTTATGTTTGAATGGTTTCTGACCTTGTTCATCCTAGACAGCACTTGTGTCTCATTTAATTATTTGTAAAGTCTCAGAGTAGCAAGGGAAAGAAAGCCTGAAGACTTCAGATGCTTTGAATTTCATTTTTGTACTTCTGCTGCTGTAGAGCCCATCAGCTTTTGTAAAGCTCTTCATTCTTCAATTGGCTTTATACCCAACCAATTTTGCAATTTTCTTCCATCTGAAAGGCCAGAAAGTGAAACAGTAAAGGATTTCTTCTGTGCTTATTGCACACCTATGAGGAAAGTCAAAAGGGGCACATACTTTGGGCAGCCTAAGTAATCTGTAAAAGATAATTTTCTTTTTTTCAAACAGGAGGAGCTGCAAATATATACTCAGTGTAACCCGACCTTTCACATTTGCAGTATGTTCACACACTTCTAGTGCCAAAGCCCTGATTTTTCATCATGTGCCTGCTCCTTGCTGTATTTTTGGCTATGAAGGGAACAGCAGTTGCACGGATTTTTGAGACTTTCTCAGTAAATAAAACTTATTGCACAGGTACTGTGTATTTCACCCAGGGTTTACAAGGGATCAGTATGCAGTGTTTCTGCCATTCAGCTTCGTCTGAAATCAGTTCCATCAATTACATACTGTGACAGATATTTACTTTAAAATCTTACAGATCTTAAGGGAAGTGTAATACAGTCTGTCCTACATGGCCTGTTCAAAATATAAATTGCCTTTTTTTTTTTTTTCTGATTCCTTATTGCAAATGCATTTAGTACAAAGGACAAGTATATGTATTCACAGATATATGAACTGAACACCTTTAGAGAACAGGTAAATGCTACCTAGACATTCTCTGAACCTTGGCTGCCCTTATACTTTTATCTCAACAGTGATCTATGGACAGTGTTTACCGACATTCACTGTGTAAAGAAAATGTTTAAAGTCAGTGATAGAGGAGTCCACTGCTACTCATTGCCATTCTGGTATTATTAAGTGAATCAACTGTTTCCCTTCCTTGTTCCTTCTGGATTTTATATAGCAACATTAAAGAACATATTTTCTGAATTATTATTTGTACAGTAAGCTGATTTTTTTTCTAGAATAGATCTATGGCAGATTTATTCGATTCAGTAGAGTTTTGCTTATCTTCTCTGATCTCTCAGTTATGTCACTAAAGAGACTTTCCGTACTGTTTGACTTATCTTTAATGGCATAGTTCATCTACAAAGTTTAAATTATTCCACACAGGTCAAATTCCTTTTAAAAAGAGTCCCATGGACTGGGTTTTCTACTTTCTCCCTTTTGTTGCAAAGTCTGGTCACTATAAAAACATTGAGCTCTAATGAATTTAGCCTCGGTATTCAGCCAGAAACGTGAACATTTTCTAAGTCACAGCTTGTGTTATAATGAGAGGACTGAGTCAATGTACTGGACTCTCCTTTGAGCTTTCTGCAGGAGGAATTCCCTCCTGTTGCTTCCAAAGATAGGAAATACCACCAGACCAACTAACTCTTCCACAACAAAAGAACCACTTTTAAATATAGGTGCAATTTCTTGACCATTTTGGGCATCGCTGGCCTAAAATACAGCAGGAAAGCTGGTTCACCCTTCAGAGGAAAGTGGTGCTATAAAAATAAATTTGAACTTTATACAGTTTGCCATTGTACAGAGACACATTTGCATCAAAGTGATGAAAAATGTGCTTTGAAGCAGCTTGGCATAACTAGTGTGCAGGATGCATGTCTCTCTCCCCACCAAGACTATGAGATATTTATAAAAGTAGACATACCTCATCAATTCAGTAATTCCCCTCAGTAACAAGGTGAAGTAGTGTGAACTCATTGTGCTATGCAGACCAAATACTGTGTGGAATTTAAGGATTTTACCAGAAGGAAGTGGAACTGACGGATCTCATCTGATACATGATTAGCAAACAGACACTAGGAATGCTTAAGACATAAGTAATAGCATTGATATGTAATAGGATTAAAATTACATAGTGTAGTACTGTTGCTGAAGTGTGTACATATGCACAGGACTGTACATAACATTTAGTGAGAACCAGAAGCGTGATCTCTTTCAGACAATTTGTTTCATAATAAGAGTAAAGTTCTGATGGATTGGGGCAAGTAGGCAAATATACAAAATATAAATTTTTACAGATCTAACACAATTCTGTCAATACCTGCTCAGGGAGTAAATGCTTCAGCAACATGCATTGCCTGCATTGCTTAAATCGCATTGGTAGGAATGTAGGAATCTTGCCATCACAGGGAGAGGTGAGAGCCAAAGAGTGGCTGGTGGATGCCCTGCCAGGGTTCAGTTCAGGCTCCAGTTAGCAGCAGAAAAGCAAAATCTCCAGAGTTTTAATTCTCTCATGAGCTTCTCAATAGTCTTCCATGCTGATTATGAACACACAGACACACACACACACACAGACAAACACAGCATGAAAATAGCCTCAAGTATTTCTGAGCCTGTGACTCTTGCCAGCTTGACCACACTCTCTGGGTAGTCCAGGAATACAGACAAAAACATCAATCGAAGGACCCAGCTGTACTGGAATATATTCAGCCACCACTCCCACTCTGAGAGTTAGAGTTTATTTTAGCTACTGTTTTCTACTCTGGGATTTCATTGTCATTAGTCAGTGGAAATTGCTTGGTTATTCACAGAGTAGAAAATGATAGTATATGTAATTATAATTGTAATTGTATATGCATGTGTTTATGCACACACACAGACTCACACAAACACAGATAGACATCCTGACTGATGGACTGAGTTTTCAGCCCTGCACAGGAAGCGGAAGCTCATATCTCTGTTAGTGCAGGAGTTGCATATCTCGTTCTGCTCAGGCATAATGACCCTATATGGAGAACCCAGTACACTAAACTGTTGCTCCGTGTCACTCTGAGTGAATAATATGATTGTCAGGCCTCTGCAATACTGAAGTCAGCTTGAGGCTGCCTGGGGCAGCCCTAACTGCTGCTGGTAAAAATTGGCACTGATCCAGTGGCTGCAATAGATGTTGTGCCAGTTTACAGCAGCAATAAATTCAACACAGTCGCTTCATCTACTTCCGTAACAACAACAAAAAAGTTATTTGAAGTGTGTTCTTAAGATATTGAATGTGATACTTTTTGATAACACTAGCCTGATTCTCCAGTGGTCCTTCGCAGTGGAAACTGAAAAACTAAACTTGCTATCTAGAAAGGTTCCCCACATATGCAGCTCTGCTGAGGCATTTAATGGTACAGTTCCATAAAGTCTCCAAGAAAAATCTGATGACTCTTCCTTTCTTGATTGGGTCTTTGTAAATCAGAGGAAACCTAATTCCCATGACCCACTATTTATCTGTATAGACGCCTGTGTAAATAAAGAGCTGAAGAATTCAAAATAAACTTTTGTTTTCCCAAAAGCCATAACAATTCTCCATCCATTTCAATTCTTTTCAGATGAAGAGCTTTTTTCAGGAATGTATATTGATTTCATGGGGACAGATGCGGCCATTTTTCGGAGTCTGACCAGGAGGAATGCAGTGAGGACTGACCAGCACAACTCCAAGTGGCTGAGTGGTGAGATGCCTTTGATTTACCAGGGCTTTTATTGGGTGTCATAGAGATTCTGCTTTCCTTTGCTTAAAACAAAGACCTTATCTTTTAAAGAGCTTGTCTCTGAATTTAATTTATGAAGTTGAGCCATGAAGAAATGTGTGTAAATACAAACTGTAGACAATGCACAGATGTAAGGGGATCCCTGCATGAACCAAGATCTTAGGCCACCCCACCTGAGGGCCTTTTTTGCGTTAAGGCTGAACCAAACTGTTTGAGGGCGAGTGTATGAAAACCTTTCCAATGGCAAGTGGTCAGACAGTCTGACTTCTAGGAAAGGGCCTTCACCTCTGATGAATCAGATATTGCCTTAAATCAGTGTTTGGTTCTAAGCTACCAGCTTCAGTTAATTCGAGATGATCCATCTCTGCACGGAAGACTCCCACCACTTGCATTCAAAACGTGTGCAGAAGAGTGTCCCACTATCAGAGAAGTCAATGAGGATCATTGCCATTTATTTCAGTGGTGAGGAATTGGTTATCTAAACACAGTAGAAAAACTCATTTCTGAGTGGCAGCACTTAACTCTTTGCTTCTCTGACATCGCTGTGAAAATTCTTCCTGTCTTTACTGGTGAGAAAACTCCTTCCGATGAAACCAATTTCAGTTAAAATGGTGGTCAACCTCTGAGCAGAGGTAGATGTGAAAGGCTATAGAGCAACTAACACAGCAATTATGATTTTAAAAAGCTTTCAGGTGTGTTGAAGTAAAGTTACTGTGGTTTTGTCTTGACATTTTTTATGGTGACTCACTACTCCTGTCCGGCTGTGGCTACAATGAAATCACAGGATTTCAGTCACAATAAGTTCATTTCACTATGAAAGGGAAACTATGTCTGCTTTCTAAATTTTTCTTCTGTTCTACATTCTTACACTTATCTGTACACCCTAACATGTGCATCCTAAAGTGAATTAGAGAAAAAGAAAATTTAAAAATGCCTAATTTCTGGAAAATCTACCCATAACTTGTGTTCAAAACAGGTAATTGAAAGTACAATTTATTTCCATGTGTTTTTGGAGCCAGAGACATGACACTTGTTATATTAATTGAGAATAGACTTATGTGAATGGAAAAATGCTGCAGTCTAAAAAGAGTTTTCTGTCAGTCATTCAACCTTTGTCTCAGATTGTTTCAAAATTTGTACTGCACTTCAGCCAAACAAGCAATCTTGCATGATCATTGAAAAGACAAACCCTTCATGCAGGGAGAGGGTCCACTTCTTCCTTTAGTCAAAGGAGGTATTCTGAAGGCTGTTGCATTCTCCATTATATGCTTGCTGTTAAGGTTATAAATTATTTTGCTCTCTTCCTATTTCTTCTCTGCATTGTTTTACTTGTACATTTGGTTATGTTTACCAGCCTCTGATATGAAGTCAAATGCTGCTCAAGCATTTGTGTACCCTTCTTTCCTTTTCTGTTTTACACAAATTGTTTTCCTCTCTCATTTATGAACCTTATTTGTGTATATTTCTAAACTCTACCAGCTTACTTTTATGTTTTGTCTCAATGAGACTTCCCTTAGGTGCCCCTGATAACACACTGATTCTTCCCTCTTCTTTCTCCAAGTCAGAGTCTCTGCAGTAATCTAATACCACTGCTTCGGGATTGCTTCTCTAAGAATTTACTGTGAAATAAAATGTGAGGATGCAAAAACATATGGCTGCCAGCAAGAAGCCATTTACCTGTTGGTATTTGATATATACAGCATTTCCTTGAAGCAGTCAATAAATGTCAAATCGTTTGATGCTTATGCTGATACATCTTTTGATTTCATCCGTTTGGTAAACTTTTTCGTTTCAGAGCCTATTTTTGTGGATGCTCATGTTATCCCAGATGGCACTGACCCCAATGATGCCAAAATCTACTTCTTCTTCAAAGAAAGACTCACAGACAACAGCGGCAGCACAAAGCAAATTCATTCAATGATTGCAAGAGTGTGCCCAGTAAGAACTATTTTGTTTGCCAGGTTGCTGGGATAAGCTGCTAGTGTCACATGATAACCTAAAAGACTAAATGTTTGGAAAGCCTTTGATTTATATTTGACAAAATTTTCCTGTTTCTGTGTCACCATTCATAATTAAAAAGAGCTGTTCCTGAACTCACAGCTAGGGTCTGAACATGTTATATATATCTGACTATACGTGTAAGGATATGGAAATGTAGAGGATCAGGGATTTGTGTATTTCTCTGACTGAGTCAGGATACTTACCAGTGTTGAATTTTCAGACTTGCTGTCCTTGGCATACGTAAGGCACATTATTTTCTTAATAAAAACGAACTTAAGATAATGAAGGCTTTCACACACGCACACCCACACACACACACCCACCCACTCTCTCAAAATATTTGAAGCACATTAGAAATATAAAGCTTTTAAATTGGTTGATTTTCAAATGCTGTTTTCATTTTTACGATATGGATTGTTTCTGAGTTCTTGTATTGATGCATGTGTAAGCCTAACTTTAAAAATGTGCACAGGAAATATAAATTCCGGAGTTATGGCTATTCCTGGGCAATAATTAAATTTTTTTTATAGCACTCCTCATTGTCTCTATTTTGTTTTTTTTTTTTGTATCTCTAATCAATTGTAGATGAAAAATGATTGAAGCAGCTATTAATATCTCTGGTGAAATCATTTTTTAATGAGAAAAAAATTAAATGCACAGTTACTGCTAACCTATTCATTCCTTCTTTTGGAAAGCTTCAGGAAGTTAGTTGTGAGTGTTTATGTATTCTCTGTCTTTAATTAGGGTCTTTAGAATATGATGCTTTGTGATGTTGTTGTGCCTAGGTGCGAGGGCATTTGTCCTTCTCTGGCAATATGATGAGCCATGTGATCTCTTTTATAATCACCATTTTCTGTATTTTAGTGAGAGTGCCTAAAGGCCTTTTTGGGTATTTTGCAAGAAGACGTTTTACACAATTACAGCTGTATTTGGGTTTTTTACTGTTATAACGAAGCCCAGATGATTTTTTAAAGGTCTAAGCCTGTTTAGACTTAGACTGAAGCCAGTGGCAGAATCCCAAGGAAAATGAAAATAAATCTGAGCCAGTCATGTTTGTATACTTGTATACATACCATCATATTCATGCATCAACACCTTTGAGTCTGGCCAAGTACATTACCCCCTGAAAAGTCTCCTTATAAGTCACCCATAAAGTTGGATTACCAACTCCAACAGCACCGGTGAAACATGCACAGCACTTTATTGAAATCAGATTTCAATAGCTTCTACATTTTGGGTTTTCTCTTTCCTTGGGTGACATCATGCTATGCAGTTTGGGAGACACTGCTCTTACCTAAGGCATTCACCAGCACAGTTAATCAGGATCTGTCACCTCAGTGCTGCATCATCTGCTTTGGCAGTTACAGTTCCCACCTTGCACCATAGAAAATTGGAAAGATCCTTGAGTGAGCTGTGACCAAGCCTTCTCTGGACAAAGTTACCAGGACTTGCAACAGTACAAAACTAGCTTGACCTACACTAGCCATCGTTTCTGAATATTATTTGAGGTATCCCCCTCATGTGCCAGCATGGCTTACTAGGTTAGGTGCAGCTCTCCTGCTGTCAGGGCTAGAAGAAACGTCCCTCTATAAAACCATGAGACCTCTTAAAGATAGCATGGACTTTATCCTGGGTGTCAGTGAGTGATACAGAGCTCCACAGTCACTTCCAATCGTAACAGCATACACTGCTGATGCACAAAATCTGCTGCTCAACCCTCCAAGCCTGCTAGCCCAGCACAGAAGGTCCACTCAGGAAACTAGGTTATGTTTTTTTCTGCATGTGGAATGTTTAGATGAGGGGATTTGAAGGGATTTTAGGCCTATCTATTTTTAGCATTAAATTCACCAGATAATTATATAGATAATGTATTAACCTGAGAAAAATGTGGGAAAGCCCAGTAAAATGTTATCTGTGTTTTATTTCTTCTTTTCTGAAAATAATATTCCGTTCCAGAATGACACAGGTGGTCAGCGCAGCCTGGTGAACAAGTGGACAACATTCTTGAAAGCAAGACTTGTGTGCTCAGTAATGGATGAAGATGGAACAGAAACGTACTTTGATGAATTAGGTATCACAAAAAACATTCATTAAAAGTTTCATTTAAATGCTACACTTCATGCATATTTAATGACTGATTTTCATACAGTTTCTTAGTCAGGTTGTTAACAGTGAAATCGTAGCACTAGAAGTCCATGACAAAATTCCTCTTGCAGTTTTATGACAGGAAATGAAAAAATTCTTCATAAGTCTCTCTGCATAATTTTCATTACCTTTGAAATAAGGGTAATTAATCTTGATTATGTAAAACAATTAGATATGTAAAGAATTAGTATTTGGAAGGGAACATCTAAGTGACTCTCTTACTATTTTGCTACTAGCTTGGATTACAATAGAGGACTTTTTAACATCTCTTTGAAACTATTTCTTACACCGCTGTGTAACACACAGCTTTTCCACAATGCATTTTTTCTAGTTTTTGATCACAGGGTAGAACCCTCAAATTGGTAGTTCAAGGTAATACTAATAAATCCTGTTACTGGCACCAGCGATAGCACTATGAATAATTATAATTTTTCAGGAATCATTAAGTCACATAAATTTTTGTTTCAACATATGAAACACTGTAAATATTCAATGCATAATCCATACAGCAATCACAAGAGGTTTCCTTTAATGAAGGAATTAATAGATGCATATCTTGATACCTACATGCCAAACATTACCAGAAAGTTTCAAATTCTGTATTTTTCATAGCTGAGATGTGCAAAATCATAGTTCTAAATTCAGATATTGAAAGATTTGGTATGTGCTTTACTATAAATATAAATAATAGAAGCAGCTAATGTGCCCTGCAGTGGGTCTGCATCTGGTTGTGATCTTCTCTCCATTGTATCCTCTCTCTCTTCTCGATTGTTATTCCTGATTCTCACCATAGCGAATGGGGTTTGGAGTCTTTTTGAGTTTCTGTATTTACGACTATTTGGTGTAGTTGCTTTGGTTCAAGGTTTCAGTGGAACTTCATTGGGCCTCGGAGCGGATCCTAACTTGCTCTAGCTTGGAATGTGCAGGGTGTTTGGAGGACGTATTTTCTGAAGTTCACAGTGCCTCAGCACTGCCACAGCAGCTCATCTTTCAGAACTGTGATTTACCAACCCCCTCCTCTTCAACAAAGCAGTAGGATAAATGCTTTTAGTTTCTTATATGACAAAATGTAGGACCATAGTGAATAGGAGACAATGCTCTCAGCATGGGCTCCCAGCACAATTCCCTAGCAAAGAGGAAGAATACAACTACAGCTGGAAATTCAGAAAACTGGGAGAGCAAACACATGCTTCTGTGTTCATGTATAATGCACGAGAGTATAACACTTCCAGTTCTGCATGGTGAAGTCTTTTGCTTTAGACATATTGAAAAGAAATTTAAAAAATTCGGTGGGTTAAATGAAAGAGCCACGTAAATTAATGGAAAGCTAAAGAACATATTTCGTGATAAAAAGCTCAAGCAGTTCAGTCTTTTGTGTTGTAAATTTAGTTTAAGAGGTAGCATGATTGTAGTTATTAAAAACATTTGTAAGGAGGGACTGTCAGAGATTAAAGTAGTTTTCACTGAAGTGTAAAAAAAATCAACAGATCAGAGGTAATAGTGGGTAAATTCATTTCAGTGAGTAGGTGGTTTTGCACAGTTTAGTCAATAAATCCCTGCACAACAGGAGGCAGGAGGTTTACGTCTTTCAGAGTCTGTACTGCAAAGCTGCATGACATTCATATCATGTTGAAAAGCACTAGTGAGGGCACTCCAGTGCATTCTGGACAGTAAAACACCTAATTTCCCTGTTTTCAATTACATCCGTCTATGGGAACTCTTTGTCTTTAACCTACTGCAACTTTAATGTTTTCCTACTGCTAAACAACCTGCTGAAACAAGATATTTGTGAGAGAAATGTGTGACATGGATCTTGAACGTTTGTGAAAATCTTTGCCTTCTGTCTCCATAAGGCTAGAGGGCATGGAGTTAATTTCCAAATTTGTTTCTGAATGTTAAAATGATAGTTTTAGGCATATATGGTCTGTTCGTGTGGTAAGTCTCCTTTTCCCATTCAAGCCTGAGATAAAACTACTGTTGGCTTCAGGAGGAATAAAGTCATCAGTTAAACTGGAAAATAAAGGTTTTTTTTATTATTCAAAACCTTTTTCTTTCTCTTTCTTACAGAGGATGTGTTTCTCCTAGAGACAGATAACCCCAGAACAACACTTGTGTATGGAATTTTTACAACATCAAGGTAAACATGAAGATTTGAAAAAAATTAACCTGAACTGCCTGATTTTCCATATGAAAACTGAAACTGATGTTTTGTGGATGAGGCTGTGCACTGCAACTTTGTGTGTCTGCTGCAGCCGTGGTTTGCATGCAGGGGCCTCTGTGTCATTGCTGTCAGTTTCCATGTCAGAGCTATGCTTCTTGGAGCAAACTGCTTCCGGACATGCTGTCAGCTGGCACGGGGAAAACATTTCCGTGGAGGGCCACTTGTCACTGTTCAGCAGTGGAAAGCTAAATGACTTCAACGCAGTGAACTCATGGGCATCTGAGAGCACTTAACACCTCCTGAAGAACATCCAGCACCCTGAAGGATCAAACCAGGAATTCTTACATGAATTCATACAAATCATTTCCAGTCTCTCAGCTGGCTGATGATCAGAGAGATGGCAAATAACCCATATTAGCTTCAGTTGGCTACAAAAGGACAAGCTTATGTGGCCTTTGGTCACCTCCTTGCAGCTCCCCATTACCACTCAGGTTTATTCACTTACTGTCAGCTTTAGAAAGCATTTACTGAGCTCCCAAGGGTGGTGGAAGCACTAGATATGGCTTATAATGTTGAAACTCTCCACAAAGATAGACTGACAGGTGGACCAACAGATTCTTCCACCTCTACTTTTGTTTTTTTCATTTTTTCCTCTTGCCTTCACCACATAGTGTTACTACAGAGAAAAAATAGTTACTACTCACTGATTTCTGATATGCTACCCTTTATTATTTAGCTGTTACTTCTTACCTTCTAAGAGGTCTTCAGCTTTTTTTTTAAATTTAATTTATTTGATCAAATTAGAAAATTATGTGATTTATTATTAATAATTCCTTTAATGGCAATTTTTAGTAAAAAAAATCCTTTCAGAATTTTTTTTTCTCCAATGGACTTTTTTCACATAGATATAGGGATCGTCTTACTCAAATACGTGAATAAGACAGGAGAATATGATTCTATGATATTTAATGGGAAAAAAAAGCATCACATTAACTTGTAAACTTAGGTGCTGTCTATAATTCCTACTTCACAAAAAGAGAAAAGGATGAGCTTGTGTTTAGCAGTAAAACCACATTTATCATTAGGTTGGGGGTGCAACATGACTGAACTGGAAACACTTTGACCTAATTCTGGTATTTCTCCAGTGGAAATGAGGTTTGAATCACAGGACCACATAAGGTCACAAAAAAGAGAAAACTTCACATTTTCCTGGCTCTCAAGATATTTTCTCTCTCTATTGAAGTTTTTACACACATGCGTTTCTATTATTGTGAACCGCATGGTCTATGCTTGCTTTATTTTGGTTCAGCTATAGGTTGAATGTGTTACCTGGTTAAATACAGCAACCCGAAGGATTTTTAGCCCTTAATTTCTGTATCTTCACCTCTTTAGACTTCCAACTCATAACAGTAGCAAGAGAGAAATATTACAGGAAGTAATAACTACTAGTATTTTTATTTAAAGCATACAGAAGGAAACCGAGTAATACTGAACTAAATTATTTTAGTGTCATAATATGCTGTAAATCTAACATAAAACATCTGGAAAGACTAAATGCATTTCTCAAAATCTATTAATACCTAGTAAAATTTCCACAAATACCATAATCCATCTAAAAGGTTCATTCTACTCATCCATATATAGCTGAGATCAATGTGGATTTCACTTTTGTTGTTCAGACACTGTGTGTAATGTTTTCAGGCTTTTTTATGGAGTGTTTTTTTTCTTCAATTGAAAACAGTAACTTGGATTATCTTCATCCTACACTTAACACCAGACAGATTTTAGACTGTCTGGAGTTTCCACTTTTTAAAAATAAATATTCCGAACCTTACAATGGAGTGAGAGAAAAAATGAGGGAGTTAATTCTGTAGTCAGCTTTACCATCAGTCTGGAAATTTTTCCCCAAGTGCCCTTCATCATCACAGGGTGATGGAGACCATTCAGGGCTTGTGCTAACTGGACCCGTGACTGAATCTAGAGCAGTGGGAAGAATATGTCCTTTTCTTAGGTGACTCCCTGTGTTCTCCTCAGGAAGCTTCAAACTTGGGTCTTCCTAAGACCAGTTTTATGGGTGGATTTCAGGACTGTATAGGAGTAATTCCTTTACAGACACAAGATGTCCCTATTTTTAGTAAAAAAGCTGTAAACTGTTTATAATAATCCAACCAATAGTAATTGCTCTGGATGTTTTGATTAATGTCTTAGCCATGTATTTTAGGAGGCTGATGGAGGTCTTGTGGTTAGTATACTGGTAGGGAGTTCTGGAAACCTATGCTGAGCTTGGCAGCACAAAGTTTATAAAACTCTTGTCTCACTGAAGTCAGCAATATTTTTGCCATTGATTTACCTGGAGCCAGATTATAGTTCTTTTATGATTAGCATTAGGAAGTCTTATAGAAGCACCAGTAGGTTAGTGCCTTCCTCTTTCTTTTTTCAGTTCACTGTTCAGAAAGGTGCTAAGTCTTAAGAAGTAGTGGTGCGTATTGGGCAGCTAGATTAGTTGATTTTAAATGTTTAAAATCCATATTAAATTGTATAAAATACATTATTTTAGATGTATCTTTCATCATTGAACCATGTGAAATTATGGAAAGGCTTTAAAAAAGTTGGTAGATTGCAATGTTTTTTCTCTGTCTCCCAGCTCCATATTTAAAGGCTCAGCCGTATGTGTGTATCATCTGTCTGACATCCAGACTGTGTTCAATGGACCATTTGCACACAAGGAGGGCCCAAACCACCAGCTGATTCCATATCAGGGCAGAATTCCGTACCCGCGGCCTGGCACCGTAAGTAAAATGATGTTTATTCAGTCTTGCCAATTGCTTGTCTTTGTTTAATGCCTAAATAAATATTATTTATTCCAGGAGAAAAGTGTGTATGTGACTGTGACAGTTACAGTTCAGAACTTTTTTTTTTGCTTTTCAATTGCCTCCAAATCCAACTGCAAATCATGTAATGTCTGGAAGTCTTCTAGAAAGAATTAGAAGTCATGTAAAATGTTAACCACTCTTTCTGGTGCAAAGGTGATAAGAGTTATTTCATTAGGTGACAGTCTTCTTGTTTGCATGTGCATTTTCATTTTGTGGGTACATTTAGGGAAAATGTAGCTAAATGTAGCTAAATAAGCATGCAAAGACAGCACTGTTAGTGTGTTCTACAGTCTGGATCCAAATGTCTTTAAGTCTGTCTTCTGTCTGTATGAATTTCCTTTAGGTCTCCAGAGTCTTGCACCTCTACTCAGACATTTAGGAGATGTAGTAGGAGATTTAGAGAACAAGGTTGTTGGGACTTGTCACTTAACCAAGTCTAATACCCTGTCAGGTTCTGAATCTTAGAAGAGAGACTTAGAAATAGATGTGTTTTCATGCCATTCAGTTCACAATAGTCTTCCTTGTTAAGAAAGCTTTCTGTATGCCTTGAAAATTTTTCAGGACTTTCAGTGTATCAGGGGTATTAATAATCTTCCAATAAACTCTGTACACAATTAGAGCTAGCTCTGTTTTCAAGTTGTGCAGATATGTCTCATGAAATATTTTTAAAAAAACTATTGTTTCTTCTTACTTTTCAACTTCATGGTGTATAAAAATTGCTGTTAATGCACTTTTTTCTTTATTTACTTACTTATTTTCACTATTCTTAATTTTGACTTAGCAGAAATGTGACACCTACTATTTTAGGCTTTAATAAAGAATGTATAAGCTTTTCTAGAATCATCTCTAAATCCATATTTGATAAATGAAGTATGGTACTGTGGGTGTGTGTTGACTCCTATGAAGCCTTATAATTTCTTAAGTATCAGAATGAAATAGGTATGCAGAGAATCATAAATTAATCTCTCAATGATGCAGGGGTTTTTTTTTTATTTTTTTCGGTTAATACTTTGTTGCTTTTCCATTTAGGAAATTAAATTTTATTTTAATTTTGCCAGTCCCTGTGAGAACTCTTCACCATATCACTATTTTGTTCGGATTTCTTTTTGTGCTGCAAGATCTTGTACTTTTTCTCTCTTTCTCTACTGTACATGGAATAGCTCTCCCTGTTCACACAATTCTTCGTGACATTTTAGGGGGGTTGTTGCTGGCTATAAGAGTTGGGACTTTACATTCCCAGATCTCTAGAATTAACTAATCAATACCTGACATTCCGCTAAGGTCTATTGCTAGCATTAGTCTTTCTTTGCAATTAATTCATACAGCTCTAATCTCATGAGTTCACGGAGGCTTTAAGAAAAAGACCCATTTAAACAGGAAGTTTCACACTCTTGTGATTAGTCACATTTCAGAGTTTCTTTCTGTTTCAGAGTATTTTGTTTGTATGTGTTTCCTCAACCACTGCCATGTTTTTCTTGGTTCCCCTCATGGAGGCTTCTCAGATATTCCAGATGGGCCTAAAGAAATTGGGCAACACAATGGAAAGGGGGGAAAAAAATCAGATTTGGATTTAACATGGTGAGAGAAATTATCTACATATTTCAGATGTGGTGATGAGCTCTGAATTTGAAGATAAATTCTTAGGTCATAGCTCATAGAGATTCCTTAGTTGACCATTGCTGGTTTTCAGATCACTGGCTTTTCTGTGCTTCCTCATGATTCAGCCAAAACACAGTATCTTAATCATATTTTCTAAGATGTAATTTCTTTGGCTTTGCTTTTATTTCACTGCCAAAAAATTCCACTTTTAAATGTCTGCCACAAACTCTGTTTTTCACTTATGTCAAAGCATCTGCAAAAATCAAGAGACAGGGATTTTTGCTGCTCAGAATTTGTGCTCAAAGAGTTAACTTTGATCAGCCATGCTTGCAGACTATGGGGCTTGATCCTCTTTTATCTGGAATGTACTTTTTTTGTAACTTCTGGGATGCTGGGCTAGAGAGGGATGCCTTTTTATATGACATGGAAAATCCTTCTTCGGTTGCCCAAAGAGACATTCATACTAAGCCTCTGGACAGAAGTGAAAGTTCATCATGTGGCAGTACACTGGATAAACAATGGAAAGGCTTCAGTGTAGCTTCAGTAGGATTAAATGAAGCAATGCTTTCTTTTGGTCATGATCAACTCAGCAGTGTCTGGCTGGCCTTCACGAAATACCGATGGTTTCTTATTTCTCCACAAGCAAAACTTACTTATGGAAAAAGAAATACATAATTGGCAGCTTGCTACTAAACTCAGTGATGTTTGAGGGTAGTTTCCATTTTTCATAGTTTACAGAAATAGTTTTTTGTACCTACAGCATATTGGGGAATATGCCGTAAATTAAAGAATTCTGTTTTTCTCCACAATCTTACTGCATGGTAATCAACCGTGAACATAGGATTGTGTAGCCAAGTCCTTGAATGAGGTGTGAAGGATACACATTCAATCCCTCTAGGAAAGGCAGAGCTTGTAGGTTTCTTCAGTATCATCTTTTGCTTGTCATTGGTTTAGCAAAAGAATTAATTGATTAAAGATGTTTGTTAAGGCTTTGCTCGGAAAAATGATATAATGTAAGCTTTTAGGGTCATGCTGTTGTGAATCATAGCACAGACATTTTTGCAAGAAGTCACAGACAAAAGTCTCATGACTCCAAGTCAAGAATGGAAGGGTTGAAAGTATCAAAGACTTTTAATTGAGCTATGTGAGACAGGAAAGTTTAAATTGAACTGTTTGTGAAACAGAATCCCTCTTGAAAGGAACTGAGGTCTGGCAGAGCACTACCAAGTAGAATAATCTTGCTAATGATGAATGCAGTTCTTTTTTCAGCATTTGCTGCTAATCTTAACAGATAGTTCCATACATTTTCTGGAATGTGGATGAACATGCTAGAGAGGGTAGAGCAAGCAAGATAATAAGAATTCAACTTTCTGAGCAATCTTAGAGCATTAACGTGTAGTATCTTTTGTAATGAGAGCCAAAACAAAACCCTTAGGATAAATACGAGCCCAGAAAAATAAATTTTCGTGGATGTCACATGAGAGAAATGACCCATATCTGAGCTAAGTTCTGGTTCTTCCTGGAGGTAACTGATGCCAGAGCAATTTCTTTTAAAGAATTCCTACCAGAGCTATTCTACTTTGTATAAATAATTAACTCTTAATTGAGGCAGAAGATGACACTAAAGCCTGTGATTAGGCTGAAGTCCCTCCCTACTTGTTTCCTGGTATCCCCAATGAATAGTTTATTAGGTGCACAGTATGGAACAGCTTTTAGCAGTGAGGGTAGAACAGGCAGTCCTGCCTGTGGTTACAGGGATGCCCTGGGAGGTGAAGACCCAAATTCTAACATTGCATCTCATCAGGTAAGTTGGACACATGACTCATATATCCCCAGACAGTTTCCAAGTCTCTCAGAATATGATTCATTTTATGTAATTTTAGCCATCTAAGAGCAGGGTGTTTAGTCTGAATTACTGACTACAGAGGAAACCTAAGAATAAACGCCTGACTTTAAGAGAGTAGAAGTCAGGTGAGGTAAATCTCTCCCTAAGCTACTGGCTATTTTGTGTCCATGGTTTTGACCAGAAATTCCATCGTAGATGTAAGAATGGCCCTCATCAAAATAAACAAATTTCCATCAAGTGGTTTTTATTGAACAAATCATTTTCCAATTGGAAAAATACTGCGTTGAAACACTTCTGAATATCTCCAATACTCCGAGGAGAGTTTCACAGCTCAGAAATACGGTAAGGGGAAAAAATAAAAGCTCAGGAGCAGCAATAAGAAGTGAGGTAGTGGTAGCTGAAAAAAAAAATCATGTAAATTAACATAGGTACATCCAGAACATTGTACCAATTACTGACATGGCTCTGATTTCTTCACTGTTTCCTTTTAATTTCAATCTCAGTAAACAGTTGAGTTTTCTAAGATGGTTTTTATTTTCCTGTGAGGTTCAGAACGCCTCAGGGATGATTATTTGGATGGTTCTTCATTATATTTAAAGAAGCATCCAAAGTATTCATGGATCTGTTACTTCTGAGGCATAGGGGAAAGTATAGACAATCTTTTCAGATATAAGTAAGTTATTATGGGACTCCCTCATCAACTCCATATTATTGCTTTTTCAAATGAAGATGAGTCACAGGCCTTTTCATCATCTTATAATCAACATAATGACAAGAGAGATATTTGCCAAATTACAATTAAGTATCAGATTTTGTCTCCTGCCTTTGTACTAATTCTGTAACAAACCAGATGCAAAAGTTTGGTATCTTCCCACACCAATCTCTTGGATTTATTTTATGTTTGTTTTCAACAGGCAGTTTGGAAGCATAAAATATGTAGAAATAGGTTCAGAAGTACTGATCTTTCCCATCAAGCTGGGTTTTGAAAATGCAAAAATACATTTTGGTTTGTTTTATCAGAACTGATGGGAGTTCAGAGTGTAGCTATTCAACACTTCATTCCTCTTACTGGAGCACAGTAAGTTTTGGCCCAAGTCTGAAGTGCTTTTTAGGGAATTTTCTTTTTCAACTATCTGTCAATATTTGTAAATGACCTGGAGATGAAAACTCTCTGAACAATGGTAAGTGTTGTTCAGCAGTACTGTGCATGTTTCTTACAGTGCCCGGGAGGAGCCTTCACACCCAATATGCGGACAACCAAAGAGTTTCCAGACGATGTTGTGACCTTCATCAGGAATCACCCTTTGATGTTTAATCCCATTTACCCAATACACAAGAGGCCCTTAATCATCCGGATAGGAGCTGACTACAAGTATACGAAGATTGCTGTGGATCGAGTGAATGCTGCTGATGGAAGATACCATGTCTTGTTTCTTGGCACAGGTAAGACAAATTTAGCAGCATTCATTTTCCTCTGTTGCAATATAATCTGCAATCAACCCTGATTATTACAATTAACAGCTTTCAGAAGTTTTTTTTTAAAATGCTTGCAATCTACAGAAATGTAGAAATCCATTAATTATGTACTTTTTCCTTTCTATGCATTTTTCTATTTACTATAGACATCAATTATGTGCAAGAGATACAATGTATTGGTCTTAATTTTGGGACAAAAAGCAACACCAGTGTGTATTTTATTGGATCTAAATTATAATACTTCTCTTGAATATGAATCTGCAACATGATTCCACATTAGAATTTGTTGATCTCTAGCATGAGAAAAAAATACCAAAGCCTAGCTTTATAATTTTTGTATATTCTCATCATCATTATTTAATATCTACTGTCTAAGCTACTTCTGAAGAAAAGAATGGTCTGATCAAGATGCTGCAAAGGCAGAAGCAACAAGTCCTCCAGAAAACAGAAGTAATATGGAAGTACTTAGCAGAGAAAAAGAAACAAATGGTTGGAGTCCTAGCAATAGTGGACACAGAGAACTTGATCCAAGTATTCTAAAATAATTTCTGTCTAATATAACCTATATTTTCTTTTTATTTACATCAAATTTGAATCTGGTGTCATGCATCTGAAGTCTGCAGGAAACAGGTCAAGTGATTCTTGTACTGATCAGTTTTGATTTTTTGAAATACTCAGGTATGAATCACACCCTTCAGATTGAAGCAGACAAGTAGAGTGGTGCACTGACTAGACCCTAGGACTCGCTCACGTCTGAAACTCCCACTGGTTTAACAGGGCATTAGAGGCTGACAGGCGCAAAGGCTAATCTTTTTTACTGCAGATGGTTTCAACTAGAACAAAGGAAAAGAACTCTTGGAGAACAAATATATCTCTGAACATCAGAAAATGATTACAGAGAAGGCTTGCATTGCTTTTATGGTTCACATATTATTGGGGTCCTGATTGTTTTCTGCTTGTAGAATAACTGTGTCTGCCAACAAACTCGCATGGGGCTGGGAATAACCATCTTGTTATAATAGATTTAGGAAGCGGGTGCTAAAACATCTCTCAAGAATGTCAGGCTTCTATAGGGAAAGGATTAAAAATAACTTTCTTCACTCTTTTTAGAAAAACCTCTCCAACTATCAAAATCAGCAGGGTGCCTATGTGCCAAAGGAGGCCAATGGCACACTGTGGTGTTTGTGCAGAAGTGTATCCAGCAAACAGGCTGATGGAGAGGTTTTTTTACCTGTATTTGGTTCCTGTCAGGAGTACTGTGTCCAGCTGTGCACTCCCCAGTACAAGGAAAACATTGACCTAATGGAGCAAGATCAGTTGAAAGACTGTAGCATGTGATGTATGAGAAAAGACTGAGAAAATGGGTTTATTCAGAGAAAGCTAAGGGGAGACCTTAATGCTGTTGACAACTGTCAAATGGGTAGGTACAACCACCTAACGGGAAAAAAGCATATGGGGACTCTTCTCAAGGTGCACAGTGCCAAGGTGAGGGATTGCACACAAGTTGCAATGTGGGACATTGCTATTAGATATAAAGGGAAAAGTTTTCACCATCAATGTGATCAAACAGTGGGAAAAGGACCCAGAGAGGTTATGAATTCGCCACCTTCAGAGACTCAAGAGGTTCACAACCCAACTGGCACAGCATCGGGCAGCCTGCTCTAATAGGCCTTGCTTTGAGCGTGGAGCTTCACCAGATGTCTTCTACAGGCTACAGGTGTCTGCAGTTAAGTGGAAGGGAAACAAAACCAATCTGAGGTTATGGATGGAGAAGATGAGAAGGGCTAAAGCCCAGCAAGAATTCAATCTGGCTACTGCTGTAAAAGGCAATAAAAATGTTTCTATAAATACATTAGCAGAAAAAAGAGAGCTAAGGAGAATTTCCATCCTGAATTCAGGGGGGAAACATAGTGAAAAGGCTGAAGTACTTAATGGCTTCTTTGCCTCAGTCTTCAGTAGCAAGACCAGTTCTGTAGGTTCCCAGGCTCCTAAGTTGGAAGATAGGAATAAGGAGCAGCATGAAGCCTCTATAATCCAAGGAGAAATGGTCAGTGACCTGCTACACCCCTTAGACACACATGAGTCCATGGGGCTGGACAGGATCCACCCAAGGGTACTGAGGAAGCTGGCAGAGTGCTCACCAAGCTTCTTTCCATCATTTAGGAGCAGTCCTGGCTAACTGGGGAGGACCCAGCTGACTGGAAGTTATCAAATGTGATGCCCATCCACAAGAAGGGCCACGAGGAGGATGTGGGGAACTACAGACCTGTCAGTCAGACCTCAGGGCTGCAGAAGGTCACAAAGCAGATGATCTTGAGTGCTGTCGCATGCCATGTGCAGGACAGCCAGGGGATCAGACCCAGCCAGCATGGGTTTGTGAAAGGTAGATCCTGCTTGACCAACCTGAGCTCCTTCTGTGAGCAGGTGATCCACAAAGTGGATGAGGGAAGGGCTCTGGGTATTGTCTACCAGGCCTTTAGTAAAGCCTTTGACACCATTTCCCACAGCATTCTCCTGGAGAAACTGGCTGATCATGTTGTGGACATCTTCACTGGGTATAAAACTGCCTGGATGGCTGAGCCCAAAGAGTGGTGGTGAATGGAGTTACATCCAGCTGGCCCCTGGTCCTAATTGGGGTTCCCACAGGTCTTTTCCAACCTAAACAATTCTATGATTCCATGTTTTTCTACCAAACCTTTACCAAGGTTTGGTACTCTACTACTCTACTCCATCTGCTGTAGAGTGAATGCTTAGTATATGATAATGCATAGTCAGGGTAATCAATTATATAAGGGATTTTGTAAGTTTTGATCTGAATATTTTCAGAAGTTGAAAGTTTATTTATTGGAAGTTGATNAACCTAAACAATTCTATGATTCCATGTTTTTCTACCAAACCTTTACCAAGGTTTGGTACTCTACTACTCTACTCCATCTGCTGTAGAGTGAATGCCTAGTATACGATAATGCATAGTCAGGGTAATCAATTATATAAGGGATTTTGTAAGTTTTGATCTGAATATTTTTGTTTCCTTAGTTGGAAGTTGAGAAATGGGTTTTAAGGTATTTTTGAATAGCTCCTATTTGCAGAGCTATTGTAAATTACTAAATTAACCTAATTAAGACAGGGCTTTCTGCAAGGTGGGTACGTAAAACCACATTTTCTGTTCAGTTTAATTATGCAGATACAATTCTTGACTTTGTGACCTGTTAGGGTCATTTTTCTCCTTTCCCGCATAAGTAAAGAAAAGTCTTTTTCTACTGTAGAAATATCAGAAGTGTTAATAGATAGTGTCCCTACTCTTGCTATGCAGCTTCACAAGAAAACTTGGTAAAAGAGAAGTTTTACTTTCCTGTTAGTTTTCTTCCTTGACGAATCACTATGTTTAGTCAAAGTGATAGATTGGCAGGCTAGTACAGATCTTTCAAATGAACTTTTTTTTTTTTCAATATATAGTGGTGTCATTGTTTTAAAATGCTCTATGTGCCTCTAATATTGTTTGGAGGAAAATTCTACTAAAGCTCAGTGGAAAAGATCGAGGCATAAGTTCCCAAACCACATAGGATTGTTAATGTAGCAGTGATAGTTAAAGCTGGAAAGGTATTGAAAAACTGAAATGTGCTTGAAGTCACAATTTGCTAGTAAGCATTTTAATAATTCTGCAAGAGATAAATATAGGTAATTTCATTTATCCTTTGATGACCATCTGACTCTTTTTAGGTGATCAATGAGGCCTCATACACACGCATGTGAGCTGCTAAAAACATAAACACACCTCAGGTTGTTCTTATGTTATGTTAATCCTCTTCTGCATATCAGGACAGGGCCCATTATGGATCAGGTACAAAAAGTGCAGCTCTTGATACTTTATATTCATTGCTTTATCTTCTTCATTACACTGGAGACAGGGATCATTTTCTGCCTTCTAGTGAGATGGAGGGAAGGCATTATTCTTCCTGGGGAGGGCACAGGACATTAATAGCTTCCAAGGTCTTCCTCAAAAGAAATCGGTTCAATGTAAGTTACTGCATTTCTCAGCCCTTTCAAATAAAAGTGATCAAGTTTCAGCCACTGAGAGGAGAAACTTGTTTTCTTTATTCTCTGCTTTCTGTGAGACTCAGGAGGATTTGATAGAGATATTAAGTGTCAAAAGGAATGCAGAGAGGATTTGCTTTGGTGTCAGTTCATCCCAGGAAATGCAAAAACCACATTGTATAGGAGAATTTCATGTGATAATTTCCTTGGGAGCCTGGAGCCCCACAGCCAGAGACAATGGGACTTGACACTTGGTGACAATTACACTCAACTCAAATGATGAGTTACTGCTGCTGAACTGAGATGTTGCCAGCCATGTCTGTCACTGTCAGTGACCTGTCTCATGCTTGAAATCGGAGTGTTTTATGTCTTGCCAGATGCAAAGCACACAAAATGTTTAGCTTTTTCTCTCTTCCTCCTCTATAGCCTTAGTAATAAATCAGTTCCTGAATGCAAGTGAAGAATAACAGAAGTACAGAGCTCCGACAGCCCCAGTGGTTTTCATCATGTAGCCATGGCACAGGAGGGTATAGGCAGCTCTGTAATTTTTTCACCTTGGTGTGAACTAAATGTAATGTTTCCTTTGCACCCCCAGACAAAAGTGCTGCACTCACAGGGGCTGGTCCATACCCAGAGTGCTTTTCTCCCTTACCTACACAGCAAACAAAATAAGTCCCAGGGACAGACATTGTTCTTGTGGCATTCCATGCTTTTCAAATTATTACAATCGCCTGTTTTTCCTGTGATTCCCCCAAAGGGATCTCTTCACCCCTGTCTGACATGAGCTGACTTGGAGTAAGGAGCAAGTCTGGACTGGTAGAGCGCAGTGCTACGAGAGAAGGGTGCTGTTTACCTACCTTGTCTTCCCAAACAGAAACATGAGAGATAATTTACTTTGGAAAGAATGTAAACACTCATTTACATATTTGACTAGGGCAATGCTGATGGTATTTTTTCCCTATGCAATGAGAAGTAACATACTGACTTGAAGAATTTGGGGTTAGAGTTCTGTTTCAATTATTCCATTTCCGTGATGGGCCAGGACTCAGTCCTGAGTTTTTTGGATTCACCCTAGAGTTGTACTGTAATTTGTTTACTCATTTCAGTTATATCTAAAGAATCTGAGTTTTCACTTTTTTTGTGATTGTTTTCCTTCTGAGTTTTAAGACAGCAGTAAAACACCACGAGAACATATCCATGAGATTAATATTCATTTATTAAGCATGCCACCTACTGCTTGCAGCACAAAAGCCTTCGGTCAAAGTACACTCAGATTGCATAACCCAAAGATTAGTCATGGGGTTTTTTATTGCTATTGGTGTTACAAAAATATTTAAATGTCTGGGTCAAACTTGGGTACATTAAACAGCTATGGGCACCAACGGGGTTTTTTTTCAGCTCCTTGCTATCAAGATATGATATGTTTTTCTGGAAAGAGATCTAAGTTACTGTCGTAAAAAGGCACTTCAGACTTCAGTGTGGCTTATTGAGATGATTAATGTCAGCCAAATGCATCTGATGTGGCGTGAGGTTGATCAATGTTTCTTATTATCTTTTCTTCTCTGATGAAACATTTGTTTTCAAAGTCTAGATGCATTAAGTGCCTCCAGAGCCTAAGTTTGTAATACTAATTTTCACGGTGTTGTATGATGGCTGTCTTTTTGGAAAACTAACCCTTGCTGACAACAGTAGCCTCCAGTAATGCAATAGCCAAATGATCTACAGATTCTAACAGAGAGAGATAATGTGGTCAAAAGAGCAGGCTTGCCTCCCATAGTTTGCTTGGCTGCAGCTTCGTGACTGTGAGCTTGGGAAGATGATGTTGCACAACAGTGGCACAACAGGCATCAGGCACAATTTCCTTCTTCCTCTTGGTCATAGGGCCTGAGTCATTCATAACCTTTTGTTGACCTATTCATCCAAAGCTTTTCCACAGACTTTTAAGATGATATGTAAGTTAAGAGGGCGTACCTCCACTTGCTTCATTTCCCCTGTTCAGTTTTTATTCACACAAGCTCACACTGTGTCCCCAAAGATTAACTGAGCTGGGGCTGTACGAAAACTTTGCCCTCAAGTGTGAGCGTTTGTATCTGTCTTTTTGTTCTTTGATGCAGCTTGAATTTTATGAAGTTCCACAGAGATATTATGAGCTGCAAACAAATTACCCCCGTTTGACAGATGAGTGAACTAAGCACAGAGAGGTTAGTGGCCGTGGTGGGAGCTCTGAGTTACAGCAGACACAGAGCGTGGGAACGTGGCTGTCAGCCCTGACTGCTAACCTGCCACCGTCTCAGGTGTTCTGCTGAGCCTCAACATTTTCTCAAATAGACAGATTTCAAACATTCTATAAACTTTTTGCTTTCCTTTTTCTATGTAAGGTTATTTGTATACATCAGATTCAACTCAGATAAGAGACCAGAAATAATTAGCTGCCATTAGGCTGACAGGTAAAACATGGAGAAGATTTTTAGAGGGTCTCCAGCAATGTCAGGCACATCAGGGGTGGGGATTACTGAGGGAAGCCTCTTGAAACTCATGTCAGAGTAGAAGTTGGTGCCTATTGCAGTCATTTTTTTATGATGTGGAAAATTCGAGGATTTTATTTGTAGTTCAGTTTGTGCATGTGATGTGGCTCAGGGGTAGATGGGTCATGGCTCTCTTTGAGGCTCACATTACTGACAGCTGCAATGTTCACTTAGAACTGGAGACAAAAAATAAGCAAAATTCAGAGAATGAGTTTTAAACTCAGACCTTCTGATTCAGCCAAAAACCTCAGTAAGTTTCATGTCTGTTCATTAAGCTTTGCCTCTTCCATTGCCCATGGTCAGGCAGACCAGGAATTAATGTAATCAGGTGCAGTCTAACTGGTATTGATGAAACTTATCTGATTAGTATCAGTCCAGAATCATGCCTTGCATTTCAAGGAATATTACTATAATTATGATGATTATTATTTGCCTCTTCTGCTTCCATTCCATTTTTTGGAATGCCTTCCTTCTTAATTTCTTTCCCATTCTGAATACATTCTACACCTTTTTTAGCCTGCACTTTCTTGCCTTGCTGTTCCCAGTTTCTCAGTCCTTTTAGAAGGAACGTGATCTCAGTATCATCGTCTTTCTTGTCAGGCTGGGACACCTGCATTTGTTAAGTAGGTTTGAAATGGAAAAACATTTTGAGTCACTCCTGTCCACTTGCTGTCAGCTTGAGGGAGATTCCCTTTTGTTTGTCCAGCTCCCCTTGACTCACAGAATGCTGAGCTCATTCAAGGCTGCAGATAGCTCCTGGTGAAGGGTTAGGAGAGTGGTGAGCAAAAATCTGCCTCTTTATTTCTAGTGGTGGATTGATATTCTGGAGACATAGTAGCTTTTTCATGATTATGGGAAATCATAGCAATGGAGAACTGTTTTCAGTTGGGTTTCTGGAAGGAACAAGTAAATGGCAAAGGAAACCATACTGTTCATCTTATAAATTTTAGAGGATTACCTTATGATTTCATATGTTGACCTTAACTTGATAAAATCTCACTTGTACTTGTCCGATGATCTCTTATGTCTGATTTACAGCATAAAATATTATCTGTTGTGAAATACACTCAGAAACAGCCCAGGCACTGCTACTTTGCATTAATGTCCTGCAGTGCACAGTGCTTCATCCTTTCCTCTGACCCAGGGAATTTAATTCACTGCTTTACCATAAGCAGAAATAATCAAATAAGATTTTCAACAAAACTCAAATATACCGTAAGGTTTCTATGTGAACACATGTGAGTGCCTTGATTTGTCAGATACAAATTTGTGTTTATAGTGGAGACAGCAGTGCTACTGAGAAAGAAATAAAAAGTGGGGTTTGGGGACAAATATTTACTTTTTATTTATTAAGGAAGAGGCTAAGCAACAGTAGCAAGACTATTTTTAGAAGCAATGGGAGAACTATAGCCTATAAGCTCTCTGTTATTGGAAGTGTTTATATGTAGGTGTGGATATATAGAGATATGCAGGTACAGACTATTAGAATCCCTTGCTTTAAGCAATTTTATTAAATCAATAGCTTTCTATTCCTTATTTGAATATTTATTTTAAATGTTGTATTAAATCTCCTTTAAAACAATGGGACATTCCTTTCTGCGAGGATCTGTCCATCATGGTTCAATACTGAGTCAAAGCAAATGGTAAAATATTGAGTGTAAGGGAATGAATACAAAGGCAAACAGGCCTTCACTGTGTGTGTTTTTCTGGGGTGTGACAAAAAGGTAGATAGGAACCTACTTTACAAATAGGAAAGGTTATTAGGGCACAAGGACTTGGCGTCAGGCATTATCAGTATTTTCAGTGCCAATGCCCAGGATAAAATCTCCCCTCAGGTTCTGATTTCAGTTTGGGGCTATGTTTGAGGACTCAAGACAATTAAGGAATTTTAAATGTGTGGCATGTGCTAATGGATCATTGACATAAACCGGTTGTTCAGGGGCTCAGCAGCCTTACATTCCTTTGCAGGTAAGGTCACTGTCAACATGCTTAGTGCCCTGTCTGTCAGGGTTACAGGTACTTGACACTTTGCAGGCAGCTGCAAAAAAAAGCCACAAAAGGCTGCAATTCCTTCCTGCAGTTGTGATTGAGTATTTTGTAAGGTAGAGTCTAATGCTAGAGAGAGAGAATTGATAAAAGGATGCAAACAAGTAGAGGTAGACTGTACTGAAGCCAGTGTATGTATGAGTGGGTTATTCCCTTAAGTAGGAGAAGAAATGCACACACACCCTTCTCTGTTCCTCTGAGGGAGGCATCTGCAGCAGTTTAACGCTTCGGTGGGTCCTGGCAGTCAGTAAATCCCTCTCAAGTTCTCATAGCTTTGCTAATACTGGCACCCAGGCTAGACCACAGCTGTGCTATCACAAGATTTAGTTTCAGTACAGTTTCTTCAAGAGGAACTGTTTTATCATGCCATTGTATAATGAGAATAAATGTCTCCATAGAAAATTCTCATGAAAAATTCATGGCTAACGTGCCCTGAGCATGTACCATTGATAGCTACACATTTTTAAGTCTTGTCAGCTTTCAGTTTCTCTTTTCCTTCTTTTTTTAAAAGACAAAATACTGCAATGTGCTCTCTGTGTGTGGTCAAGTCATTAAATATCAATATTCTGGCTTTAAACCTTTTTTTTTTTTAAATAATAATAATAATAATAATAATAAGTAGTAGTAGTAGTAGTAGTAGTAGTAGTAGTAGTAGTAGTAGTGGCGGTATCTGGCTTCCTTGAGTGAAATAAGGAGATGTAACTAACTTACAGTAATCATCTTACCCTGCAGTTCTAGCTATAGAATTTAGTCACTGAGCTTAAAGCAATAACAAAATTGAACTTTTTCAGCTTACACTGTCTTCATTATGAATTGCCAAACCTGAAGCTGAAATTTCCTTTCCTTGATATCAAACTCATAAAAATACAGGTAGATACTTGCCTGTGCTAATGTTCTACCAACGGCACAGCTACATTGCTCTTAAAATTTTTGAAGGGTGAACAAAATCTGTACCATGTGTTCTCATTCTTCAGAATCAGTATTGAGCAAATGGATTTATTTTACTCAGTCTAATTTCTAGGTCTTTCAGGTAAGAGGAATTCTATGTACTATGCTTTTTCCAAGTTAAAATGCTTGTTCTTGTGATTATCCCACAGTCTGCCTTTTCTGCCACATCAGAAATACTTCAGTGGCTTTCTCAGCCTTTAAGAGCCTTTGCAGATGGACCCCTTCATCTCGCATATTCTTTCCACATAAGAAATTTGGAAAACTAATCACAAATTTCCCTTTGGTCTCACTCATTACATGTACCCTGGAAAAACACGATCATTGCCATGTATTTCTGCTTCTTACTCCTCTATTCTGAGTGGATTTGTGAGGCTTGGAACTGTATTTTGAGAGGGAAGCCATGATAAAATGATACAAAGCCAAGCTAAAATATCTTCACCTTGCTTTTTGTTTTTATCTTAGAGAGCAAAACATTAACTCCTAGCAATATATAATGGACTTGATCATTGTTTGAATTTCATAAAAAAAAGCTTTCATCTTACTGTGTTTATATGTAGATAGAGTTTTGCTTTGGAAGGTTTAGTTTTCATTTCATCAGTTATCATAGCATTTTATTACTGGATATGAATATATATTACATCCTGCAGTAGCTCCCTTTTCCCATTTATACTGTGTTTTACTTTAAGATCATTAGGATAGATTCTGCCTCTGTGTGTCTGAACAGCAACTACAGAATATATTGATTCTGATTGATCTTTTTGTATAGAATGGCAACAGTAATGGTAGTAACTCCAATCTTACCATGACTTATGTTCATATAGGAGAATAATACTATATTAGTATTCCTGTATGAGGAATCTTTCATCATTCTTACTGACCCCAAACACTAGAAACTGCTGAACATTTCTTACCTTTCTCTGTCTCATAGTCCTTGCTTTGATGGTTTATAATTAATGAAGGCTTGCTTTTATAATTAATGAAGGTTAATCTGCTTTTTTATTTCTCTCTCTCTGGGTCACATAATCTCACTTGTTCTCACCTATTCCAGATCAAGGAACCGTACAAAAAGTTGTTGTCCTACCCACCAACTTCTCTGCAAGTGGAGAACTCATTTTAGAAGAGCTGGAGGTTTTTCAGGTTTGGCTTTCTCCTTCTTTTGCTTTTCCAGTGTGTATGTTCACGCAAACACTTTGTTGTAACAGACTTTGGCAAGGGCAACTGTGATTTGATAACAGATCAAGTAAATGTGCATGCTGTCAGTTTGATAACCACACGCAGAGGATTACAAAATGTTGACTGTTATGAAGGCTACAGATAGATGAAGTCCTTTGCTTCTCCTGTATTTCAGTTGCCTATTTTTTATGTTGATATACTGGCTAGAAGGATTTTGATAATCACTTTTTTAGGAGGTTGTGTTCTAATGGCTTCTAGAAGGAGACTTTTAGCATTGGCATCACTTATAGAGACTATTGCTATGTATGGTTGGAATCTAAGATTTCTTTACTTTGATTATCTGATAATCTTCCTGGTTCTCAGTTGCAAAATGAGATCAAATAAATGTTGTTTTTGCTTAACTCCCATTCTTCAAACTCACATGCCTCTGGAGTCAAGAAAGCTACAAATTTAACACAACATAAGCTGAAAAGAAACACAAAAAGTACAGGGAGATAAGGGAATAACCTCTGTCAATCACTCTGGCATGTAACAGCTTGTAATAACCTAGAGAAAATGTTCGCCCTCATGTTGAAAAATCCCTTTCAAATATTTGAATGGGCTATTCATTAGGCAGTGGTCTTGGGGCAAATGGTAGTATGCATCTGTAAACTTAGTTAAGGATTTTGTCATGGCCTTTTCTCCATTTCGTTGAGAGAATACAGAAAGAAAATTTTAAGCTTCTTTATCAAGGCAGCATTACAAGTTTCTTTAAGAAAAAGAATACACTCAGTGTTAACACTCCTAAAGTCATAGTTAGTCTTTCTAGGCTTTTGTCGAAGATTTCCCTTTAAAAAAGATGTATGTGAGTGATATTACTTAAAACACACTCTTCACCAAGGTACTGCTAATTGCATTTACTGAAACATAAATTAATACAGCACGAAGATAGGTGGGCTGATAGGCATTTTCAGCCTAAACCTGGTTTCTGGGCCTCTATGCACAGACCTTTTTATCCTGAACCCTAAAAATCATGATATCGTAACCTGAGCTGTTACAATCTGTGTGGCATCATGGTGTTCAGATGAGTCTCTCCAAGAGAGCAGGGATGAGATCATGGACTCTATGCTAGTTAATATCAAGCAAAGCAGAGATCCTCTTCCAGAGTATAAACAAAGAAGGGAGAATGTGGCATCACGTCCAGTGTTGCATTTGACCTTGAGTTTCCGGACAGTTCATGAAGCAGCTCTAAACTTCTCCAAACCTTAGCCAATTCACATGATTCACAACAAGATTTTCTAGTCCTGACCTCCCTGCTGTGTTGTGGTCCACTGCAATTAATCCTAGCCCACTGTTAAGGCTTTCCTTTGTGGCTGAGTAAATGCTGAATCGTAAAAAAAATGCTGAACATTTTTATTACCATCGATTTTATCACTTGTTTGGATGAACATAATGACTTAAGGCAAGGAATGTAACAATTCCTCTTCCAGCTCTTTAATATTTGATTTGGACGCAGACATTAATAGAGTGCTATGATGACACACAGTAGTATAGAGCACTGTCTCTGGGAAAGAAACATTCAAGAACACTCATGCCACTTTAAATATTCTTATAATTGATAATCTGAATTTATATGTTGCATGGTAACCCAACTGTATGCATTGTAGGCAATTTGTAGGAAAAGTATGTCATATATTTGTATCTGGATCATGTGATAAATATTCATGAGCTATTTTACGATTTTTCCTTGTCATCATCATCAAAGAAAAACATTGTTTCTTATTACAAAGTTAAAGTAATGGCTCCTATATTGCTGAGGTAGCACAAATACAGGTCAATTACAAATGTACAAAAACGTTTTAGAAACACGTGTGTAATAATAATGTGGTTGAGTTTCAACAATATATTTTGTGAGACAGTAATTCTTTATATGTCATTTATTTAGTTCTGAACCTAGCAATACTTAGTAGGAGGGAGTGGTTCCTTTCCAGAATATAAAAATGCATAGTTTTCTTAGATATTACTTAGGTTTTAGTGATTTTTAAATGTTAATGTTGGGACAGAGTTCTTGACAATGGTTTGTCACTTTGTCTTTCAGAGTAATTCTCCTATAACAACAATGAAGATTTCATCTAAAAAGGTAAGGAAAAGTGGAATGCCTGCTTAGCACTTATTAACTGAGAAGCAAAGTGACTCAGATGTTAGAATATAAATTCTTGTGGAGCACACTAAATACAGGTGAATTTTCCATAATGAATACAGAAAACTTGACTGAAGTTTGCAGGAGCTATTTATATACCCTCCAGCCACAAGATAAAACAACTTCTATTCATTATGTATAATTTCTAATTTACTGAAAGTGTCAATTTTTTTGTTGTTTTGTTTGACAATTAAGGAACCAAAAAAATACTAAAAGAGGAAATTCACCCTCTCTGTTTTTTTCTCTAAGTCCTAAATACAGTTTTTTCCTTGGAAGTCTGTCTGATCAATGTAAAAAGGCAGTATTGGGGCTGTTGGATCCGTGGTGAAATTGCGCATGTTTGTTTATTAGTAATAAACAATTACAATAAGAATGATGAAAAAAGCTGAGAGGATTTCTGCTGAAGTGTTTAACACACAAGCTAAAAATGTTTCTTCTGTGATTTTGCAAGCAAGATGTTGCTCAATATTTTGCAAAGCTACTACTAAGTAAAAATTTTTCGCTTACTTGAATTGAATAGGCTTTTTCTTTTTTATGACAAAAAGATCAAAGGATTTTCAAGGGGTTTTGTTCAATAATAATTTATATTTTAAGAATGATTAATTGTTTTTGAGTAAAACAGTCATTTTGGCCCAGAGTTTGGTAATGGTCTACCCGCTTTGGACTTCTCTTGCAAAGCTCTGATGTACTGTGAAAGTTCTCTTAGCTTATTTTTCCAGGTATATAAGGCTATCAGAATCTGTCCCTGAGCCTTAACATAATCTCTAGGTTTGACATCTTGGAAGTGTATGCACTGGAGGATCCAACTAGGAAATCCGCATAATATTTATTAAACTGACTATGTGCAGAGAAAATACTTAGTTCAAAGGCTTGAGCCAATAATCCTCACTGAATAAGAACCAAGTTCTCAAATCTGAGAAATATTAACTCAACCTGTCTGCCCCAGAACAGAACAATGACACTCAATGTCCAAAAAACCATCAACATTCCCCAGTGTTTCTTGGTGTTTTCTAGCAGGAAGGTGGAAATAATATAGGCCTGTTCACACAGGAGATTTCTGTTGATCTTGACTTTATATTTGTGGCTCCCCTCTTGGTCTTGGGTTAATTCCAAAATTAATTGAAAGGTTTTTTGGGTGTGTTAGCCAGGTCTCGATTAAACTCCTCCACATCTGAAATAAATCTTTCCATTTCCTCCTGCAGCAACAGTTGTACGTGAGCTCAGATGAAGGGGTCACCCAGGTTTCCTTGCATCGCTGCCACATCTACGGGACCGCCTGCGCTGACTGCTGCCTAGCCCGAGACCCGTACTGCGCCTGGGATGGCAGCTCCTGCTCCAGGTTTTATCCCACAGGAAAAAGGTGAGCAGTATTAAGCAGCCTGGTGAAGTTTGCAAGGGAAGATGGCTTTTGTTCTGCTGTGTAGCCTGGAGTGTTGTGATGGAGAAGTGGGATGTCATTCCTTTTGTGAGTATGTACAAACAATACCTCCATAGCTATTGTGCTTGGAGTTATTCATCACCTAGGACTGTATGCTGCAAGAGGGTATGGTAAAGAGCTTGGCTTTTCACATTTAAAATAATGGATGGGAAAGAAAAGAAAAGGAAAAAAAAATGGTTCCTAATCATAAATATTAATCCTTCTGTCTCATGCACACAAAATCAGCATGACATTTGTTCCCTTCGTTTAAATTCAATTACTTACTATGGATGTAATTATGATAGCCATAAATACAGCAAAAGATCTCTCAGGCTGTTTGAGGAATAAACTCATTCATATTTTTTTGTTCCTCATTTGCTCCTAAGTGGGAAGAATTATTTTCAGGAAAATTTTAGGCGAATGTGATTTCCATGTAATGCCTGTGGATTTGGGTTTTTTGACATGAGGTTTATTAAAGCAGACAGAGAAAGCAATTTCTGTTTAATTTACAACAGAACTAATAGCCCATCTCATAATCTTATGCAAAACAGGAGTCTCTTTCCTCCTCCCAAGGGAAATATTTAATAGCAGAAGGCTGTACTGAGCTCGTATTAATAAGATTTCACTTCATATACAAACAAAGCTACAGAATACACAATGAAGCGTTACTGCAGAGGAGACAAATCTCAGATGTATGCTCTCTACAGCTACCTGGAAGGAGGTTGTAGCCAGCTGGGGGCTGGACACTTCACCCAGTTGACAAGCAAGAGGGCAAGAGAAAACAGCCTCAAGTTGTGCCAGAAGAGGTTTAGACTTCATATTCTAGAGTCATAAAATCATAAAATGTGCTGAGTTGGAAAGGACCCATCAAGATCATCAAGTCCAACTCCTGGCCCTGGACAGGACACCCTAAGAATCACACCATGTACCTGGGAGAGCACTGTGCAAAAACTTCTTGAAGGCTTGGTGCTGTGACCACTTCCCTGGGGAGCCTGTTCCAGTGTCCAACCAGCCTCTGGGTGAAGAGCATTTTCTTGATATCCAGCCTAAACCTGTGGCTCTGCTTAGTGCCTGCACCTGAGCTGCAGGTGCAGAAGGCCACATACGATCACTGGGTTTTACTCCTGTTCCCTCATAGAGGGAGACAGTTGACAGAAACAGGCAAAGCTTGGATCTGATGATAATAATGTCATCCCCTGGGATTAAAGACCATTGTTTTTGTTATTGCAAGATTTTCTTGACTCATTCCTTACTTGAGATTACAAGGTAAAGCCCAAACTGACCACAGAGCAATTGGTAAAGTACATGGGGTTGTTAAATGTTTTCATTCAGAATATTCAGCCACCAGTCTGGAAATTCATTGTTTTCTTCCATGGAAGAAAGATCAGAAGACAGGGGGAGGCAAGAAAAGAAAAATCCCCAAGTCTCAGGCCACCTAACTCCTACACTAACATAGCTGCCAAAAGGTTCAAGGAGCAGTCAAGCACACCTGGCCTGTGCAGTTTCCAGTTTGCCATCCCCATTATACACACCTACCCAGGGTTGTTTCCACTGGGGCTTTCTTTCATGCTGATATTTTGTTTGCAATTTGGTCTTTATGTCAAACCAAAATAAACACCTCAAACTGTATGGAAAAAAGTCTGGTTTTCATATGTGAAAGAAATGAGTTGTCCCTTTATCTAACAAGACAGATTGTGAAGGAGAAAACATTGGTAATCAGAGCCAAATCCCATTGTCTAGACAATAGTTTCTGCTGTATGCATTTGCTTATTTGCTTCTTTTGACACTTCTGCCTCCTGTGAATTACTGTAGTTCCTCATGCAACATCAATTTACCCCAAAACACCTTACAGTATTATCTTTATTTTCTAACCACCACTTTTCTTTTTAAATAAATATCTAACTGCTAAGTTTACATTCTCAGAACTGCTTAATGCAAGCAACATGCCATTTCTGACAGTGTGGAGCAGCTCACAGTAGTATAGGAACTCTGACATTCACTCAGAAATTCTTCATTGTCTCCTTGGACTCATGTAAATAGTTCACGAGAGCTAAGACCCCAAGGCATAAAATGAAATATTTTTGATGGTAAACATAAAAACTATACTTGGAATTTCAGTAATTACTCCTTTGAAACATCTCCTTTCAGATATTTCCTTTTCAAACGATGCAGTGAAGGATCAGGTGATAGGGGATTATGAGCACTCTCTCTGGGGGTTTGTGCACTGCCTGGTACAGTGTGGCATAGATGTCCCTTCACTCAGTAGTACTGGAGCTCCAGGGGCTTTTTGTGGTTTCTGATCCTCAAGTCCTTAGTGCGTGGTTCAGATTACAGCTCCTAAATATCCCAATAGCGTCCATTTGCAACAATATATCACCAAAGTATTTTTTTCTTGAACTTGATAAATACTAAACAACCTTACACAGTATTTACCAAAGAAAATAATAGATCTTAATAATAAAAAATTTGTGTACCAGCTTTTCATGCACGGACTTCTGTGAGCTATGACCCCCTACCTGAGGAGGACTGAAATGCCAGTATTCCCAGTCCCAGTAAGTTCCCCAGACAATTGCTACAGAATCGTGATTTTGCACCTGTCATCCAGATAATATAACAAAGTCCCCTTTTGGAAGTGAGTTTTCACTTCACTCACCTGATACTTGCTGAGTTTTATTATATTTTGGAAATTGTCACATCCCTTCAAGTAGAGGACAGAACAGAATCTTAGCTCTCCACCATTCTGTGTGAATACATCAATCACTCTGCTGCCAAGGTGGCTACAGGCACCAAAAATAAGGTGCTTGCTAAAATGGAGGAGGGAAATGCCCTTTATCATAATTTTCTGCTGGTGCATTAGGTATGAGCACTATGAATCTTATGCATCTCATTCGTAGCTGCTTGCCTTAATGAAGAGTTCCATTTGGGGGCTCTGGCTTTGAATGCTAGGTATTGTGAGTGTGAACAGATGTCTCTTTCATGTATCACCTCTGATTCTTCCATCCCTATACCTCCACTGCACAACTGCTTTACCTACAAAAACTGCAACCATTTTATAAGCTTCAACAAACTGATTCTTCACCTAGACACTATCTTCACTCCAGCAAGCCTGCCGAGAGTAAAGCACACACACAGTAGGTCATGAACTATCCTTAACATTTGATCTAGTAAAAAAAGAAAGAAACAAATCCACAAATTAAAAAAGCAACTATTTTCAGTGTAGCTATTTTAGAATAACATTTTGTTTTTACAAAATATTGCAGGAGGAGCCGTAGACAAGACGTGAGACATGGAAACCCTCTGACTCAGTGCCGAGGTTTCAACCTGAAAGGTACTATAATTTAGAGATCCTTATGCTATATAAAGAACACATGGCTTTCCTTTACATGATTCATTGTAACTGACATTATCTGTAAGGTTTACCGGTAAAGCATAATTATTTTCCAAGTCTGAGTTTTGTTTTGATTTTGTTTTAGCATCTTTCTTTGCAATTACATGAAACTTGCACATGTATGATAAAATGATGAGCTGTGAAATACATAGTTCAGCATACTTGAATTTGGAAGCTGACACTGTTGACTAGAAAAAGGTACAGGTAATTTGAGGGCTTCTCTACTTCTATTTCTCTTCAGTCTTTATTAATGCCTTTTCATTCATTTAAGCTTTGGACTTCAGATTTTTTCTGAGTATTTGATCCCATACTGAGTTTTGAAGCACACCTTTCAGCAAACAGCAGGATCTAGGCCTGTCTTTTGAATTACGATTATTCCTTTCTCCCTTTACATGAGGAAAAAAAACTATTCCAGATTTCTTTTTGGAGTCTCTTATTTCCAGCTATGCAACTGTTTAGTCAGCCTGGCATGGAGCGGGTGGCCAGGGGAGCCAAGGCTCTGCCCTCCCAGCTACCGTTTTCTCCAGATCGATGGACACTTGTCAAATATGCCCAAAGTCATAGTAAGAGTAAACAGATATATGAAGGCAGCTCAATCCTCTTCAATGCCATGCATGTCTGAGCTAGGCAGTGGCAATGTCTGCCATCAGACCAAGGGCACACATCAGAGACTTATGTTCCTTTCACCTCTGTTTATGACCCTGAATTCTAAAGTTAATTTTCATCTGTACCACCAAATAGTAGAGCTGATTGTGAATTTTTATGTTGATTTTTTCCTAATCAAAGAATAATGCTTTAAGAGTTACATGTTAAAGGTTCCATTAGTAATAATTCTGCTGAAACAGTCTCCAGTGGTTGTTGGAAGAATCTCCTGGATCAAAAAGGATCACAGCAGGTTAGATGTAGATCCCTCTGCTTAAATGAGCCTTTCCCCATGAGTCAGTATTAGGTCATTTATATGAAGCTGATGAGCTCGAACAGGTAATTCCGACAGATGACCCCAATGTTAGAGAATACACCTGAGCTGGGAGAGATCCATGTTGAAGCACATGTTGAGCATCGTGTCTCCCCCTGCGGGCATGTGCTGAGACCTCCCACCCATTGTCTGTCCCAAGGGTGGGTGTCTCGTTCCATGTGGAAAATGTCAGAATGTCAACTGTCTGCATTCTGGCCTGAGGGAAACAATTGTTTCAACCTTGACAGTCTTGTGAAACACGTTTCTTGTTTTCCAACCACTTTTTTAATGTGGATGTATTTATAGGTTTATGTGTTTTAGCATCTTTGTAAAGGAAGTTTCAGTGGCAGCAGTGGGATATAGCATAGGTAGATGGCAGTTGTTTCCCCAGTGGAAAAAAAAGATTAAAAGAAAGAGCAATTTAGAACCTTGCAAAATATAATTAGAGCCATATATAGCAAAATTACTATGGTTGAGGAAAAAAAATGAAATCTACCTAAAGGACAAAAGAGCAGAGAGCCAAGCAAAGCCAAGGGATCTTCCAAGCTCATAGGGAACCATAATGCTGCATCAAAGTCTTTAGACATTGTAGACCTCTAAGCATGTATAAACTCAACATTTTTGGCACATCGTTATTTTTAAATAAATTATCAAGAACTACACAATCTTGTATGATTGCATTTCACATGTCTGTTTAATATCATTATGGGTGTGTTAGCCCTTATAGCCATTAGAGAAATGCATTTTGAATGCAAAGTATTTCCAAATTATTCTCCTAAAAGTTAGAATTGGTTTTGGTACAACTTCCTAAATGTGCTGACGGACTAGAACCAGGCAGAGTCTCCTTTCTTCAGAAGAATAGATTTTAATTTCACATATCAGTTGATGAAAGAAGCTGAAAAGAATGGGAGATAAAGTAGAGTCTGAGGAAAACCAGTCTTAGGACTGTGCAAAAACATTCAGATTTTAGACATGTAGACCTCTAGATATTTGCAGTTCTCATATTATTTGGTATCCATTGCTCCTTTCTGAAAAAAAAAAATTGTATTTCATATATGAGGCAAGCTCTTGAAGCTGGAGGTGCTTTGTTTTCAGGAGAAATATTATGATTTGGGCCAAGCAATAAGCATGCAGAAGTTCCTACTGGTGACTGCTAGTTATTCATCTGTCGAGACTATAAAGGGACACAAGAAGTCTAAGTGATGACATATGCTTAGCACTTGCCCAGGTGTTGCTGGAGTGCCATAAATCTGTCTTTCTCTCTGTTGCTGGCCTGTCTACATATTCGTCACATTTCAAGTTGAGAGCCAAGTCCTCTTCCTTGTGTTGGAAGAGAAGAGCAGAGGAGCAGGAGCCCAGCCTGCCCTCTCTCCTCCCTGGGATGCTGCACGCAGCTGGAGCAGCTGGAGCCTTCTTTAGGGCATGATACTTTATTTTGGTCATACAGCCATATTGCCCCAACTCATAAATAGCAAAGTGTGAGGAAATATATTAAATGTTTCATTCTCTTTTGGAGTAGTAGAGAATGAGATAATTTCACAGAAAAATATCCCTGAGCTCAGTTATCCCATTAGCAAAGTTTACCAGGCTATAGGTATCCTGATTTCTCAGAACAGACCATGACACCCTGGTATTTCAAAAAAAAAAACAACCTGGTATTTCAAACTGAATGGGCTTCTTCACATATAATTTAATGTCTTTGAAAATGTTTTCCCAAAAATGTGGTATTTTTGGCCAGTATCAGAATCTGGCATACTTCAGTTAATCTGTCTTGCAAACAGTTATGTGTTTTCTTAATCAAATCACCATTCACAGTATCCTGAACTGTTTTCTTTTTCTTTCTTTCCAGCATACAGAAACGCTGCAGAAATAGTTCAGTATGGAGTAAAAAACAACACCACCTTTCTGGAATGCACGCCTAAATCTCCTCAGGCTTCTATTAAATGGCTGCTACAGAAAGACAATGACAGGAGGAAAGAGGTGAGTAATGCAAGCAGGAGCTCTGGGAGGATCCTCAGTCAGCATCACATTCCCTGCCCAGGGAAAGGCAAGGGGCAGTTTGTGTTTTTATCAGGGTGTCTGGCTACAGTGAAGCTGGAGAATTTGTGTGGATGCAGGACAGTGACCAGCATTTACTCATATGAATAAGTGCAGACTTTCAGTACAGCTGGGACTTCATCTTCAGCCCCCGTGATTTCTGTCAGACCAGAACCGCTGTAAGAAAATTAAAGAATTGTTGCTTCACACCTTACTAATTGCAAACTGAAGGTTTGCAGCACTCAGAACTTCTTATTGATCTAAGGAAACAAGCACAAAAGCAATAACTTGTATAAAGTTCAGGAAGCAGTCAGCATGCAGTATCTCCTCTGTTCTATTGAAGAGATAAAAGGCAAAAGCGGGAGAAATGTGAAAGGTTTCTTCAGCAAGAAGCTAGTCCAGGCTAAGAACACGTATTGACAAAAGCATTTCCTCACCATGGTGCAATCACATTTTCCATTACTGCACTCTCTAAGGCTCTCGAGTTTCAGCACTGCAACATACAGTATGATTGTTTATGAGGAATGTGCCTTCCTTAAGTAATACAAAAAGGGGAAAAAATCCATTTCAAATCTAAGGCACTTACTATATGAATAAAAAGAAACATATTTCAAAAGGAACTTTTAAGTAATGTGGTGTCTGTTGATAGGTTATAAATACTGAAAAGCATTATTCTCCTGTCAGGCCATTTTCCAAAAACAGAGGGGACTTACAAATGTCTCACTGCGTTTTCTCACTATTCAAAGACTCAAGCCATGTCCTGGCAATAGGTGCAATTCTTTAACCCATTGCTTCAGCAGAACATCTCCCTTTTTTGTTCTTATGTTCAATATCTCTATTAGAATCGATGCAGTTTCAAAGTACAACAGGCAGACTAAAGCAATCAAAGCGTTAATTACATTTCAAGCTCTCAGATTTCTGGAAATCTTCCACAATGTCTGCAAAAGTTTACAATAGCAGAATACTGTAATAAGTAAATTAGTTCCCAAGAGAACCAAGTAAAATGCAGAGTACAGTAGCAAAACAGAAAAACCATTCAGAAAAATACCAGCGGTGGTTTCCTTTCATAATGGATTGAACTGGCAATTTTTTACTTCACACTGATATGCAAAGGGACATCTGCACATTCATTTATAATTGGATGATAACAACATGATGTGGTCATCTCCTGGGACAGTGCAGAGTCAGAGGCCAGAAAGGAAATAGAGTACCAGTGCTCCTGGCTAACAGTGAGCCAAGTCCCACCTGAGACCACTGTGGTGATAATATTTATACAAGGCTATAGACTCTGCAGAGCAGATAGAGTTCTTCAGCAGGAACCTGCTCAAAGTCAAAATATTTAACCAGAAGCCACCTTGATTTCAATGCCAAATTAGCCTCCCTGGTCTTGCACCTTTCTTCCACTGAGTCTCAGCAGCAAGTTCTGGTGCTAAAAGTGATATTCTCAGGGGTGCAACAGGGCAAATAAAAGTTCATTTCTTCAACTCTACTATTTGGACATTATGAAGACTCTTATTTCATGTGGTTTCCAGATTTTCATCTTTGTCTTCATCCTGATCAAATTTATTCTAACATAAGAAATAAAAATATTTAAGTCATTTTCTTTAGCAACACTTGTCTTCCTTGAGGTAAGCTCACTCCTAACAGTAGCAATATTGGTGGTCTCTTGAAGACAAATATATAAAAATATAATAACTTTAGGAAAGTCATGTTTGAAGTGAAACTTACCAAAAGGTCCAACACTCTGTTGTTCAGTAACCTTCCCTAAAAAGTTTCTTCTGCCTTTTTGCTCTCTAGGTCAAGCTGAATGAGAGGATTATAGCAACTGAGCACGGGCTCCTCATCCGCTCTGTGCAGGACAGCGACCGGGGGCTTTACCATTGCATTGCAACAGAGAACAGCTTCAAGCAGACCCTGGCAAAGATCAATTTCAAAGTGCTGGATTCGGAGATGGTGGCCGTCATGACTGACAAGTGGTCCCCTTGGACCTGGGCCAGCTCAGTGCGAGCTCTGCAGTTCCACCCCAAGGACTTTGTGGGGGCTTTCAGCCACTCCGAGATGCAGATGATTAACCAGTACTGCAAAGACAGCAGGCAGGCAGGTCAGCAGAGGGAAGAATCCCAGAAGATGAGAGGGGACTACACCAAACTAAAGGCCCTTATCAATAGCAGAAAAAGTAGGAATAGAAGGAATCAATTACCTGGATCTTAATTTTATTTTATAGTAATAGATATTTTTTGTCCTCAGCGTAGGGGGCTTATATTGGTCTATTGAGAACAAATTTGTGCAAATCTGGTAAAAAAATTAAATGAAAATCCAGCAAGCCTCATAAAAGGTCTGTTTCTCAATTAAATGCAGTGTAACCTAACTAAAGAAAATAACTCAGAGCATTTTCTTTCCCAGACGCTTATTGACTCCAGGCTGGGCTCTATCCTAGAAGCAGCAATGGTTATTCATCTTAAACCAGATTCACCTTTAACATCTCAGTATTTAATTACAGATGAATAGAATTTTTTACAAAATCAGTGCATTGTCTTCCATCTCTGGAACTGTACCAACTAGACTGGTAGTGAAAGAATCTGGGTTAAGATGCATGCTCAAAGTAGGACGGTACTAAGATTTCCTTGCACTGCATTTAAGAACATGAGTTTCTTCTTGTTTACTGCTCAATATTGGGTTTACAGCTTTCACTCATCGATCAAATCATGTGAATGCATGTGGATAGGAAGCAAATAAAGTGTAGTAGAAATGGTTCATTCGCTCAGAGGTCAAATGAAGGAACAAACAGAAGAAAGACAAAGAATTTATACTTTATCAGAGTAAGCACTGATTATTGTGCATAGTATGAGTTGTAATAAATTAATGAGTTCTGGAATGTAACTTAAAATATCTCTTCTCATATTGATTTTTATTAAAATAGGGTGTCCTATAACACTACATAGCTTTATAAGCGGCACAAAGGTAACATGAAAAAGTTCATTATACTTATGATTTTGAAAAACACCTAAGTGACTTAGGTATTTTAGCTACTTTTCAAGGGATTGCACTCCAATTTCTTTTCAAAGGACAGAATGTAGATATACTGTATAGTACTTATTCAGAAATGAAAAATATAGATTATCTTTATTCTGTTCCATGATTAAACTGGAGCTGGTCTGCAATGTGGAAACAAGTCATAAGTGTCTTTGAAAATTTTAAAACATTATTTTTTCAACTCTTTTCTCAAAGTTGCAAGTATTTTAACTAGAATTTTCTAATTAAACCATTCCTATTTTTCAGTCTTTCTACCCTTTTTCTTTTTGATGTTATATTCCAAATTTGCTCCTATTTTCAGTTCTCTGCTGAAAAGAAGATCAGGAAAAGAAAAGAAAAAAAAAAGGAATGAGGAAAAAATAAAACTGAAAAATGGGTTTGGGTCAAAAACCAAAAAGTGTAACTTGAGAGGCATGTTCAAACAGAAATCTTTTGTTTAAGAAGCAGCTGTCAGGTCTAATGAAGCAAGTTTTGCTGAAAACCGGCTGAGTGTGCACGAAGCCATACTAGGAAAAGCAATTTTTTTTTTTTTTTGAGCAACACTAATGCCAAAAAGAGGGACAGGTCATCAATCCTTTCACTGGGTAAGAGTGTTCTGGAAGCCAGTGAGTCTGTTCGAAACAGTAACAGGGATTAAGAATGTATGAGTACCTAAGAAAAATCACAGTTATTTATGACATACAAAACTCTAAACTGATGTTCAGCTCAAAACTGAGCTATATTAAGTTAAAATTCTGCTTCTATTAGAATATTCTGGGAGCAACTCTACAGGGCGTGGGGGAACACTTCTGGGTTTGTGCCTGTGTGAATTAAATCTAGTGCAATGGAGGTAAGTGAATTCAATCTAGTGCAGTGGAGGTAACACTGGTATTTACCTGCCATTCGTTGGATTGTCACTTTATCACCACCTCATGAAGGATAGCTGGGAAATGAGCCCTGATCACACCATTTAAACAGTCTCTAAATCCCTTTGGTGCTGTTGGAGCTCTTTGAATTTAATTTGTGTGCTTACTGCTTGCAAGGCAGGGCCAGCCTGCTCATATATTGCCATCTAGTTAAGTGCTGTCCTTACTCAAGGCCTAAATGCATATTTCTGTAATAGTTAGCCATTGATAACTAAAGTCCTTCTTATGGAAATCATGAGGAAACTTTCTCTGACTTCCGTGAGATTGAATTTGGCCCCAAGAGCTGGCAAAGCAGATTCTGGATGAATCTAGCTGCTTTGGGGTTTTTAAAATTTTTTTTTCTTCCTGAGTATGACTGACTTCTGAAGTGTGTAAGTGACAAACCAAAAATTGAGTGCCATGAAATAGAACTACCTCCTGGAATGACACTAGTAGACATTCTCTGTATGCTGCCATGCTCTTCCTATCTCCCCAGCAGATTCACTGCAGAGTTACTGTGGTACTAATATCTATTGTGAGTATCATAATTGCTTCCAGATGGAATACAGTGATTAATAGGTATTTGAGGGTACAATTTGCCCTTTAAGTGGTTAGGTGCAGTGATATTTTAATAGGCCCTCATTAGGCCTCAGACATTACAGTTACACTGTTTTCTAATAGAATATTGGCAATAAGGGATTCCATTAAAACAATCAGCATAGCTCAGAGTTTCATATGATTATAAAATAATATTTTTAAAGCTGCTTCATATACCATTATTATGGTATGACTGTTTAAGGGATTATACTTAAACTAACATTTTTCCTGCTGCATGAGAACTCCAGTATATAAATATAATAAGCTTCTGTCAGTGCATAACCAGTCCAAGCTTCCATGCTTTAGGAGCCTTCCCTCATGTATAGAGAAGTCAGGAGCCAGATGCTCAGCTGGTATAAACTAATGTAACTTCCTTGCTGTCCATGTAGCTACTGGGGTTGATGCCAGCTGAGTGTTTGGCCTTAAATGTACAGAATAGACAAACTACAATTTTTGTTTAAAGTAGCCCCTCTACTGTAGGTAACACCAAAAGTTAAGACTGTAAAATTATTTGTGCTATTTAAAACTTCCTATTTTGAGGATTACTAAATAATGTACATAATTTTATTCCTTAAAAAAAATGCAAAAGCAAAATGACTTGTAGGCAGAACTTCACCAAATGTAAAGATATGTTCTCTGTCAAGAACGTCACTGTGTACTAGTTTTTGGGTTTTTTTTTTTTTCATTTTGTGTAGTTTGTAAAGTTTGCTGAAATCTTGACCTAACAATGTGTTCTTTGCAATTGTTGTTACTGTAGATATGCGTGTTTCATTAAGAAAATCTTGGTTTTAAAAGTGTAGGTATGTGTATAAGTTCCTAGCATGATGAAACTGTCATGACAGTGAATATGCATCACATAGTGTGTAAGAAAGAACAAAATGTAGTTTAACATAATGCTATTTAATTGAATATCTAAAATGCCCGACAAAATAAAGTGTGTTGCAACATCTTAAAAATTTGTTGGTTTCCCCCTTATGGATGTGCATTAAAAAAAGGATCTTTTTGCTTGTTTGTTTTAAAAGAGAACCTGAAAAGCAATTCCGTACATTTTCTAAATAAGTTCAAGAAAATATTTGGAGCATCAACTGTTGTAGCTGATCAGTTCCAAGCCCTGCTCTGCACTGAACCCCCAGTCACAGAGGTATCAAGGAACCCATGAGGAGTCAGAGATTAATTCTTTCAGAAATTATTCGATCTAAACACCTTGCGTAAAAGCAGCTTAACTTCTCTTCATTGTAAAAAAAGAGAAGAAAAAATTTGTTTTCTCCTAGGAGTATAAAGTAAATCAGAAATGTCTGACTAAAAGAGGGGAGTGAAGTGTGAATGCTTTTTGCTTTTATTACTAGGGGAAAAAAACAAAACACACACCAAAAAAAAGAAAAAGAAAAGAAAAGAAACAAGAAAAGAAAAAAGCACATTCTGTGAAACCCTGATTCTTCCAGCTGAGACTCCTGACCTTCTCCAGGCATCTCTGCAGGGAGGACAGGCTGCTGGGGCTGCACCACAGGGAGTCACAGCTCTCTCCCAGTCTCCTGGTTTGTACTTGGAGTGAAATGACCTGCCTGACACCTACAGTATGTTCCTTTTTCCTGCAGCTATCATTCAAGCAGTGTTATTGCTGCTCTTCTTATTGGCTGTTTTTCCAGATGGGTTTTAATAAGAAAGCATAGATCCTCTTCAGTTCTTTGGGGTAATAATTGAAAATTAAATGTCGCAAATAATGACCTTCCCAACAAGGTTCTGAATCGTTAAATGTGGATTTTGATATCCCAGATAGATAGGTTGCTGTAAGGCTTTATGAGGTGTGAGTGGATAAGATGACCTCACTCCAGGATTTCTGTGCTGGCTGGTTCCTAGAGATGCTGATATTGGATGGTTACCTGCTCAGCACTTAGACCAGTCTGGGTCAGAAGCTGAGTTTTCAAGCACTCCCACATGCTGTAGGAAATGTTTGGATAAGGCTCCAAAACAGATGGACATTTACAGAGTTTAACACTCTGAGAAAGCTTTCTCGTGTCTGATCTGCTGTCAATCCTGTTCAGTTGCCTTTTGCTGATCTTCTTTCCTGACTCTTTTTTTGCCCTCTCCTGCAGGGTTCAGCACTTAAGGTTTTGATTCCTTGGCTCTAAGCAGTGGCAAAACAAGACATGAGACTTCTCTGGACATCAGATGTGAGAACTCTGAAGGTCTGACGCTTCTCCCTTGTCTTTCAAATGTCTGTTAGATCAACTTTTTTTTTTTCCTCCATTGGGAGCTACTGCTTTTTCTAAGGTCTCCTTTCTGGTGGCGAGACATTTCTAAGGTTTCCTTTTGAGTAAATGCAGGATGCAAAACTCAGGCATTTCCTCATGGGACTGAGCAGTGTCAAGCACAGCCTCCTCCAGGCAGCCACAGAAGCCCAGAGGTGACCAGTGAAAAATGTTGCCTGCACAGGAGGGACTGCCAACACTGGTGTGGCTCCCAATGCTACCGATTATTGTTGCCTCTGGAATTAATTGTTGCCTCCAGAATTAAGTCAGCAGATGTAATTCTGTGGTGCTGGCTGTAAAAAAGCAGGTTGTGTCACAGTGGCTTTTGCCTAAAGCAATGGACTGGGTCTCAGGAGACCAGTGCTTCTTTATCCTTTGCACTGCAAGTGGTTTGCTAAGCCCTTCTCACGTGCCCCAAGGTGCTCCAGGGGAGAAGTGACTTCATCTGCTACAAGGCCAAGTAAAACTAAACACAGCTACTCGCCAGCAGGTCCCAGATACATGTGCATATATACAGCTACCTGCATACAGAGGAGCTTTTCTTTCCATGCAGTACTTACCTTTCTTTAACATTAATGTGTATCCTTTTTTTTTTTTCCACATGGGCAGAATCAGTCCTCACAGTCCCAAGACATCAACAGCTTGTAGGTATTGCAGTTATCATCCCTGAGAGCATTTTAAAGACAAGTAATCAGTGAACAAAAGCTCTTCTATTCACTCTCCTTTCTAACTTAACCTTATTCTGTACTATCCCAACAAGAATTTCCTTTTAGCACCAGGAAGACTAGCACAGTATAAGTAATAAAAAATGTGCTGTCATTTAACATGTCTAATCTAAACTAAAGGCTGAGATTTAAAGATGCTTTGGCATTCTGAACACTCCAAGAAGCAAATTCAACACAGCTGGCTCAGCAGTCAACAAATAATTACTCTACAGTGATAGACTGTCCTATATCCCAGGACTCGTTATTGGATTCCATATACAGCTTTACAAAGCAAACAGCATTTGTGTATTCTTAGCACTCTATCGGCTTCATTATTCCTGATTTCAATGCCTTATAAACGAACAGCCTCATATGCCGGCCTTATAAATGAACCTGAATGTTTGCTGAGCTCCATGTCCAAGACAGTTGAGGCCAAGGGATTTCAACATATCCAGCATTTTATAGAGCCATAAATTTTTTTCAAAGGATTTTAGGAAAAAAAAAAGCCAAATTAAAAAATGGCCATTATTGTTGTCCATGGTAAATGAGAGTTGATAAAAAAGATTGTTTTCTAGCTTGTACAACAACATGCAGCGTGGGGAAGGAATAAAAAATGCATTTGCTTAACCTTAGGTTCACAGCCCTTTGGATAGTTGCTGTTCCTTGGCTCTCTGCAGTAGTGGTTTTTCCAGTATCTGCTCTCCCGGTCTGCATTTCAAAGGCCCCTAAGAGCCAGGCAGTTCATTTTTTTTTCAAGCTGACAACTTAGGACATGATGTCCAAGGCATCCTTTCAGGCTTTTTGTATGATAAGACCTCAGTAAAAGCTGTATTACATACAGTTTTGCCTATGGTATCTGCCTAAGAAATTTGGTTAGTTGATTCAATATTTGGAAAAAAACTTATAATATGTGTGAGGCTTTGCTCAAAATGACACAGAGAGAAGAACAGGACCCCAGAAATAAACAGCAGTGGAACATGCCGTGGTCCTTACATGAACACTGAACATTTCCTCATTACTACATGTACTTCTATGATAGAAAAATATTGTTCTTAAATTAGCCTTGAAAGCCCAAATTTCCCATAGGTCAAAGTTCACCAAGACTAAGGTCATTTCACTGCTTTCAATGAGATTCCAGTCGAGCCCTTTCAAGAGCTTTTATGCCCCCCTTTAATTTTGGTTAAAAATTAAGCCATTTCCTCCTTCAAAAGCTCTTCTTCCTCTAGGGTTCTACTCCTCCTTCTCTATATGGACTCTTCTTTATTCCTTTTCCTTTCCTCAGCTGAACTCAGGGTAGTAGTCTCACTGAAATTCAACTGTTTTCATTACAACCCCTTTTCACACCAATATTCTGAAATATATTACCTATTATAATCTTCAAAAGATGCTGCACTTTATTTGCTTCATGAAGTTGCTTTGCTTTGTAGTGTCAGTTAGCAAACAAAATACAAAAAGTATAAAACACCTTCAAGATGTTTGTAGCCTTTGAGCTTAAGAACTAGGATTGTAACTAGACTACTAGCTATGTGTATATGTTCATACTGAAGAAACATTAAAATTATATTTTGTTCTGATTTTTTCAGCACTACATTCATGTTGCAGGGTGTTCTTTATTCCATACCTGACACTACAAGTACCCTAGCTAAAGGACTTTGTTTTGGGATGCTTGAGAAAAAGCAAAGGATATAGATAAAAAATATCAATAGATTATATTATTAAGATGTATTTTTCAGATTTCCAGTCTTAAACACCTTCAGTTAAATTACCTGCAGGAGAAATTATTTTGTAACTCAGGTCAATAATAAAAATAATTATTCACTGCTATCCCAAACAGTGAGCACAAAAATTGTTCCTAAGGCTGCTTTCTTTGGAGGGAAAGATTAAAAGCCTTTGCCACAGAAGAGAAAGATGACTTTTGTTACTACAGCAACAAATCCAAATGCCTCCTTCACATATATGGGGCAAAAAGGAGCTTACAAGTTTTTTTCCTTTTGCAAGTTTTCTAAGGATCAGAAAGATTAATGATATTTACCTATATATGGGATTTCCCTATGCATGGATCTGTCCTGTGCTGTGCCTTCCACCTAGAGACATCTGAGCTAACAGGAAATGGTTAAAGCAAAGAATACCTTGCCTGGTGAGCTATCCAGGGCTCCAGAAGTAAGGAATGATGTTTGGTGCCATTTGGTAACCACCTGGCCCTCTGGAGGACGCTAGTCATCTCCCTGCAGAGGGCTGTTGTGGAGCTGTACACACTGGCCAAAGAGCCCTAAATGGAGTTAGAGACGGTTCGTTTTCTAGTGTTGCTGGAGACCAGCTAGAGATTAACAAAGAAAGAATTGCCTTGCCAGTTTATTCGTTCCTGTCAAGAAGGCAAGCTGTTATTTTGAAAGGAGCTAACGACACGATGGCGAAAACCATATAAGCTGAACAGAAACTTCCCCTGTATCCTCCAGCCAACTGTAAATTCAGCCAGCAGAAATCTTGGAAATGGTACAAGCCTTCCTGCATTGAGAGCACTCAGGTTGGGGTGCCAAAGAATAAATCTCACTCTGAGGGAAACCTCTGAAGTAACTGCTGTTGACTGAGCTGTTCCTGGCTGTGAAGGCAGAGCTGAGTGTGGCAGACAGTGTCATGCCATGCCAGATGCTGCATCCCCCCAGCCCTGTTTACACCAGATTTTGCCTCACTTGTCAGCATGGGAAGAGAAGGAAACAGTGCAGTCCCCCTTCCTTTGCCTCAGACTGGCAACTCTGGGCCTCTCCTTCGGTTTACTCAAACTACTCTGTGCTGTCCCAGAAAGCTGAGACAGTCATAAACACCATTTAACTGGTTGATTAAGTCAATTCACGGCTGCTTTTCATCACCAGAATTTTGTAAAGAAACATCTGGGTCTAGGCCATTATTTGAAGCCCCTCTGTGAGGACAGAGCCCTAAGTTGCACAGTTGGGTCGTACCAGCATCCCAAAGAAGGGCACAGTACTTGGAAGGTTGCTGCATCAACCAAGAGCTCTGATTTGCAAATAATGCTTGGCAGTGAAGTTTTTCAGCTGTAAGATGGGAGAATAGTTTCTTGAATGTTTACAGCATGCTGCACACCTTTATTTCACTAAACAAGGTGCAATATACTTTCAACTTGAAATTTAGCTACAGAAAATTCATGAAAGAACCAGAATTCAAGTCAAGGCAGTTCCTGCGAAAATACCCTAAGTCTCATGCAGTGTCATAAACTCCTTGGCTAATGCACTCATAATCTAGCAATTCCTATCCACACAGAGATCCAGCAAGTATTTCCTTGAAGACTTATTAAATTGCAGCCCAGTCCAATGTAGTCCCTTTGTCAGCTCCTAAAGCCAGGTTCCTAGTGAAAACTCCTACTGACGTTGCTCAGCTTGGATGAGTGAGGGCTGAACAGGCCCTGTGGGATTTAACTTTCTGAGAACCATGCTCAGTCTCCTTTTTGTGTGTCCAGGGTCTTCTGAATTGGAAATCTTTCTCACCACCTGGTCAAGGGTGATCTACAAACTCTCTTCATAAATTCATTCCAAATCACTGAGAACAAAATTTATTTTCTGTGTTATTTATTTTAGGTTACTATGGCCGTAGTTGCCATGTACAAACTTAGATTATTGTAAACACACAGTAATGAGAAAATATTCAGAATATATATTAAAAAATAAAAAAAGGACAAAAATGGTCTCAGTAACATTAAGAAAAAACCAAAACCCAAAATTAGAATTAAATGATCTCCTACACATTTTGACATTATGCAGAAATTAAAATGCATTCTGATGGTGATTTTATTTGATAAATCTCCATCATAACTGTGATAATTTTACTCCTCTCCATCATCTCCATACCCCAGAGCCCAGGATTATTTCCTCTACTCTGGGTGATTAGTAAGATTGCTAAACATTTTCTTCACTGGATGTTCCCCCTTGTAGGAAGAACCACATTTTTTCAGGAATGGGCGCAGCCCTAAACGAAATGGGGAGACATGAATGAATTTGTAACCCTGGCTGTCCTGTGACTGTGCTGTTTAGTCCATGGACTACAGCGACACCATTATTTCCAGTCTGATGAATTGTGACAGTTGGGACCTGTTTGCTGCCTTGAAGTTGCCTTTAAAGTTGGCTAGATGGTGCTAGAACACGCTGCATTATATTAACAAGCATATGGCTCACATTCTTCTTACTGTTGATCAGAGACTACTTAAAATTTGGGTTTACAATGTGCCTCCACACTTAAAAATTGTAAAATGAGCCTGTTCTACAGCTCAGTCCTGGACTAGAATCTATTAACAGTGCACTGCTAACTAAATAGTGAGTGGATTTTAAGGATAAAAAATTTTAAAAACGTAAATTTTAAAAATCCCTTTCATTGACATAAGTTATAGATACTTGTCAATTTACTAGGGCTTTGTGTCCCTGAAGGTTATTTTGTCTTCCTTAATAAAGAAATTTCTACCAGTTGTGCAGTTTAATTTTTCTTGCTGCCCCAAATCTTGACCCTTGATCTCACTAACTGTCTTTGCAAGGTGGTTCTGTGTTTTTCTTTGCTTGTTTGTCTGTAACTCACTTGGGTCCACTGACTCAAAGAAACATGTAATTTAATTAATATGGCAGAGCTGCAGACACAGTTGAGCACAGCCTGAATTTATATTTTCATTTGGCTGGCCAGAAAATTGGTTGCAATTCAAAATGAATATGTCATTCCAGATCTCACACTCTGGTCTGTGGACAGATACACACATATAGCAACAGCTGAAAGGAAAATGCAAGCCTCAAAGGACATTTAACCTCAAACATTTTCAACTTCTCTTACCACCACTGACCCCACATTGCATATTGGCCTTTCCACAAAGATAAAAAAAGGGTTCGACCTGCTGAAAAATTAGTTATAGCAAATAAACACAATGTATATCTATACAGTCCTCATATTCTGCTTGTAAGCAAACATTGGCTGGTAGTTTATAGGCTTGGGAAGATGATTTGGACTTTGCTGGTGTGTGCTAGCTGACTGCTGCAAAGCCTGCAGGAGCATCCTACCACTGCACAGCGATTTCCAGTGAGATGAGCAAGCTGACCAGAGTTCAGCCAGTGCCATGGACGGAGCTGCATGTTTGTAAAATAGCAGCAGGTTCCCTTTCGCCTCCAGTTGTAAATCTGAATTTACAAAGAGATTTTTTTTTGCAGCCCATGTGCTGGAGAAAACACACACAAAAAAAAGAGAACTGATACAGAGAAAACACTTTTCTGTTAAGGTAATATTGATACAGCTGTTTATTGCCCAACACACTGAGGAAAAGAATACCTCAATGGGGTCAAAGGGCTTTCAAACAAGCATTAACACACTTTCTGCAGGGGTAAGTTTCAAATTATTGCAGAAAGACGTGTCACATGAATGCAGATCTCGTTGATTCACTCATTCAAGATTTGCTGCTGTCAGTCCTCCCTCTTGAGCAAGAGGTGTTGAGCAAGTCTCAGGCCACAACACTGGGCTGCTCTGTGTAGTTTGAACTAGAAGGAAGCTCTGGATTTTCAGTGCAATCAGTACAAGAGGCAGTGTTGGTTTGTCTGTCTGGTGACAGTCCTAACACTGTGCAACTGAGGCTTGTGAGGTTTCTTTTTTCCTTTTTTTTTTTTTCCGTGCAAAGCCAAACAACGTCAGCACGAGGTACTTAAATACCCCTGCTCAAGATGCAGCAAGAGAGCTAATATCAATCTGGTTAAGAGAAGCAAATATAATCTCTTCTGGCTGGGGAGCAATTGGCATTTGAGTTAGGCCGTGACCTGTGACTGAAAAGGGAGGAAGAGAGGATTCTTCCTCTGGATGAATTTAACTGGGCTTGTACATGATCTGAGAACTACAGATTCATACTTTTTAATCTAAATAATACCTTCTGTGGAAATCCTCAAAACTCCTAAGAGCTTAGGTGACTGCTGTGCTCACCTGTGGGCAGATGACACAGCTGATTGTGGCCAGGAAGTAGGTCAAGTGGGAGTTTTGATTTAGGCACCCAGGGACAGATGCAACATATTGTAGAGACAGTTCTCCTGAAGGGAGATCCCATGATGCACATAGCAACATGAAAGATTAATTCCAAGATAAAACCCAAAACTTTCTCTCTAATGCTGGGCAGCCCTAAGCACAGCAAATACTGTGAGCGGAGCTGCTTCTTTCCTATTACACCATGACAGCACTTAGAGGTCCCAGGCCAGTCCTCTGCTCTTGGCCCTGGTCAGATACACAAATGATGGCCTCTTTCTAGGTCAGCAAGGCAGGACAGCTGAAAGGCTGCAGTGATAACTAAGTTGCTTGACTCTGGCAGATACATCTAAATGGTCATTGACCTCACTATGTTGCTGGGGTTCTGCTCCCAGGAGCTGCTTCCTCCACCTTTTCCAGCTTCCAGACCACTGCAACAGAAGAGATACACAAACTTAACGTTCTTTCTGGCAAGTAACTCAGATTACCCAGCACACCTCTGTGACCACAGCACCTGATCAAACTTGATTTTAAATTACCTAATTTAATTGGAGGAAATGGCCCTTGGCCTTATGCCACTGCTTTTAAAAGAATTGCTTCAGCTCCAGTCATTATATTTATGCATGAACCACCCACTTTGATATGGAAATTGTTGCAGCCCAAGGGGATTTCATTAAGTAATTAGGGAGGAGAGCATATAATGTCACTTGCTGTAACTGGATCTACAGAGTCAATCAGTAAGTGACCATATGTGCATGAGCCTGGAGCATTTCAATACCCTTAGCATCCTTGTGAAAAAGAAAAACAATATCCTTTATCTGTGACACAATCTTGCAGTCTAGGGCGTATTTTCATTGCTCAAAAGAATTGCATGAGCCGCGCTGTCATATCAAACTGCACAAAGCAGGCAGATTTATCGTCTGCCTGGAAATGCTCTGCAAGCAAAGAGCTTTGTGGTTCCAAGTCCAAGCCTTGACAAGTGCTTTAAGAATAAAACCTGCTTTCTATCAGAGCTTTCAGAATCAGGCTGTGTTTTGCATTTATATTCCAAGTTTGCTACTCTTAAAGGTCAGTTTTTTTCTTGAGTCTGAAAGAAACTCATGTTATTAAGTGTTAATGCAGCTGTAAATACAGCTTTCTAGTTTGTTTTTTTTCCTCCTGTTCTGTTGGCTAAAACACTAGACAGCTGGTGTTTGCTAGATTGCATTCTTAGGGTGAAGAGTTTGTCCTACACACACGGAATGTGTTCATTCCTCAGGAATCAAGTGACCACACCAGAGCTAAACAATACATAAAGCTTACAATTTATTTTGGACTATGATTTCTCCAGATGCTTAAAGCTGGTACATTTATTAACTTTTGACTACAAACCACTGATTTTCAGTAGAAAAATGCCTAAAAGAAAGAGCAAAATCTTTTACTCATATTATTGAGAGGCATTATTTAGAGCTTTGCTAAATTGTTGCAGCTTTCATACCTTCTCTTTCGCAGCACAATCTCTGAACACAGAAACAAGACAAAGCGGATGTATTTTCATTCACAAGAAACCTATCATTAAGGCCAAATGTCTTGAACTGGCACGGACTGCAGTAATGGAAAAATTTCCATTGGATTTGTAGGAGCTGTGGTGGACCACCTACTCGAAGGCAGAGCAGGTCACCATGTGCAGTAGTTCACGTGTGGTTTGCCATCTGAGCCTGTGCTGTTTAAACGGCATCCATTGTAGGTAAGTTTGGGTTATGCTCCTTAGCTGCTCTTTGGATTGGGTGGGTGTCTGTAGGAGTCATGATCCATTACCCCGGGCTCACATTTTCTCAGCTCATTACAACCAAAGCATCCTGAGCCTTGGGCCCGAGGTCCAGGGGCAGCTGACTAACTGTTTTTAAGATCCACTGAAATTATCAGAAGTCACAGATGCAAGCAGTGCTGCAGCAGTTGGATGTCTGTGAACGTTTGGGTGTGAATGCCCTGCCCATGGAGGTTTAAAGTGCAGAAGACAGTACTGCTGCCTGAGGGAAGTCCCTCTCTGAGTCCCACCTGCAACCACCAAGAGGAGGCATCATGGCCTGGAAAAGGTGTGAAGGATTTTTATCTTTTGGTAACACAGTTATAAAACGCCTCCGTCCTGCCAAGAAACCTGTCTCTTTTCCAATTCTTTCCCTAATCCTGTAATATTCAGAAATTTATGACACTAGGAAATGCCTGTGCCTTTTGCAGTCTGACTGCCAGGACATGAGGCTGCCCATCTCAGGCTCTACAGCATTCTGCACCGAAGTGTCACCCTATGCTCTGACTAAACTGCCGGCACACACTGAATAAATACCTAATATTCCATGTGGAAAAGCCCCAGACATGCATATTTTCACTGAAACCAAGATTTGTTCAAGCAGAGGGGCTGGTGGGAACTTAAAGATGTTATCAGTCTTGTGTTTGGGGCTGAATTACACAGGGAAAATATAGGCCACGTCCAAAAACATGTTTATGCTCCATTTTCCCCTATTGCGTTCACTTTTATTTTGTTTATTTATGATGATAAAGTTGCTCAAGAGTGTGAGGCTGCACCCAACTGAAGGGCCATAATACATTTTATCTTCCCAAATTGCCTCACTGCCATCTGACTTTTAACCCCAACCACTAATTATCTGGGGATTCCAGGAAAGGTTGTGCAGGGAGCTGGAGTCATTATCAAAGCAATGGGCGGTTATCAAGGCAGAAGAAATAGGTGAGGAGAATGTGATGCAGCACAAGGTGTCAGGGGTGTGGCTGAAAACAGTGTAATGGAGAGTGCCAGCCTCATAGAAGGTGAAGCAATTTTATTTTTATTTCTTGTTTACATGGGTGTGCAATAATGATGTCATGTGTGCAGTGACTTCTGCTTCACAAGATGGCTTTTTTTGCTGGTTGTCAATGCCTGGCTGGAGGATCCCATGGCAGCCACTGCTGAGGGCTGGAGGAAGCAGAGTGATGGGACAGAAGCAGCGAAAGACAGTATTTTGTACGTCAGCAGCTGTGTGTGCTCCCTGAGGACACAGCAGCTGGAGATGAATTCACATGATGGCAGCTGTCTATGAAATCTCCTTTGGCAAAGCAAATAATGGAGAAGGTTTAATGCACATTGTAAATCTGTCATTTTTAAACGCCTCCACCACCTACTCAGACCCGGAAACGCTCTCCCTGCCCTCCAGGCACCCAGCATGAAGGCTTAGTCTTCATCAGGGAGATAAACTACCATGTGCTGAGCTTCAGTCAGGGAAGACTTGCTGCAAAGCTTGTTTCTGTAGCTAATTTGGGTAATGGATACAAGGTTCTAAAGCCCAACACAGCACAAAAGCCTTCACTATGGTTGGTACCTGGTCCCCACAGGATTATTACAGTGCCAAGTTCAGTTTGTAAGCGTAAAGCTATTTAAAACTCAATTTTCTTCAGTGAAAGGCAGGTGTGCCAAAAACTAATTTCAGTTAGTAGTCAAAGGTAGAGGTTTCTTGTTTAAAATTTATTAAAAGACCAATATGGTAATTATATATATGAAAAGGCCATAAGAGAAATTTTATACTAGATTACCATAAAATTAGTACTGAATTCTCATTCTAAAATTGTCACCAGAAACTTCCATAACATGGAGTGTTACACAATTACATTCAGTATGCTCCTCATACCAGCTGCAGGCCAGCCAACTGAAACCATCTCTTTAGGACATCCACATACACATGTTGCAAATGCAGAGAGAAACCTGAATAAGCCCAGCATTTGGCACCTTGTCTCTTTAGCAGCACAGAGGACTTCTGATGCAACATCTTGGTCCTTATTTCTCTGTGAAATGACTTAGACTCTAGTTCTGACTCTGTCCATATAATTCAAGCTGTTTGATTTTGAAAAACAAGCTGATATTCCATCATTTCAAAGGGTCTTTTGAGTGTTACAAGTGGATCCACCTATGTATCAGGATGTCATCTCGCTGGTATGAGACATCCTAGCCCATGATTTCTCAGGTGGAGACTCCAACATTTTTCTTTGTGTCAGTAATTACATGTAAAATCACAAACGGATATACATATCCTTCCATACATCCACAAATAATCAGTCCTCAAAATCAAGGTGGTTAAACCCAACAAAAACATATTTCTCCCTCTTTGACGATATCTTCAATTCTGATCTGATTGAATTTCAGGGAGGACTCAAAATTTCTCATATTTTCCCTGAACTACATCAATGCAAAAAAATTATTTGAAATAAATCTGTTAAAAAAAATTTATTTTGAGGGAAGAAAATTTTTGAGAAATCCTTTCAATTTTCTTGTCAAAAACCTTATATATTTTGAATAATTTTGCCACCAAAAGAAATAAAAAATTTTAATAAGTTTGATTTTCTAAATAAAGGAGACTGCTGTCCTATCTTCATAACTCTGTGAAGTACATATATGTTAGGTCTGAAAACTACACAAAGATGGATATATAAATATATTATTTCCATAATAATGGACACAGGTGAATAGCAGTCTAGCCATAATTTCAACTAGACCTGTCCAGCTTGATGAGGTGTTGCTTCTCACCAGGGCTTTAGCTGTTGGTTTGACAGTAAGAGTCAGAAATGGCTCACATCCTGCTTACTCTGAAAACCCTACAGAATAGTCTGTATACACATTTTTGAAGGCAGGCTAAAAGTCAAGTTTGCAATTTACATGTTGAGTTTTTCTTTTTTTTTTCCAGTCATTCATGACTGCTATAATGGATATCTTATTAATTGGATACTGTTATCATATGTTTTCCTAACCTATAAATTTCTAGGTTTTTTTTTTTTTCTAATACGTTCGTTCTTCCCATATACAAAAAAAAGAAACATAACCTCCTTTCTCTGCAGCCAAACATGTCCCATAGTAAAGGCAATATGCCATTTGATGGTTAGAGCCTTAATTTACAACAGAATATCTGAGAGGGATATTGTATCCATATTCAAGCAAATATTTTAAATACAAAATTACATAAATACATATAGAGCCATTTCGAGACATGACAGCACTTCTAGTAAAACTGACATGAAATGCTTGTGGTCATGGTCATGTGTCCTTACAGCCACAGGAAGCAGGGAGAATCACAGCAGGTGAGTTTTTTGGATGGAGAAACGGAGGAAAAGTGAGAGCTGATGCTCTGATGGTGTGGTAAGGGCTCTGTAATATTTGTTTCTTGTGGAAATGTTGAAATAATCCACACTGTGTGAGGCAGTGATGTGAGGCGTATTTTTTATGCTCCGGATTAATGTGAAATGAAAGGGTCCTCAGCTGAAGGCGCAGCACGTCCAAGTGTATCCACCCAAAACCCGATGCAGGGTGAGCCGTTCTGGACAGGATATTTCAGGATATTTGGGGAATTTGGGGCTGTCTAGATATTGTATTGCCACCTAGTGAACATCACTGAGACTGCATGACAAAACTGGGAAGCTGAAATTCCCGCCATTAAACAAATGGGAATGGAAGCAGAGTGTTCAGAAATGTACAGTTGGACGATTATTATGCAATGGAAGAAAGAAAGTCTTACTAGAACTCTGCAGTCTCCTTCCTTCTTTTTCTAGAGGAACAATGTTGTGAGGGCACAGTAGGAGAAATTTGAAAGTCTCAGCTCTTTCATCTTCCTTTCCTGCATGTAGGAGAACTCAGGGAAGAGTCCTCAGTACTCCCTCCCTGTAAAAACAGAAAGAACAAGCTGCAGGTGTCCCTTGCACAGTGGGGACACTCTGTGTCACTCTGTGACACTCTCTTTCAGCTCTATATTTGCCTGAAAATAGAATGCAAATATGGAACTCTCATTTCTCATTCAAAATTTTTCACTGTTTGCCTTTGGGAGTGTTCCACAGTTTGGACATTTCTCCCACACTGTGAACCGTGACTCAGAGAGTTGTAAAGCATTGATCTCTGCTGCTTCTGCTGGGTGTGTGGCATTCCCAAGCTTTGCTGCATGGATGCATGTGGACCACTGCAGCTGGACAGGTGCCTACCAAAGCCAGTTTATCCCTCCCCTCCCCAGCTGGGGACAGGAGAGGAAATACAATGAAAGGCTCAAGGGTCAAGGCAAGGACAGGGAGAAATCAGTCACCAGTTACCACCCTGGGCAAAATAAACCTGACTCGGGGAAACAAGTTTAATGAATTACCAATTAAATCAGAGTAGGGTAATGAGAAATAAACCCAAATATTAGAAACACCTGTCCCCCACTCCTCCGTTTGTACTGGCCATAACTTTATTCCCAACTCTCTACTTCCATCCTGCAAGTGGCACAGGGGGGCAGGGAGTGGAGGTTGTGGTCAGTTCGTCACACATTGCCTCTGCTGCCTCTTCCTCCTTGGGGGAAGGACTCCTCACAGTCTTCTCCTGCTCCAGGGTGGGCTCGATCCTGTGGGAGACAGTCCTCCACACGGGTTCCTTCCCACAGGCTGCAGTTCTTCATGAACTGCTCCAGCATGCATCCCTTCCATGGGCTGAAATCCTGCAGTGCGGCACAGGGTCACAAGTCCTGCCAGCAAACCTGCTCCACTATGGGCTTCCCACAACGCCTCCTTTGGGCATCCATGATGGGGTCTTCCACACTGCAGGTGGATCTCTGCATCTCTGTTCCCCCATGGACCTCCCTGAGCTGCAGGGACACAGCTGCCTCACCATGGGCTGCACCAGGGGCTGCAGGGGAAACTCCAGCACCTGGACAACATCCTTCCTCTCCTTCTCCACTGACCCGGCTGTCTGTGAGGCTGTTTCTTTCAGATATTCTCACTCCTCTCTCCAGCTGCAATTTGTCCTGCGCAGCAACTTTTTTCCTTCTTTACTGTGTTATCCCAAAGGCACTACCACTGTCACTGATGGGCTCGACCTTGGCCAGCAGTGGGTCCATCTTGGAGCCAGCTGGCATTGGCTCTGTCAGACATGGGGGAAGCATCTGGAAGCTTCTCACAGAAGCCACCCATGTATCCCTCTGCTATCAGAACCTTGCCACACAAACTCAACACAACAAAAACACTCAATATTGTCAAAACAGTAAAATATGCCTTTTTGTATCTAACCACAGCATTCAGGGTTTCAGGCTGCAAGAGAGCATTTCTTCAAAAACACTGCTTTGGAATATCCAAGAAGCGACTGTGAAAAGAAAACTTAGAANGGGGGGGGGCAGGCAAGGCCAGCTGTCTCAAAGGGACTCTGCCAAAGCTAGACATGTAGTCTAAGTGACTAACCTCCCACAGGACTTCTATGGCCTCCTGTACTCATGACCTCTCTCTCTGCCTGGTTTTCAGCTCAGTAACCATGTTAAAAAGCCCAGTCCTGAAAACAGGAGGTAGAAAAAAAGACTGTAAAATTATCCAGCAAGACTTCTCACGTGACATCCTCTGGCATATTTGAGGTATCCATCAGTGACAAGTGGTATGATATGGACTTGATGGGAGAACCATGCCTTCCTAAACTAGATACCAATAAAAAATGAGTTGTCCTGAGATATATTTNAAACTCCAGCACCTGGACAACATCCTTCCTCTCCTTCTCCACTGACCCGGCTGTCTGTGAGGCTGTTTCTTTCAGATATTCTCACTCCTCTCTCCAGCTGCAATTTGTCCTGCGCAGCAACTTTTTTCCTTCTTTACTGTGTTATCCCAAAGGCACTACCACTGTCACTGATGGGCTCGACCTTGGCCAGCAGTGGGTCCATCTTGGAGCCAGCTGGCATTGGCTCTGTCAGACATGGGGGAAGCATCTGGAAGCTTCTCACAGAAGCCACCCATGTATCCCTCTGCTATCAGAACCTTGCCACACAAACTCAACACAACAAAAACACTCAATATTGTCAAAACAGTAAAATATGCCTTTTTGTATCTAACCACAGCATTCAGGGTTTCAGGCTGCAAGAGAGCATTTCTTCAAAAACACTGCTTTGGAATATCCAAGAAGCGACTGTGAAAAGAAAACTTAGAAGAGACTAGCAAGACAAGCTAACAGAGAACTGCTCCTGAGTTATTTAGCTGGGTATCCTGGCAATTCATTTCTTCAGCCTACAGAGAGGTTTAGGGGAGATATAATAAAAGGGCTCAGGTGTGAAGAAAGAACAGCAAGGGATTTATATTTTAAATACCTGGTCCTATACCAGTGAATAATGTAACTTGGCTGCTCAAGGGAGGATCAGGGGGCTGAGATGGGGGGGNACAAGTGGTATGATATGGACTTGATGGGAGAACCATGCCTTCCTAAACTAGATACCAATAAAAAATGAGTTGTCCTGAGATATATTTGATTTATATAGATAGGCAACTGAGACTGTTCTGAGCATTCCTGCTTTCCCTGGTTTGTTTGCATATGTTAGGCACTCACCTACACTTGGTAGAGAATCAGTAGCGAGCAGTTTGGGGCTGCTGGGCAGAAAACTCACTAGTGATATGAAGTTTGTGGTGTCCCAACCTGTGCAGTGACCAAGGCTTGCTGTGTTCAGCTTTCTAGTTCTTCTTGTGAAGCTCTTCACCCTGCCTTTCACGTTATATTTATCAGCCTGCACATCTCTACCAGCATTTGCAGCTGTTCTCCCTATCTTAGTCTTCCAGGGTGCTTTTATCCTTATTACTTTGCAAGGGAGCACTCAAGATTTGCTCATATGGCTGTTCAGTTGGGTTTTGTCAAAAGTCATTCCCATCACCATGTGAGATGCCCTTCATTCCTCCCTGCCCCTACATTTCATTCCCCGCCTTGTAATTTTTACTTTAAAGCCATATATTAGGGAGAAAGTAGAGCGTGGTAGATGAGTTGTTGAAATAGGCAATTAACATTTCCCAGCAATGTACACACACAAGGCTCAGCAGGCAATTAGAGCTGCAAAATCTGTTCCAGACTGAAGTACATCTCAGCCAGGTCTTTTAGCACAACGAGGGAGGAAAAGCAATGGCGTAATAGCAAGATAAGATGTAACTGCAGTTACTTTGAAAATAGTATTTACAGGCAATGCTTTACCGGAAAAGCTGTCCTGAAAAGGATATTCATCTGAAGTGAGCCCTGTCATTTCTTGTCCTCCCACCACCTCCTGTATTTGTTTGGGTTTTGTTTTGGAAGTGTTACTGTTACAGTTTTCTACACCACAAGCTATGGACACCACAAATACATCTTTGTGCCTGTAAACATATTTCATCATCTTTTGTGCAACACTGAGAACTTCCGGTCTCTTAGAGTTGAAGACCAAATAGGTGAATTTAACCACTTGTCAGAAATTTAAATTTTCATAAAACCTTTTAACAGGTCTCAGTCAGATGTGATTGATCAGAGATAGTTGCCTAAACTGTGTGCTGCATTAGAGAGGTTGAAAGGCAAAATCAAATGTTTCCGTTCGAGGAAGAACCACTGATGAATAGTTTAAACTCAGATATCTGTTTGACTTGTTCTGTCTCAGTCCACTGTGAGAATGTCAATAAGATTCAATTTTCAGCTTTTAGTGAATAATGAGATATTAGATATTACAGAATAACAGTTTCATTTGCTATCTGGGAGGTTGTGATGTGGTGTGATCTGACCTCTACAACCACAACCAGGGTCGCTGATCATTCATGGTCCTGAAGCTGTGAAGTAAGTATTGCAGGACTCACTTTCTCTTAGCGGATTGAATTTGAGTTAAATATACTCTTGAAAGATTTCGCAGTGACATGAGGCATTGTCATACTAAACCATCTGTGTATACTTGCCTTTCTTTATTTTTGTGTAAAATTTCAGGGACCACCAGCCTCTTCACTCAGGAATTCCAGCCAGAACACCCCGTTTGGGGTCAAAGCAGCCTTAAACAGAAGTACTTAAATGTTTTTATAGATGGTGCTCCAATGCCTAAGGGGTGCTTGGCCCCAGAAAGGAATTCAGGCGAAACACAAGGTAAAATCTGGCTTTTCATCTGGATTCATAAAATCTGCTGTACTAAGAAATAGATCATCTAAACTCCAAAAATTTATCCATCTTTCTCCTTCCTTGAGGATGCTTTTAGCACTTGAGTTAAGTGTTTCTGCACCAGGGTAGAAAGGGAGATCAAGAGTTTCTGGCCTTAGGTTTTTTGACTAGTTCTGATTTTAACCCTGTAAGAATCAAAACCATCATGAAGAGTCTTCTATCTCTTGACTGGTATCCAAACAGAGCCAAAATCCCCCTTGTCTTTGAGGATTAAAAATCATCTTCCTCTAGGACTTTAGCTTTCTGTGAAGAAATAAACTCAACCATAGCATACTCTTCATCTGAATTAGTGCAATCCAAATGGATTCACATCAGAACAGGAGTTTTTTGAATGCACATATTCCACATTCTGGCTTATACCTCTGGCCATTAACTTATTTTTACTGCTAGAAAAATTGTGTAAGTCTATTAGACTTCTTCAGGATTGTACCAAAAAGGCATGCATGTACATCCATTCAGCAAAGCAGGTGATGCTCCTGGATGCTCAGGGAAGCTCAGAAGAAGATTAGATGTCTACTGAAATAGATTTCCTGAATTAAGCTCTTAACTGCACTGACTTGTCATTGAATTAAAGTATATGCATTGCCAAAAGCTTTTTTAATGCATTCCCCACTGCTCATAGGAAAAATGGAAATAATTAGAGGGTCCTGGTTACATTTTTCTCCTTTTTTTCTGTCAGTGTGACTCTCTGAATGTCAATAGTGTTCTTCATTTTATCCTGCTGAAGACAACCAGGGTAAGCTCGTCAAGACTGCAGAACAAAATGCAGCTCCTGCCACAACAGTGCGTGTTTGTGGAGGAGGTGCTTTAATCATAGTGACAACTTTTGACTTTACAAAACAGGCCCTGTGTTTGACCAGCATAAAGATAGTTATACCTGTGTGCATGCATGGAAAAGGATGCATGCATGGAGTGAATGCATGGAAAAGGATATGCTTCCACATCTGTGGTAAACACACAGGAAATGTCTGTATTCAAGAGAACCTGCACCTCCAGCAGGCTTTCACCTTCTGCTTCTGGTTTTTGCTCCTATCATGAAGGAGTTAAATCAATCAAGAAATTTAACTTCAGAAGCATTCACATGGGGGCTTTCCCGTTCGAAAAATTATGAGGGCAAAGTAAGGGCAAAAATGTGACTTTCCCAGCCCTACACACAAATATTTTAGTACAGTTTAAATTGAAAATGTGTTTAAGGTACCTCCAAAATCTAAGTCACATGAAAGAGCACATGCAAAGCTCTGTGAAATTCCTGATTTGTCCACACATCTTTGGTGTTACACAAGCAGTGCTGGGCAAGAAACAGTCCCGGAAACTTTGGGAGGGCCTACCTGTACCAACCATGTATTCTATAAAAAAAACAATTAATAGAACTTAAAGGAAACCCTGGTCGTAGGAAAACTCCAGAATATTAATGGACATTAAAATTTGTCTTAGAGCTGCATTCAACCATCAGTCATCTAGCAGACACTCATGATGGACTTTTTGTTGTACTGCTTTACAACTGTTGTAATTGTATCTGGTAATGTTAACTGGCAAAGCCAGCCTAATTTTTGACTGCTTATTCTGAAGTGAAGCAGGAGAACTTGAGAAAACCTGGATGGCCTTTGGGTGGCGCTGGCTGCAAAGAATTTGGTTTCTTTTCTTACAAAATTGAACTGAGAAAGGGCCCAGCCTGGTGTTGTCTGGGTGGGCTGTAAATCCCTGCCTCCCTGGGGTACCGCTGGGAGAGGGTGAAACCACAGAGCATCAGGGCCAACTGATAGGCACAGAGGGAACAGAGGCTAGAAAATGAATGGCATTTATTTATAAATGCAGATTGCATTTGGTGTGTGCAAGTCATTTGTCTTTCTGGTTTCTGTTTCTATATGGCTACTGAGGAAAAAAAAAGCTGTAAGCATATTTTATCAGTTATTAAATTGACTTTCTTTTAATATGCTGATGTGCACACCTGTCAATAAAACAAGCCCTTGCCTACTCTCACAGTTAAAAGAACATAGAAGGCAATAATTTCCTTTATTTTTCAGGGTATAGTAACATGTTAATATTACCTTAACAGACAGTGGTAGGCTAGGTGGGAAGAACAGGTTTTAAGACAGGCTTTGAATTCATAATTACAGTTATAGATGAAGAGCTGGGACACCTGCTCTGGAGTGCAAGTGTGTAGGCTGTTAGATCTTGGGTCAGATCTGACTTTCATCAGCAAATTTTGCACATAGGACCTGGGCTGGGTGGGGAACATGAGGCATGAGCATAGCCAGTCTTGCCTCCTACCCAACCTGCTGGGCCAGCAGAGCCAGGGAAGGATGCTGTAGTGTGCAGCTGGATGTGCTAACACCATCCTGCCAACATGTCCAGTTCAAGGGATTTGAAAACAGGCCTCTCTCTGAGCTTGGCTTCCCGGGTCTGTTTTAGAATTGCTTCAGTTTAGACATGCTGGTGCTCACCTTTTGCCACAAACTCTTCTCCTTTTTGTGATCCAGAACATAAATCACAGAATCAGAATATTCTGAGGTGAAAGGGACCCACAAGGATCATCAAATCCAACTCTCAAGTGAATTGTCCACACAGGGATCGAATGCACAATGTTGGTGTTCTTAGCACTGTGTTCTGACCAACAGACAAAATAAATGTTGTATGTCACTGCTATTTCTAATGTTTTGTGTTGCAACATGCCTTTCTAGGAAGCTGTGGTGTGCCAGAGTACAATGATTTAACAAGGTTAGCCGTAGGCTCAGTTATTCATCAATTTAAAAGATCAGTTTCCAAAAAAAAAAAAAAAAAAAACCAAAATACCAAGAAAAGAGGCACAGGAACTTCATTATTCAACACAGAAAGCTTTATTTACAATTAAACATACAGGTATCAGAAAGAAGACTTCAGCTTTTATTTGTATTTTCATTAAAATTTTTAATGAAAGTTTACCCTGCACTGTTTGAACAAATGTAAATTCTTAACATTAGTCTTAGTATCATGAATTAACAATAACTGTAACTGATGTTTTGGATAAAATAACTACAAATTATAATTCAAGTGCAGTCTAGGTGCTGGACATAGTTTAAAAGCCCGAACCTGCATTGAGATCAATGAGATTACACATATGGACAAACATGTAGATCTGTCCATATAAAATTTGGCCCTGAGACATTTAAAATCATGGCCTGACTTGCTCAATCACTGCTGCTGGAGCACCACATAGCACTAAACAACACTAGTAAAGCAAACACTAACTTACTGACAATATACTTGAAGTCAAATAAAGTTAAGCTGAAATATCAGCGTATCAAAAACCACAGGAGCACTGCTGTTGTTCCTTTCATGTTAGATCCTGGCACAAAAGACATTTTATTGTAAAAAATTGGTGTCAGATCTTGAACCACAGAGAGCTGTGTTTATCTCAGAGGAGATGTGGCTTAATCACTTCAGCTGTCCTCATACTCTTCTGACCAGTCCATAAGACTTCTAGGGATGCCTTCAGTTGGCAGTCAAATTGTCCCCAGACTAATACGGGAACAGAGCATCACATACGACACCAGCAATAACGCAGATATGAGAGAAAGGTGTTGTTTTTCATTGACTAGCCAGCACCATGAGTAATCAAATACCCGGGCTGAGAGCAGCCCTTCCCTCCAGTGTCACACCAGCTGCCCTGGTAGCTGGCATTTCCAGCTCACGGCTGGAAAGAGAGTGCAGCCATGTACCTCACAGACCTCATCTTCAAGAAGAATGTCTTGGGATTTCTGTGACTCATCAGCTCTGCTGATAGCTACAAAACTTTGTCCATGAGGAACAATGGAATAAAACACCAGCATTATAAGCAGTTGGATTTTCCCTTAATTTCCAAAGGTAAGAATATCTTACTAAAGATAACCAGCCAAAGACATTGCCCTTTATTAGCAAGATGAATCTTTTTGGTTGAAAGTCCATTGTAGCACTGTTTCCAAACAGCAGGATATGAGAGGCTGGCCACGTTTGATTTCCCTTTTTCTTTGCAGCTCTTAAATAAGGGGACAAAAGATCCAAAAAGAAATCATAGAAAACGCTGTACTTAGGCTCTTGTTCTGAATTTAGTGAGTCCATGGAAAAAGAAGAGACCCCACAACACTCTGTACTTGCCTCACTGACTCTCAGAATAAAATACAGCATTCAGATCAAATGAAAAAGTCAACTACTCATGCAGATTGCAGTTTTTTGCTACCTGTCTACAGGCTGATGCACCTCATTAAACAAATAGTAGCACAAATTTCTTTACGGCAGATGGTTTATCAGTAAGTAGTTGGGGCTACCTGTTTTCAGTTATGTGCTTCTATGGCAAGTGGAACCCTCTGACATTTCTCAGTCTTTCCTGTCTCTGAAGCGTTTTGGAATATTTTCTCTTGGCCTGTCAGGTGACATCAGATCATTCTCCAAGAGAGGCCTTGGGCAAAGTGAGCTTAGGGCAGTGCAAAGGCTGGTGTTCAAACAAGGGCCAGAAATAAAAGCTCACAGGAGGCAACAGGAAGTGCAGTGGAGCAGGTTGGGAGCTAGGGAGTGGTTCAGATTAATAAACAGCTGGGGAGCCAAACGTCGATGAGCTCCATCAACACATGGAGGATGGTGGTGTATCTATGACCCATCTCCATATAAAATGTATAAACCACATATTTTGGTAAGTCTTTTATAAACTTCATGTATTACAGTTAGTAACTTTACATAATAAACTTCACATTCAATGCAATTCACATCCCTGAATAGAGGACAGAGAGCAGTTCTATTGCAGCAGCCTCCATTCCTTGAAAGAATGGAGAGAAATATTGCAATGAGAGCATCTAGAGCACAGCATGAGCTCCAAATTGTTGTCATTCCCAGCCTGTGCTCAGAGACGGAACATCAGCAAGCGGCATTCATTTCTCTTGCAAATCCAGAAGAAAACGAGTAGCAAGTTGCATAAATGGCAGAAGGTGGACTAAAATCCAACTGCACCTCAACTTCAGTCTGCTTGAATGCAATTTAAAATGTGTAACAAGCTTCAAATAAAGTTTTTTGAAAGTGTACTTTCCACAGCGGCCTCTTTAGTGATGTCAGATATGTGGACCTTCGAAAACATCAGCTTATTTGGGTTAGTAAGCTGGTCTTCTCAAAATGGAAAAATATGTTGAATTCCATAGCGCGTGGATTGACTGTGCCTTGAATCATACCTTTTGTCTCTGAATTTTTACAAGCTGCTTGGCTGACATTTCAATTAAACATTGACTACCTTCGAAGTCTTTTGTTACCTGTAGTGAAATAAAATCAGAATTCAGCATATGGCAAGATAAGTCTTCATCCTAAGAATATCTCTTTAGTATAGCATACTTTTTACCATAACGTTCATGTCTCTGCACTTCTTTTAAAAAACTCCAAAAACATGTTTGTTTCCCCAGATATCAGCATATTAACCCACTACTTGGTTAGTCTACCCCTGACGGGAAGATATTTTGCCTTTGTGGACCAGGAATGTTCAGGAGGTGTTCAGACTAATGTGACAGTGATGCACCACTGAGAGGAAGAAGCGAGAAACCAGCACTCAACAGAAAGTGCCATTTACAGTGGGATCTCTGAACCTCAGACAGGGGGATGTCTTGGGAGAGCACAGGAATCTGCAGCTGTGTGGCCTCTGTCTTAGAAAGGTGCTAGAGGACACTTCTGAACAGTTTAATAGTCTTGGACAAAATGTTTATTTTAAAGAAATCACAACAAACAATTGAAAATGTTCTTCTGATGTAGTTCCCGATGCCCTCCCCTGAGTTAAGAGCATTCTGAAAGATTTAGGATGGGAAGTGAACTTGAAAACATTAGGCCAATTATCTGGATGATTTCCTGCAGAACAACTACTGAATTTTCTAGCATATTAAAAAAGAACAGTGAAATAAGTAATGATTCTGAACTCTTGAAACCCAGAGGAGAAGTCACTGCTGAAGACTGAGCTGTTAGTGCTTACCTACTTATTTTAATTTCTTTGACCTGCAAATGAAATAGGACCCCAAGAATGCCAGGAACGCCACAGAGCCTCCGATCATTAATGCCATCTGCAGCGTGCTCAGCAGCTGGAGCCGACTGGAGATTTTAGTTCTGAACATTTCTGCTTTCTCATCCCCAATAACAGCAGACTGAAACAGTGCAAGAAAATCGTCAGTGAAAGGTAGAGATACAAGATCTCACTTGTCAAATATGTTCTTGGTGTGGTACAAATCACAGCATGAGTTTAATTACCTGGTTTCAGGGCACCAAGACTGATAAAGCTAGGTAGTTTTTTGTTTCTCTGTTTGTTTTAAAACAGAGAATAGTAATAGACAAAAAATATACTAACCTCATTTAGCCAAAGAAGAGGGAACACGTAGGATTTTTTAATGATTTTTAAAGGACTGAAATGAGAAAATAAGTACAGTACATTACTTTTAGTTTGCTACAGTAGCCCAGTCTCTACTTAAACATTTTTCTTCTCCTTTAACTATATTTATGACTTCCAGATCTACCTTTCAAAGATACTTCTGGAGTGAAAAAAACTAAACCAAACCAAAACTAAGGTTAATATCAGCCATTTTACATATTGGGCAACCATCATTTTCTGCCTAATCTTCTGAATTTGGGCAGTCAGACACAGAGGGGGTTGAAGATCTGTGTGGTGTTCATATGTAGAGGATGCCAAAGGGGTGTCTATCCATGTACATTTGAGCCAATGAAGAGGAAAAAAAAGCAGCTTGAGACCCATCGACCCATTGATTGGTAATAACATCTAGTGACAAGGAATACATAAATTCTCTTTCTCATTGCATTTATTACAGAAAATACATTTTGTCTTTTATGTTCATCCTCATGGCCCCCATTTGGGTTTTATAAGAATGCTATTTTTAAGAACATGTTGCCTTGTAAGCTTCTGCAGGGAAATCAAATGTGTGTTAAAATACTTGGGCAGTGTCCTGCTCAGGAAGATTTTCTCTGAACAGGCTTTGGGAAAGCATTTTTATTCCTTCTTCTCCAAGACATTTCTACTGATGCTCTCATAGACAAATTAGCCTTCTTAAAAATTCATTAAAAATAAAATAATGAAGTAGCACTTACTCAACTGATTTTGAAGGCTGCACAAGGAGGTTTACTTGCAGCCTTTTTGCAAATCGTAGTGTAAAACCAGTCACCTAAAACCAGCGGAAAAAAACCAACAAAACATTAATTTAAAATTTTAATTTAGATTCAAAAGCCTATAATACAGACTGTGTCCAAAAGCACTTTGGGATTAAGTTATCCTTATGTTTTGAAGGATTAATTTTTTATGAAATGGTAATGTTTCTAAAGGTTTCTCACTTCTCACAGAAGTTCTAACTTTTTGGCTTTACCATAGTTACTTTTGTAATTTACATTTAAACCTGAAGGCAAAGGTTAAAGCTACTAAATCAGTCATGGCATATTTCATATAAAAAATATACTTCAGGGTTTCTTTTCCATCAAAAATCAGCTAAATTTTCTTTTTCAAAATGAAGGATATTTAACTTGCATAGGGCAGAAAACAAACTTTCCATATGAGTGAAAACATATCCACACAAAGGTCAAATCTTTCCTTCACATCTTTCTTCCACTCTCTGTCTTTCACGAAAAAAAAAAAAAAAAGCTGTAATTCTTGAAAATTTTGTGTAATATTTAGGAAAATCTGGTTAATGTCTCTATTCCAAATAAGGTAAAACAAAGATCTAACTTCATATCTTCTCATTGAAGTTACACACCTAAACTGCCAAATTTTAGAGAGACATTCTCAATTTTACCTTTTAATTCAAAGCAAGAGCAAAATAGAATTTTAGAACCTTAGAATTCATCATACAGTTCAGAAAACTTTGGTAAAAACACTTAAAGTTACTGATCTGAATCACTGAAACAGAGGTAAATTTGTAAGAAACCAAAATAAATTCATTCTGTTTGAGAGATCTGTTAGACAATCCGAGTCACAAAGACTTGAAATGGGTCTATTTAGATCAGTCTGTTCAGAGTTCTACCAATTGGAAATAAACTCATCTATGTTTATTTAGTTTCAATTGAGATAGTAATTGTCCAAAAAGGGCTAGTCATAGAATTTTTTTTTTTTTAATTAAGTGTGCAGGAAGGAGAAATTTCATAGAATATAATTTTCTCAAAGTATTTGAAGGTTATAGAAAAGCTCCAACATACTTCAGAGTTTGCAGAATCTATTCAATCCCATGTTCTCAATAAGTAAAAATCAAAACAAGTTTTCCAAACTTTGAAGGTCAGAATAAGATCAAGTTCAGTTCTAAATTTCCCCTGCTGAAACCATACTGCTTTGAGGGCAGATCTTAGAAAAGCAAGCATGAAAATAATGCATTTTCTGCTTGCCCCTCTGGTAAAAGGCTAATTCTACTACTATTAAATTTAAACATTGCAAGTTTCCCAAGGTACAAGTATTCAATACTTGGACTTACAGGCTCTATATCTAGATATGTCTCATGCTCCTTTTCATCTGGGCTCAGACCTTCCACGTTATGCAATATAGATTCACTTGCATGAAGAAAATGAGGAAGAGAGATATATACCGGTCTTTCTATTGAAAAAAAACAAACTCTCTTGAATCATTAAGTCTTGCTTTGGTGCTCATTTTCACAGGTCATTTTCCAAACGTAGTTTTGCTATATAGATGTACAATCCTGATAAAAATATTAATAGCCTAACCCTGCCACCCAAAAAAACCCAACCCAACAACCAAAATTCAAGCATTTCAGTGATTTTTTGGTCATGAGAAAATTTGCATGGTGAAATAAACTGCAGCTACAAACCCTGCTTGTCTGTGTCTACACTGTGGAGCTGGCAGTGCTCCCAGTTTCATGCTGAGGTGAGGTGACTGTCACTGTCTCCCCCCCACCTTTATGATCTCATCATAGCCTGAAGGGACTCCTTGCAGTTCACTCTGCACCAAATGCAGACTCAGCATATATTTATTTTACCAACACCAAACTAAGCCAGTATTGTCTCTCAGTCTCTGAATGTGTATGCAGTTGTGCACATACCCACCCCGTGCCATGTGTGTGAATTGCCACAATCACAAGGACTGTGACTGTCTCTAGGTTTTACACAGTGCCCCTCCTTTCCTTTCTCTACACACATCCCTGCAGTTTCAGTACACAATCTATGGTATCCCAATTTTGCATAGCACTACGCAAAATACAGAAATATTATAGTCCTCATTTTAGGCAATGAAGCTGCAGGAACATGAGGGGTCTCACAAGCAATCTGCGGAAGAATTCACAGACAAATACAAACATCCCGGATCTCACAGCAACACCTCAGCTACAGGACAAGTGCCTCGTCCCCAGTTAAATGGCTTGTATGGCAGTACTGTGTCAGCACCATACTTGCTTTGCAGGCACTGATGTCCAGGACTCCGGCTAATGTGCAGTTCTCTGATATGACTAGATCCGTACAGAAGCAATAATTGTCTCCCACTTCAGTTGGTGATGCAAATGCTTCACGAGGAACTACGAAACGATAGAGTGTGATTCCCTTCACAACCTGCTGGCTGTGGAAAACTCCGTAGATTGATCTGAACACAAAAGAGGAGAAATGTGTTTCAGCCATTCAGATTAAAAGTCTGATTTTGTGCCAGGGCTCCCGAAGGATCCCCCAGCTGCCTCTCTCTTAAAATAAACAACCCCCCCAGGGAGTCAATGTCCAGGCTCCTGCCACACTGCTCAGAGAATTGTAGGGTTGTTCCTCTGTACTGGAGAATATTCCACACTTTCACAAAAAGATGTACAAGCTCAGAGGTGAGCATGACAATACACAAAAAGACAGACAAAAGTTCAAATACTAATAACAAACAATACAGACAAAACAAACAAATTAATTGACATCTCTTTTCCCTACACATTTCTATACCACTATCATTATGAGGTTTTTGAAAGCTTCTGGACTACAGTAGAAATGCTTATCCATATAAATCAACTCTGATATAGTTTTTTGCTGACCTCGTGATAATCTAAGCTTTATAATGCAGGCAACATCCTGCATATAACCTTATTCCATTGCAAGTGAATCAAAATACTACTTCAGTTTCTTTTTGCTAACTCATTATCAGATGATACAGAGATATGGTTGCTACACAGTAATGCAACCAGGACACCAACACTCTGTATTGCAGCCAAACAAAATAAGAGTTTTGCAACATGCAGAGAACAATTTTTCCTGACTCTGCTTCTGCAGGACCTCTGGGCAATTGTTACTGTCCTGTACGTTCATGAATTGTGAGAATTAAAAGGCCGCAGGAATCTCTCAAACTGTGTGCAATCAATCCAAAGAATTTTATCATTTCTCCCCTGCATAGAATTCCCTTTTCCATGACTTAGGAAATATTTTCCAGTTTGGGGATAAAACTGCTTCACAAAAAAAAAACCCTTTAACTCCATATAAGAACACTGATCTCCGAAAAAAAACACTCTGCAAAGAAAATGGCCCACTTTAAACCTAGTAAAAAGGAAGCATCTGTTTCCAGGCAGCAGAATAAATACAGGGTTTCAACCACCCAAAGTAAATACACTGTGATGCACTTTAAATCTTTCACATTTATTTCAGAGATCCCACTGGAAAACATGGGGACACTGGATAGCCCAGTAGAAGCAGCAGGCTTAAAAGTCATCAGCACGGGATGTATTAAGCAGGTTTGTTTGTTTGTAAACACATAAAAATAAAATACCTAAAAATATCCTGTGAGACAATTTTGAGTATCTATTGAATGACAGTAAACACTGTTCTGCATAGATGATTTTCTCCAGAAATGCCAAAGATGGACCTAACTGGACCCTGCTGTACCTGCTGCCTTCTCAGACCAAACAAGGCTAGGTCCTGATCTTAGAAGAAGCTCAAGACTTTGAACCCAGTGGCCCTCAGCGCCTTTTACAGATCTCTAATAGCTCACAATGTCACATTTTCCTGAATATACATCTGTAACTGGCTGAAATAAAGCACATTGTAAATAGCTTGCTACTTGACATACATAAAAGTGGTAGAATCAGGCTCTGAATCATGAGCACAACTCACAACTTCACTTGCGTTTTTAGATGAAAAGTTGCACTGCCTGGCTGACCTGAGCCCAAGCACAACCACTGCAGCCGCCCTCAGAAAGCAAAGAGCACTCAGTGGGACACAGGGGTATGAACACACTCCAGGAAGGGACCAGCCTACCTGCAAATATCGGAGGAGAAGAAGCGTAGTACCTGATTCTTCTTAACAAATGGTGGGAAGGATGCTCCATCTGTGAATAAAATAAAAAGAAGAGCTTGAAAGCAATTCTACTTAAAAGACATGGTTTAATTTCTATCTCAATACTCAGTTGTTACTTTCCTATAAAGCTGTGAAAAAAGTAAACAATATGAGTCATGTGGAGAAAATGTTTATGTAAGATATGGCACATTGACAGGCACTTCACAGATAAGATGTAATTGTTTTTGAAAGTGAGCCAAGATAGTGTAGCTTTTCTTTTTTCTCCCAAGATGTGAAGTTATATGATCAAAAACATTTAAAACAGAGGATTTAAAAAAAAAGTTCTGCTTAATATGAAACCAAATACCTGTTGCCATTGCTTCAGGGTTTATGCAGTCTACAGACTTAACCAGCTTAGAGATGCTTGGGTCACTTGCAGTTATGACACTCAGCGCTTCCAAAAAACACAGACGTCAACAATGTCTATTTAATAACCAGTGCTAAACCTTTTTCACCAAATATTGCTCAAGTGGGCCTCTAAGCTGAGGTCCTTCTAGAACCAATGGTGAGGAGGAAGCCACTTCTAGGTCACAGTCCACCTCACCCCATGGTAGATATGCAAAATAAGTCAGAGGAGTAGCACTTTGGTGTTGTCTTTCTCTCCACTTGTTATAAAAAGAGTGCAGACACTCAGATTTGTATTTCTGCACTGCAAGCACTCAGAGTTATGTAAAAGGAGCCTCTGCCATTTTCCCCATTAAGGTGTTGAAACCAGGACATTTGTTAGTTTTTGCAACAATTTCTGTTTAGTTTCTTAGGCAGCAGCCATAAACAATTACAGACATCTGTGATATCTTTGAATCTAGTTGGCAAGAGCAAGAAAACTAAATTACATGCTGCCACTTGCCCACTGCTGACAGAAGCACTTTTTTTCAAAGATTCGAGATCATCCTTAACACACACACTGTTTCTAAATCTTGGCATTCTTGTAAGGTTGGCAAACATGGATTCATGCCAAGACCCATGCAAGTACACCGTTTTATATTTTTATCTATATATTTTCTAATACTATACATGTTGAGCTTTCATGTGAAAGCTTACAAGATAAGGTAGAATTCTCACACTTACAAGACTTTTTAAACCTGTTGCATCTCCAAACACAGCAGTGTCACATTGAATGCCTTTGTAAACTGTGCAGCAATCTTTGCTAACAAGTAAAAGCTCATTTTCACAGTACTGGAGCACTTAATTATTTGGTGGCGTATGTTTATTCCATCAGCTATCGAAGAAGAATAAACAAAAAGATGACCCTGGCTAAAAAAAAAAAAAACAAACGACAGGCCCCGTAAGAAAGAAGGCAAGTCTTAGAATGTAAGAAAATATTGTTTCTTATAAAATTAATTACATGGTTTAATTAGGAACTAATCCTTCATGGCTCACAGACTTTTGGAAAACCAGATTCTTATAATGTATTTTAAACACTTCAAATACCTGTTGCATGATCTGGGTTATAAGGAAAATTATCTATGCCAGGTAAAGAAGAATGGAAAATGGAGAGAAAAACCCAAACAAAACAACCCAGCACAAAAGCCCGTTTGTTTTGATATTCATTTACTGAAGGCCTGGAGCTCTCTGCAAAAGCCTCCACCAAGACACCTGCCAGCATCAGCTCCACAGATTGTGGTGTTCTCACAGCAGTGCTTTCACTTATCAAAAAGAAAAATATCACCTTGAACAAATGTATCTTCGACAACTCAGCTGTTTACAGATGCATTCCAAAAGCAAATTCAAAAATATTCCCCTATAGTCTATTCATCCCAATCTAAACTCGTTTTCTTCTTCATTCCTTTTCACTCTCTAGTAGTCTACAAACCATTAATCTGACAGTCTCCTCCTTTGTTGCTTTAATTTCTTTTCATATATCAGGATGTCCATTCTGGTGTATTTAATCAAATTTTCAACAGTGTAGATGAATGCGTATTGTTAAAATGAAAAGATAATTTTTAACTGCTTCGGCAAAGAAAAATAATCTTAATTATATTGTACTATGAAAATAATTAGTAGAAACAAGAGAACTGGATAATTTTGTTTCTCTTCCACATCTACTCTAAATGTAGAGGCTGTGTGCACGTGTATATAAAATAATGTACAGTAAAAAATAATTCATATATTTTAATAGACACACACATATGCATATATCATAGTAGTAGTATGTATGCATATATACAGATACTTAACATACAGAATACAGAGCTGACAAAGCCCCGAGGAGTTAAATTAAATATTGTATCTCATTATTCCCTTGCAATATCAAGAAAAGTGTTGAAGTTCTAAAAAGCTTGAATACGCTCACCTGTGCCATTAACCATATCGCAGTGACCCTTCCAGTATGAGAGAGTCCTGTAAGATAAAATAAAAGTTATGCTACATGTAGTAAATTATACCATGTAAGCAATTTAATTACTTGTATTGCCAAATACGACTTTCAGTATAAGTCTGACCCATTAGCAAAGGCAGAGATGTTAATTTATTCAGACAAAATATAGGATCCATTAGAACAGAATAAAAAGAATCTAGCTACTTAAGCATGCAAAACAGAAGTAACTACTTGTATCAAAGAATCAATAACTGTCTTAAATCCAAGTTCCTAACAGAACTATTAACAGCTGAAAGAAAGAGATGGTTTTGCTAAGCCCAGGGCTTGATCCTGTTTCATTTGAATCATTGAAGACTCTTCCATTTATCTATAGCTCCTAGTGAATCAAGTCTTAAAAGCCATAACATGAAAATATATACTTTTTTTTACTGTACAATGTTACGATACCTTTTATTTTTATAGCTTTCAATTATTGCTGTTTTTGAAATATCTTCTGTCCCAGTATAGACACTGTAAGGTCCATCACTTGTCCCATTATACTGTAACAGATGCAGCAAGAAGGAGTAACAGTTAGAAATATAGAACAAATTCATAGCCTTGTCAGATATTTCTTCCTCAGAGCAGCTGTCTTAAGTTTTATTCATAGAATGATAACTGAAGGCATTGCCCCCTCATTGGTTTCACTTACCGGGTAGAAGACTCCCACAACTGGGTTCAGACTAATGAAGGGGATACTGCCTAAGAAGGGATCTCTGTACCCCCACAGTATTTCTTTCACTGTTCTGTTCTGCAGCAGGTTTGACTTAGAAGATCTAATCCAAGTGTTTGCTATTGATTGCATAAAACTACTTGGGAACACAGCAGGTACAGCCTAAAACAGCAATAAAATAAAAGTTCAGCATAAAATTCCACATGTGCTTTGAATTAAAAACACAGAGACTGACTCCAAGAAATGTCTGGCAAAGCCAGTTCCCAGATTCGCAGCTCCCTCAAAGTTAAGTTTCTACACAAAAATGACACTTCTTAACAAAACAATTACTGGACATAAGTTACACAAAAGCAGACAATTTTTCTTGACTGATTACGTGAGTTCACTAGATCAGCCCTAATGACAGAACAGCTGAAGTTCACAGGGACCCCTGGAGACCATCTGCTCTGCCTTCCAACATGGGCTCTTCTCTGATTCTGTGACTGCTGGTATGGTTCTACTTTGTATTTACTCCAAACATCTTCATACTCTGCCCCTTGCAGACACCTTCTCACAGCAATCCTGAGCACTCACATGCAGACACCAGAAAGCTGGTGCAATACAACCAGGGCCATATGTAAATACGGAAACTGTAAAGGCAAACATTCTCAACCTGTGGTAAAACAAAACCACCAGGAATAAAAAGGCTCTAGCACTCCTCTAGGCGAAGATCCCTGTGCTCTTCTTTGAACAACTAATGTCTCAGTAGGACACGAGAAACCCAGGATTGCACCATGGGGCCCAGACTCTGTGGTAGTGAGGCCCTGCAGACATGGAGTAAGGGAATCAATGCAGCTTCCCCTGCCAAGCAAGCCTGAGGGTACTATGGAAAAAGCATGGCAAATCTGCCCTGTACTGTGCATGCTGTTCCACACACACCAAGGGAACCATCTGCAAACTCCTGATTTATTCCCAAGCTAAAATTGACTAGGAAGATGTTTTTTGAGCTTTGAACACACTGTAGTGAAAGGTGTCCCTGCCCATGACAGGAAGGCTGGAACTAGATGGTCTTTAAAGTCCCTTCCAACCCAAACCATTCTATGATTCTATGAACTTCTCCCCTCTTTCCTCCAGTAACTCAACATTTGTATCTGGACACTACGGCTTTGTTTCTTTACTTACTACAACAGCAAGGTTGAGGACGGTCAGGGTGTCATTTTCTGTCCCAACAGACATATCAGGTTCAAAACTAGCAGCGTTGGGCAACATGTAGGATATTGTGCCATTCTCACCTTCCGTGACGTTTTCTTTGGGTAAATATCGCACCCTTGAAATACAAAACACAAACAGAATATTTTTAATCTTTGGCTTTTGAGAAAACACGTAACTATGACTGACTGAAGGCTTTTGAAAAGTTGATGAACGTTTTAGTAAAATGAATGTTGAACATGTTATAACCACTAAAAAGTTTGTAAACTTTTCATGTGAATATATGTAAAAATTCAATTTTTTGCAAAACACTGTTCTTTTGGAAATATTTCCCTATTGCCAAATGGAAGAGCTTTTCTTGATAATAAAATTAAAACAAACAGTTCCTTTTTATTTTTATGTCATTAACGGACCTTGGATATTTTTATACTTTGTTTCAAATGAATTATGCTTTGGCATGTTTTTTCATAAGCTGTCTCATGGTTGCATGTAATTAGAAGGGGGTGACACTGACATAAACACACAGATTTTAATCTGACAGATGTGTATTGCAACAGAACAGGTTAAACCCATAATGCCACTTTGATAATACTTAATACGCATGTAGAGATTTATAAGCAATCTTTCAGTCCCACTGAGGTTCTGCCAGTCATGCCCCACCAGCAGATCTCTAAGGTACAAATCTCTGCTGCAGTTCTAGCTTTAGCTCTACTCTTCCAGTCCCATCCTCTTGATGACCTCTCTGTGGGGACAGCAGACAGCAGGGATCAAATGACAGTCTATGCTGTAGGTCCAGAAAGCTTATCCCAGCTCCCTCCCAGAAGGGATCTTCAGGATACTCCATCAGATCCTCTAGCATGAGTGTGGGGGGTACAAAAGGTACAGAGAACATTTTCCCATGGTACAGATGCAGCCAGTGCAAGTGGGTCTTATCTGAAGAGCAGATGGATCTTGGCTTCTCATATTTGGTTTGTATACATATAATTTTAATTATTAGCCTAACGCGCAGAGCACCTACCTGAAAGTTGGGCAATTTTTCTTCCTAGTTAATGTGTTTTCAAGTTGTTCTACACTATAATAAATTATTAAAGGGAGATTGAGAGAGAGAGAGAGAGACTCAATGTCACAGTTACTCAGGCAGACCCAACATCTCAGGAAAGCATGAGTGAGAGGAGCCTTCATTTCATAGTCATAATTTCTTACTTAGTCTTATTTAGGCTTATGGCTCAGATTCATCCCTGAGAAAACAGGCATCAGTAGCAGCACCAGAGTAAAACATTTCTGTTTGGTGGGAATTCACCTTCTGCAGTATTTCTTAACTCTCTTTTTCCTGATTCCTATGTAACCCTTTCCTTTGTCTTCCCAGGTACTCTGTGAACCAAGAGTTCTCTCTTTCTATTGAGAAATAAATAAGCTTTTAGGTATCAAGGCACTTCGGCTGCAGATGCTGAAATGTAAAACTATCTCGTGAATATAATATGCATCCTCAAAGTTATGGAGAAGGAAATATCCTACCATCATAGGAAAGCAATTTCCTAACAAGAGTGCCAGTGATAGCAAATATTGGGCTTAATAACTCAGTAAGCATCAACTAGTCCTACATCAACATCACATTTAACATTAAACACATAATACAACCTCCCTTCAATGTGGGAGGACTGCTGCATCTACATTCTAGCTAGTACACTCAGAAAAAGGAATGCTTTCCCAAGAAAAATTTGAAAAAAAGAAAAGCTATTGATTAAAAACATCATAAAGGAGAAAAAACAAAACCGAACCACGTTATTAAAGTAAGTATTAGTGATGCATGGTTGATAAGATAACCTCTCGGTTTTAGGGCATCTGGCATATTTTGTCCTATTATAAAGCTGGTGAAAACTGAACAGGAAAGAATGTAACTGCTTCTGTGATATTGTGGCCAATGAACTATTGTTTTCCGCAAGAGCAAGCAGCTTCACATCCAATTACCTGTTTCTATTTCCATTTTCCTTATGTTAGACACAATCCAGAAAATGTTTGGCATTGCTGTGTGTAGCTGCAGTTTAGGCATTTTTGTCTTGTCTAACTAAAGCATGATGCTGGAATTGCAAAAATAAAATTTATCTCAGCAGAACTTTCTCTGACTTTAGCAAAACTTCTGATATGATGTCACATATTAAAAGGTCTTTTCTTACCTGTATGTGTAAGGACCTCTTTGTTCAAGTTTTGGTTGAGCCCCTTCCTCCATAACCTCTGAAGGATTTAACACATGGAAAATCCAAAATTCCCTGTAAACTGAGCTTCCTGGAACAAGCCAATTTTGAAAAGCAGTGGTACCATTGACAATGACAGCTTCCTGAAAGTACAACAATTAAAGCCAAAATTAACCACAAAAGAAACAAGTGAAAAGTTGCATTTACTTTTTAGATAATTGCTGAAGATTCCAAAGCAAACAGAAGAAACCACCATTTTAGCACCAGTATGAGATGCACAGCCCAGCTGGCCAACATCTGGAGGCAGCTTGACATTCCTGCTCAGTGGGAGCAAAAGTGAGTCCCCCTAAAACCAGTGACCACAAAGCTGATGCAACTGCTGATGTAGCAAAGCTTTTCATTTTTCATTTTTTTGCTGGTAGCAAAGCTTTCCTATTGCTGTGGTGGGACATTGCCTTACTTCTCAAAGACCTGCCAAAACCACTGATTATTTATAAAATGAAAATCTTGGATGATGGAATGATATCCAGCAGGTTATAGAATCTGTAAATTACTTTTCATACATTGCTAATAGCCCAAGAGAGGAATTGAGAGTTATCTCTGAGGATTTTTCAGGCTCTAGATAATCTTGCACCCAGAGAAGTCACACAGCACTCTTAAAGGACAGTTTCACTGACAGAAAATTTTTGTCACCAAAACTGAGTCCTTCTAAGAAACCTCTCTAATTGTGATAACATTTTAATAGGAAACTTTCCCAGATTTAGGGAAGAAGGGACAAAACAGTACATCAGGAACCACTCTAGAGGAATCAACAGCTTTATGTCTGTGCCACTCAGCCATATGGTAAATAGCAATTCAGTCCTCAGGACTGTACAGCGAGGAGGAGAGTTTTAAAGTATGTTGCCTGTATATTCAGGGGAATGCCTGCTTTGCCTGGTCTGTATCAGGCATCTTCTATAGGATTTTCCCAAAGCCTTGGGACAATATATGTTTTCCCCTTGGTGGTAAAAATCCATAAAAGTGTTTTTCAATATGAAGAAAAATCTAGGCTGCCTGTCTCGAACATAAAAGATGTTTTTCTTTATTAGAGTGATTGAAGATGAATTAGCTGATTTTCACAACTCATAAAGTCCAGAAATTAAAAGGCTCTAATTTCTCTAGAGAGCAAGGAAAGACACTTTAAATCAAAAGTTGCTAGACTTTTTTCTAGTTTAAGTTTATGCCTCTGAAATTCACTCAGCAATCACCACCTAAACAAAATAGATACTGCCAGTTAATGACTATTGCAATTAGAAACAAATATCACAGCTTGGAGAACTTGTAACACAGTCAAGACTCTGTCCATGAAAAGCCTGTTTGTATGGTGGAGTTGCAAACATCTTGCTGGTGGTGCAAAGCAGTGAGCTTGCTGCCTGAATATCTGCTCTAATTTAAGTTCATTTGTGTGAGAGGGGAAGGAAACCTTGCTGCAGCAAGTGTGTTATCATCTTGAGGCCTTACACTCAAACCTCATAAGGTCAAAGACTATTCCAGCTGTGGCCCGGCATGGGGCAGACCATCTCCTGAATGAAGAGGGAAAAGCTTACATGATTCAGAAATCGTCTTCCCAGTCTTCACAGAGAACTGCTCCAAGTATCTGGGAGAAACAGCATAACATAAAAGGTGCAGCTCAGTCTGCCCAGAGTCTGCCTGTGATCTGTACTCAGCAAGGTCCTGAGATGGGGACAGATGCCGGGATTTGACCTCCCACTGTGTGACTGGAGCAGGGAAATGGTTAAATTTCTAGCAGATATATGGTCAAGAAGACAAAGTAATCTCTCTAGAAGACAATAATCAGGAACAGAGAACAGAGACGTTTCAACCTTGTGACAATAGATCTATTTAAAAGACCTTGAAGTGGTATTGGTTACATTTTAAAATTCTTCCCCTCCATCCACGCCCCTTCCCCTTACAGCCCTCTGCCAGGGTTTGGAGCAGTGCAGAATGAAATGCCAACTCTGCCACTGCACTCTGCCGGGTCACAAAGTGTGGATTTGCAGCCCACCATTCCCTGTGAGCTAACGTCACTGTGGACACACTTGGGGAATGCTTCAAGGGTACAGCTGATCCAATCTGGCAGCGCTGCAGCCAAAGAGGCAACTGGCTCTCACAGTCCACAGTTCCTGATCTATGTGACACCCTCTTCCTTTGCACCAGCTCTTGTTCCTCAGGGAGCTGTTTCTGCCTGCCAGACAGGAGGAATATAATTCCCTTTTTTTTTTCTTTTTGTTTTCTATGCTACCTTTCTACCAGTTAGCTATTTGGCTCAGGGGTCTATGTAGAGAGAACCAGCATTAGAACAGGGGAAGCAGAAGGGGGAAGGAAGATAACAAAAGGGGGAAGGAAGAAAACAAGACCATTATTTTCAGTGGCATTTAGCCATTATTGTTAATAATGTTTCTCCCACAAAGGAGGTGTGTGTGATTCTCTGTCACATACTTAGAGAGTGCAAATAGTGGGTTAAGTGGAATAAAATCCAGAGATCCATCTTATTCATATCTTCATTTAATAAACTAATACCCTCACACCAGCAAGCCCTTTGTTTTTGCTGTTTGATCACTGATCATCCATCCCTAAATATTACCCCTGTCTCTGGCTGGGCAGTTACATATTTCCCTATTAACACTGCTGTGCTTTGGGATGTTATGAAAGGTGGAGTAATTTTGGAAACTAATATGCAACTGATAGTACAAAACACTTCTCAACTCCCTACTCCCATCTGCCATCAGCTCAAATATCTTACACAATAGTTAAATACCGTCAGCAAAAGTAGCTACACAAATGCAATTGCTACACAGCCAAGTTCACCCCATGACCTAACTGCGCAAGACTGAGTGAAACCAGTGGGTTTCACCCACTGTTTGGGTGACCCTTTTTGTTTCTGACAATTTTCCCCCCACTAGAGGTGGGTCAACTAGCAATACATAAATCCAAGAAATGCTGAGCAGTTAGCAGTAGAAGCTTGCTGTACTTCGTTGATTCAAAGTAAACTGCGCCATCATGATTTCTGATGTCAACACAAAATTTAAGATGTTTCTGTCTTGACAAAGAATCTAGCCAGGTGCCAGATTCCCATTTTCTGGGAACCGAGAAGTGATACAAATATTTTGGGCTGTAAAAAAATTGTATGTTGGGCTGCCTACACAAACTGGAGGAAACAAGCAATACAATTCTGTAAGACTGAACAAGTAAAGCTAAAGAAAAGCAAATAAACTTCTTCCATTTTGCAGCTGGAAGAATGACTTTTATTACTTCTTAAGTGATGATTATTAGCTTATTACTGGCCTTTCTATTCAGGCTTTGTTGGATCATATCAGTCCTTGATGATAAAAAAATTAAAGGAGTAAGTAAAGCTTAAAATTGATAATGCAGGCATACGTGTGGTTAGATCACTTGTGTTCTGCTGAGAGCCAGCAGTTGCTTTACCTTCATTAGTTTGTATAAAGAAATGGCATATGAATGTCACAAACACAGTTTTAAATTAGAAGTGTTTATGATGCCTCCGGTAGCTGAGGAGATACAATCCGGCCAATCATAGATCACAGATATGCAGAGAGACAGATGAATAAACATAATAATAGCCACAATTGAAGGCCTTATTGCTAAAAATAACTGAGACTAACCCAGTACAGCACTGAGGCACTATGACAAATCATTCACCATTCCATATTATAAATCAATGAGGAATTCAATATATTACGTATTATTATGTGGCTTCTGTTAAACTCCGGAGCTCATGCACTCAGGTAGAAAGCAGAAGAACTTAGAAAAGTGGTGATAAAAAATTTTCTAGCAAATGAATCCACTACCAATAGCTTTGACTGGTTTAACCTAGTTGGGAAAAAAAAAAAAAACAAAAAAACAAACATAATTAAAGTGATGGGACTTTTGCCTAAAAAGATAATATTGTTTTAAGGAGGGAAAGGCAAAAAGTAGAAACTGAGCCATGTCAAAACATCTTTTTCCAACAATATCAGATAAAATCTTTCTGATTTGTTGTTTTGAATGCTCCTTTCCTTTTGCTTTTCTTTTTTTTAAATTTTAGACATGATTATAACTAGTATTAATGACAACAGATGATAATGTGCAACTGAAATGTATAGAGTCAGTTCAAAAAGTATATTTTGATAATCTCAGGCAAAGTATTTTTTTTGCAGACAACTCTGAAACTTCCATGTTTTGCTCGTAACTCTACTAAGGTCAGTTTTCTAAACCCCATGGAAACTTCTCTTCCCATTGGACAGATTTAATGTTTGGAGAAATTAGGACTGGACTTTTGCCCTTCAGTCCTGAAATCAAAGGCACCTTTCCATGAATAGTATCAGAGCTGAAATAGTTTAGCACTAATCTCCTTCAGCAGATGGATCCCTGCCAAGGTCCTGCTGCTGGTGTCATTTAGCATGTGCTCTTCAAGTGACAGTTTCTTTAAAGAGTCTTGAAAATTATTCAGAACATATATATATATATATATATATATATACAAAAAATACTGATTTTTTTTAAAAACTCCATCCCCTGCTGGAGGTTGGAGTTGAAACAACTTATCCAAAAAAGTTCAGAGACACAGGTAAAGCATTTTGGGGGATAGAAAACATAGCCATGTGTTCCGATTTGAAGCACAGATGTGTGATAACAAATCGGAACCCATGAAGATGCGACATCTGGGTGTTTTATGTTACATGGACTTTTTTGGGGTTGTCCACTCATGGACTGCTCTTGGGTGGAGCACAGCACCCACCCACCAGGAGATAACAGCTGATAGACTCAGAGTCTCTGTCCAATTTCTAAGGGCACCTGAGATTTTCTGTACACTTCCAGATGCCTTCTCTTTGCTTCAAAAATAGTTTGCAGCCTTCCAGCAAAATATATCCTGCAGTGTTTACTCCAGCTAATCTCTCAATGACTGCAATAAAGCAGAAATGAGGCTGATAAAGTGTAAAGACGTGTGCTTAAGGGAAGCTTAAGAGAAGCACGTTTAGGCTTCCGCTGCTAGCAGGAAAGGACAAAAAGAACTATTGATTGCACTGATTTTTGAAATTAAAGTTCCTCCAATTCACTGGGAGATGCTAAGAAGTTCATCTGGACTTGCCTGAGAGTAAATTGACAGTAACATTACTTGACTAAACCTTGACAACAAGTTAATTTAGGACAATTTGTCTTGTTACAGTATGGAGTGTCCTAAAACTATTCAACATTTGTTATTCTAATTGAGCAATAACATTCAATAGCAACCTTAATTTCTGTCAAAAATATAGAACTGCTCCTACTACCGTGCAAAAAACCTGGAATTTATTCTGAGATACGGTAGCCAGAAGAAAAACTAGGGGTCTTTTTTCAAGATTTGACTGTGAAGAATTTGAGACAAGATTTTGCCTTTACTGGTTGTATCCGAAACAGTTTTTAATTTTCATTAGAAATAATGGAATTTTGAGTTTTGTTTTCACCCAGGGGGTGAAGATCTAAGTTTAGATTTTGCCTCATATGAGTACAAATGGAAATAACATAGATTCAATAAGTTTGGAAAAGACCTCTAAGAACATCCAGTCCAACCTTTAACCACAATGCTCACTAAACCATATCCTAGAAGTGCCATATTTACTAATTTTTTGAACACTCTCAAGGCTGATGACTACACCACTTCCCTAGGCAGGCTGTTCCATATAAATGCTTACAGGCCATATCTGAAAGGACATGGCACTCTGATTCTCTCCTGTCCTAGGGTCACTATTCTTGAGAAATTCCAACCAAATTTGTCATTGAAACTGATCTGTTCCTACCAAAGATTTTTTGTAAAAATTACATTTCCAAAAGTGAAATATTTCAGAAAAAAAAAAATGTATTTGGAGCACTCTCTGCTTGGAAGACCTGTTTCCTTTGCAGTAAGCTCTATATTTATCTTAAATATAACTGCAATGAATAACAAATTTGTTTTTCTTAACAGACCTTTCTTCAACACAGCAAAATCAGAATTAGTTAAACACAAGTCCCTCTGGAGCATCTGCTTAACTGATTACATATTTCAGCTTTTGTACCTTGGCACATCTTGTCTGAAAAGGAATTGTCTCTAGAGTCTTGTGGTGTCACTGAAAAGCCATCATACCAAATAGAAAGACAATAGTCTGGTATGACTTGTGCTTATGTAAAGCCTCTACAAATGTACTCTTTTATGTTTTATGTGATTACTGGTACAATTTTTATATATATACATCAAACAAGCTGCCTTGAAACAGGTACAAGCATTTGAAACACGATCACAATGCAGAAAATGAAAAAGTGGTTGAGGGGAAAATTACTCCTTCTAATGCTTTACCACTATGGACTCATGCAGGCATAATTGAATATGTAGACATTTGGAAACCATGCTGTATAACTGGTTCATTATTGCTAGTAAATGGATGAACACATAACCCTGCCAGTATTTGTAATTTGCTTTCAAAATACTTAATGGTATGAGACAACATTTGGGATTAACTTAAAGTAACTATTCAATACAAGGAGATGCACATTTTTTAATTTATGTGCTTTCTAGAAAGCTTGTCATTTCCTCAACATAGCAAATGATTAAAATTGTTTGCAAATATAGAGAGTGTGACTTTTTTGTAAAATGTTGAAAGGTGTTCGAGACATTATCTGCTGAGATATTTTTTATTCTCTATAAATTTTAAAATACATTGAAAAATATAGTGACAATTGGAAAATTCCTCTACAGGTTGGTTTTCATTGGGCTACCTGAAAAAATTCAGATGTTATATAGAAGCCATTTTTTTTTCAATTTTTTTAAAAAAGGGATACTATAATCTAGGCAGGGCCTCAATATACAGTTCAACATTTCCTGACAGTTCAACATTTCCTGACAGTTTGTGTATCCACCTCATCAACTGACTTCAACAGCTATTGAGCTAAGGCTACTCTTCCAGAAGAGCCTTTGGATAAGTGTCTCCAAGATGTCCACAGTCTTCAGCACCACAGCAGATCAACAGCAGGACTAAGCAACAGCCAAAGATCTTCAGATTTTCAGATTTGTAACTGTCAGAGAACCCACCTTAGCTGCAGTGACCCCAAGGAGACTTCGTGTCACCACAGCGGACACACCAGCATTTTGCACCCTTTTCACCAATGATCTAACAAATTAACTTTTTTCTATTTTCTTTACAGAAAAATCTAGATTTTAGGGACAGAAAATAATCTAAAAAGCAGAAAAAAAATGTGTCTGCCAGGTCTAAAACCCTCTACTTCAATTAAACGTCACACTCAAAATGGGGACATGCATTTTTTTAGAGCCTCCAATCATGTGGAGAACATGGACTTGGATCATACAATCACAGAAGTGTAAGATTAGATTCTGCTGCAGAAGACTGCTTAGATTATTTGAAGTACATAAATAGAAGTGTATGGAGTGAGTACAAAGTACAAAAGTACAAAAAATAAATCAAAACAAACAAAAAAAAAGGAAAACATAAAGAAAGCAGAAATAATCATGAATATAATAAAAATAAAACCCACTTCTAAATTACAAACTGAAAACACAATATTTTAGCTTGTAATGTGAAGCACAAGAGAGAAAGAAAAGTTAAAGTGGCAATATAATTATATATATTTTTTTAAAATTGCTGTTGCATATATTCACAGGGAAGTCTGGACCACATCTATTATAAAAACTATATTTAATAAAGAAAAAAAAAATAAAAAAGGAAAGAAACAGAATCCGAACATAAGATTTAGAACTAATGACTATTCAATAACCACTAACCATATGCCCGGGGGAAAAAAATAAAAAGTACCTTTTTTACTGCTTTGCCTATAAGATTATCTCCAACTGGTATTAGAACTCCTCCAAAGACAGCCAGTACAGCACCGATGACAGCCCCAGTGAGGAGCCCACAGTTTGAGTCACAGCCCATTCCTCTTTTTTATCCAGGTACAGGTAAACAGTGTACAAATATCCTCCCTGTAAGGCTTGATGGTTTTTCTTCACTTCTTGGTCCCAACAGACTCACTGACCTTCCTCAGAGAAGCTGCTAAGATAAGCAGAAAGTGAACAAAAATCAAATTCCAAAGTACAGAGTGCAAAGGACATGACATGAAACAGGTAGGAAGATAAGCCAAAAACAGCCAGCCAGGGGCCAGCCCCTGGCAAAAAAAGAAAAACAAAAAAAACAGTTGCAGGTACTTTTGGCAAGCTAAGTGCTTATTATGAATGATTATCTTTCTTCATTCCAGATGTCTAAACAGACTGGTAAGTTTTTTTCTTTTTTTTTTTTTTTTTTTTTTTTTTTTTTTTTTTTTTTTTTTTTTTGGCTCTGTTGCATTAGGGCAAGCTGACATTGTTATCATCCATATAACATTCTTCCTAATGTAGACATCTTTAAATCCCCCTCTGCCAAAGAAGGAAGCTATAGATAGCTCTGCTTTTATCTTAGACTGCCATGCCCATGGCTCCCACTTCAGGCAAAAGCAGGAGTCGCACTCCCCTGGCATGAGCTCCCCTTGCTGTTTCTGCCAGTTAAAAAGTCCTCAAGGCCCATCAGCAGCTCGGAGGGAAAGCCAGCCTCTTAAAGGAGGCACCCACAAGAAGCCTCTCTCCCAATCTCTATCAGTCCACGGTCCTCTTCTGAAGGGATAAAATTTTCTTTCAGCAACTTCATAACAAAGGCACGACCAGATTTTTCTTTTAGAGCTGCATTCTTGCCACCAGCTAATTTCATCAATCACAACTATAGAACATCAGAGTTTTTTAAGCACGACTAGAGCTCGATCTTTGAAAGATGGAATACCTAAAATTCAAGATTGTTCAGTCTCAGAAGAAAAACGTCTGTGATTACTCACTGGAAAATAAGAGTTGCTAGTAATATGTGTTAATGTATCTTACATTAAGTAAGATGGGCCCTAGTGAAAGGGACTGTAAAGAAAATCAGAATTACACCAGTGCTGAAGTGTTAAAATATAAGCTCCCAGTGATATTTTTTCTGATTTTTTATTTTTTATGAATAATAGAGACAAAGAGCTGCCCAATTTGCAATATATTCTTGGTCACAAATTAATCACATGCAAAGAATTTGCAAGTTGGTTATTTGCTTTGCTCCAGTTAACAGAAAATCCGCTCTTTTCTATTTTAGATGTCACTGTCCATGTACTTTCTCTTATCAATTTCTGCTTGTTAACATGTTATGAACATCTCTAAATAAATTTTAAAGCAGGTTTTAGTTGAGTTAATTATACATTCAAGGCCAAACACAGAGAGAAGGAAAACAGAAAGATGAAGTGGAAGAACAACTCAACAACTTATGAGAAAACTTGCTCATGAGGACGAAAGAACTAAAAGGGCTTCATGAATTTCTAAATAGTAAAGCAGGTATAGGAATAATGTGTGTTCCATTTTCATAATCAGTTATGTGCTCCTTTTACCACAAAAAGGACCTAGATGCCCTAACAGACTAGGTACCATGGTCAGCGGGCCAGTGATGTGTCCTCCCTTGTCATGTCACACTCACAATTATGTCACATCTTTACCTGGCACCAGAAACCTCCCTTTAACTGTGCTGGAAACCCACCTTCTGCCTGCTCTTGCACTAGCACCAGGTTATGGCTCCCTTGCCTTTAACAATGTCTATTTCTGTCCGTTTGAGACTCTTTGGTATGTTAAGAATTTCTCCTTAGAAATTTTCGAGCCGAATGACCAAAGGACTGTTCGCAATCTCGGAAAAATATCCTTACTATAAAAGTCAGCCTGTCCATACACCTGCCACCAGGTCATTCCATGTGGTTCCCACTCCAAGGCCATTAAAGGCTTTGTGATGTACTGGATGGATGAATAACGTGTTTAAGCCCAAATTTCAAAGCAAATTTAAGTTAGAAATTTATTAGACTTGAAGAACTTCGAAGTGAGAATCACTAGGACCAAATCTCATATCGTTGTAGCTATGCTGAGATCAGGACCTTTAGTTTGGCAAAGACAGAACAGTAAAAGACAACTGATTGGGCAGGTGGTATGGGGATTTGAAAATCTGACTGCTGTTGCACATCGTAGCAAATCTAAGGAAAAGTAGACATTGTCAAATAAACCGAATTCTGAAAAGTACCTATCTCCACTTGATTTTTCCCCCAATGGCAGCAGATTTTTTTTCCTGGTGTGGAAACACAAATTTTAAAATTTAAAATGGAAATTAGTTCTTTCAGAAGTGTTCAAGGGGGTCTTTTAAATATCATCAGACTTTTTTCTTGACTTAACATGCTGAAGCTTTTCAAATTCAACACTAATACCCTTTTCACCAAAATACATTTCCATTTAAGTTTCTACAAGCCTTTCCAATGATTTTATTTTGTTTTAGGCAGACTAGTCATCTCTCATGGGCACTAGCAATGAACAGCTAGAAAACAAGTAACTGCTAATAACTTGTGTCCATTCCAAGCTTCTGCAAGTTGAAAAATATTCACCCTTCTCCCACCAAACACAATGTAATAGCAGTCTAGACATCCCAATTTATGCAATTCAAATTACCCATTACACAACTACAGTGAAGAGCACTCACACCATAACACTCAACTTCACATAGAAGTCAACATGCTATTCTCACCTATCAGAACTGAATTTAAAATATGAAGAGTAAGGTAGAAATTTCCAGTAAGAACGCACTTCCTGGGAATTTATATTCAAGTGAAAATTATGTACCTTAAGCAGGATAGAAAGTACCTATCCTGCTTAACAGTACAACAACATTAGATATGGTCTATGAGGCTATAGTACCATTTAAACTTAGATTTGACAACAGGATTAATAAGATCATGCACCCCATTCTAGAGTGTTGGGTATGTACTTTTTAATATTGTTTCAAAGATCGTTAACAGAATACTAATTAATAACAATGAAAAGGGTCCATTCAAATCTCTGAAAGACAATTTATAAGCAACTGTACTGGAGGAGAGACACAAAATGTTACTAAATTCTTTCTTCACTACTTAACTTAGACTTCTGTCCATGTCAGCTTAAAGCAAGTCCTTATAAAATTAAAATAATCTCATTATATATTTGATGTTCTTTTAAATTATAGTTTCAAGCTTTTCAATTGCAATAGTAAATGCTAAAAAAATTACTTTTAAAAATGCATTTCTTATAAATTCACATGACTCCAGAACTGTATTTTCAAGATGATTAAATATCAAAAGACAGAATGCAACTGGGAAAGCCAGCAATACTGAACATAAAACACCACTCTTATCATAGTAACAAAGCATTTCACTAATCCATGTAAAATGCCACTTTTTCTTGCAAGCAGCTTTGCAAAATCCTTCCATTTTATTTTGCATTAAAAAAAAATATTTTCAAGAGCTTCCACCCAACCGATCTTCTAAGTATTCCTGAGGAAAATCCTCTGATTTTAAATGTTGTATCATATGACTCACCTTGAATAAGGGCAACTGATTTTTCAGCTGAACATACAAGTACTTAGCACATGACTTGCATCAAGTTACCAGCACACAAGCAGCTAAATCTCCCCACCACGTACATAGGCTGCGAACTGCGAGGGAGGGTTTATATACTCCAGCAGACGTCCGTTCCGTCTTTATCTTTTTGCCAGAAGAAAAAGTTAAGTTGTACTGCTGCTGGGGGGAGGGGGTTATTTTTACAGCCTGACTAAAAGCCACTACCTACATCTCGTGGTAATATACTTAGCAACTGCAATCTTTATCAAATTTTGATCCAAGTGAGTCAAAGGTCAAGGAGACAAAAGGGTAACTTACTTATTTGGTTGCCAGTCACTTCTTCTTTCATATCTGCATTTTTGCATTTTACACATCATGATAATGTATTTTCAAGTAACAAAAAATAGAAAATATCAGGATATTTTTCAAAGGGATTTCTTTTCAGGTATCAGATAACAACATTTCCTTGTGAAGTGCTAGGGCTCTTCCTATTTTACTGGAAGTTCAATAAACATCATCCCAGAAGCTTCTTTTTCTGAATGTATCTATAAATCATGTATTTTTACACTGATATCTCTGTCAACGAACGTGTTACTCCATCACAGTGTCTACTACTAAACAATAAATAGTTTGGCAAGCTTTTGCAGAAATATTTTATAAATACCTCTTTATCTCAGGTGAGTTCAATTAATGGATTGTTTTAAAAGATTCTTCTGGCAGCAGCAAGAGGAAGTGGCTTTTATTTGGCTTAATGGCTTAATTATGAGAGAGAAAAATATTCCTAAAAATAGATTCTTAGGTCCAGACTTTCATAGTACAGCACTGAATAGTGTGCAATTCACAGCTTTAGTATTTTCTAAAATACTATTGACTGACTGTTTGCTGTTCTTTTATGTTGCTCTATTTGAAAGTTTAGCTTTGTGGAAGAATCCTGCCTTTTTCTAATCTGTTTCGGCTAAGTAAATCTAAGGTGGATGAAAATCAATGAATTTGAGGTTATCTCCTAGTAGTGAAGGCAAGACTGAAAGGGAGCCTGGTCTTTTGAAAACAACCTTTTGGACAGTTTTCAGTACAAGGCTTGCTGACAGAGCATGTTTGTGGCCCTGAATAACTCCAGCTTCTCATCCTTGAAAAGTGAAGAAAATTTGTTTTCCTCAATTTTCTAATTAAAGAGGGATGTTTTACTGCTGAAAGTTAAGCAGTCCTCTTCACTGTGCTTGCCATGAACTACTTGTATGAATACTGTCATTAATTCTTTCTACTGGACATGTCCTCCTATGATGTCTCCTAAGGATGCTCTTGTTTGGGATCCTCCTTCACTGCTGCCCGTGGGGATGTTCCCCACCATGCTCCTCTTCTCTCTCGGCAGTGTGTGGGAGCCAGTGTGGACCCTTCATGAGGAAAATTTCTACTAGGGTTTCTTGTTGGGATCTGCTAACATCAAGTAATGATGTTCAGTTTTCAACATATACATGCTGAGTTGTATCACCTCATGTTATGCCTTCCAATATCCTACTATCATCCTGCATAAGCAAAATCTCTTCTAGCAGCAGTGCTCGGCAGTGAAATGAGGACTGCCTGGGTCATCTGCAGAAACCTGCTAAAAGGATGAGAAGCTGAGAAAGAAGCTGTGAACCTTTGGATATCAGTCATTTCTGTTTCTTAAAAACAAACTAAAACAAACAATAAGTATTTAATGGTCCTGTGTTCTCTGGCTTCATATCAGAGTTCAGAGGGTGTAGAGGAGAAAGCAGAGACACACAGCAACAGAGGAAGGACACACAAAACAAACAACTGTGTGCTTCATCAGAGTCCCCAGTGGTGCAACAACAGACAAACTGCTCCACAACAAAAAGTCGTCAAAAAGGAGAAGTAGGGTAAATGACACTCACATGCTTCATGAAGACACAGAAAAGTGCAGGAGGCAGAAAAAGAGAAATGCTGTTTTTATTTACAAATGAAGTCCACATACGTTTTCTGGAGCAAACATACTACTAAAAGAAAATGCTGAAGAAATTATTTTCTGGAGCAAACACACTACTGAAAGAAAATGCTGAAGAAATGAGTGTTATTCGTGGCTTTTATAGATATCTCATAGCGGGGCCTTTTAGAAAACATTTTCTTTCGGGTGCTTTCCTATATGTCCTGAGATTCTCAAATAGCTTATGTCTTCCTTTTTGGTTTCTTTGTTTTTTGGGTTATTTTGGTTTGTTGTTTTGTTTTGTTTTTTAATTTTTAATTAAGATCCACTCCATCAGAGTATGCCATACCTTTATGGTACATATAATCTGAATTTTCAAGATGATTACATAATATTCCCACATTCCTGTGGGAATTCTTTACTGTACAGTATAGCATAGCATGAGTTTATATTCCTGTGTTTCCACAGTTACTACTCTCAGAATTTTTCTTCAACTGCCTATCATGAAGCTTATAAAAACTAGTGTTAACATTAATTCTTTTTCAGATGTGGAGATGTTAGATGACATTAGGAAGAAAATTAGAAAGCTCCAGGAAAGTCCTGTCTGTGTTTTTGCACCCTCTGAACTCTTCAAGGACATTGACTTATAACAACATTGGTTAAAAAACCCCCAACAAAATCTACTTCGTGGTTGTTAGGTGAAGTGCCAACCCCTGGGTCAAAAGATGAGCTCAATATTCCCAGCATCCAAAACATGATTTTGTAGAAGCTTTTGGGTACTCTCCCTGGTTTTGAGGCAAAGGTGGGAGGAATTATGTTTACCTCCTTTACATGGTAAATAAATGCACAAATTAATTGTTTCTCCAGGTCATTCTATCAGCATCATCTTCTTTGGCTTCTATTGTCTCTACTGAAAATCCTGTTGTCCCCACTTAGTGGCCCTCTGCCTTCTTCAAAGGAAGTGGAAAAGTCACACAGGAAGGGTTGTACCTTGCTCAGTAGTGAAAGATTTAATCACTAAACCTGCCCCCCTCAACATACACACACACAGAAAAAAAAAAAAACAAACCCAAAAAACAACATGGCTTCTGTCCACAGTAAGCTCTCTCTGATTCAACACACTCATGTTCACCCGTGTGCACTTAGTTCTGCTGAGGAGGAGAATGATGAAAATGAATCATCTAGAGAAGAAAATGTGCAATATACCACCAGCTGGGTGAGACTTCTGCTTCTCTGTGTGTACTGGAGATACAGAATACAAAAGGTATTACTTTATAGGGAGAGAAATTTTATATTCATGAAAGTTAATTCGATTTCCTAATGAAACTAAAACCTTCTGTATTTCACATCATCACATAATACATGAGAAGGAGCACAGGAGCCATCCACTCAGACCAGCTTCAACAATTTACTTCACTTCCACTGCACAAGAGGCTCTCCTAGAGTGAACATGGCCTATCTTCAGATATTGCACATAATGAACATGAATATATAACACAAAAATTATAAAATAATAATACAGAAGAAATATTGCTCCTGAATTTCACATTCACTTTTTCCGTCTTGCCTTTTCTCACAGTGACTGCTATTTTGTACCACCTTATTTTCCAGAAGTCACAGGATAGAACAGAGTTTTACAGGTCAGGTCACCTCACATAAAAAGAAGGAAGCACAAAGATATTTTAGTTGCTTCAGTTTTCCTTTTACTATCTTATCTATAAGTGTCTAAAATAAAAGAAATAGGTTCATTTTTTTTTCTTGTTTAAGTTAATTACAAATATTTGTCACCAGTAAACTTATCCAGCTAAAAGCAGGCATCTGGCCCAAGGGAGACAAATTTGTTTCCTTTCCTCTCCCCAGAGATGAATGAACACATCCCAAGTACTTTAAATCTTAGCTTAGACAAGAATATATAGAATCATACAATTATTAGGGTTGGAAAACACCTCCAAGATCATCAAGTCCAACCTTTGATCAAGTACCACCACGTTTACTAAACCATATCACAAAGTGCTATAGCTACTTATTTTCGAACAGTTCCAGGGAGTGGATGTCTTTTACAGGTACTGGCGTCTCTCCTTTAACTGCAAAGCATCTAAACAATGGACTTAAGTTAGACATCTAATGATTAGAAGGTTATTGTTAGAACAATTCCACTCAAACTCCCCAAAAAAGTCTTTCATTTCCTCCCCACATCAGTGCACCACACTGACTGTACCTGAACAGCTATACAAGTTTCTGGTAAATGCAAACAAGCTGTGAAACAAATAGAAAATTCAAGAAGAAATCTTCAAAATATTTACCACGTGGCATTAAAGGAAGGCCAGTTTGGACAAAGACTGCAGACATAGTATAGCATTATTTTGCCCAGCTCACATCACAGATTTTACTGCAGGTGTGTTGGCCTTCAAGGCTTGCCAGTGCATGCCCTGAGCCATACGGCAACTACTCATATCAAGCATTTTTCAACCTCCTGAAAAAAAAACCCTCCCTAACATGCATTAATACCTTATTTCTCTTCACATGAGCTTGGAAGACTCTTTCCAAACTGTTGTGTAGCTCCTTCATTACCCACTAGAGACTCCCAGCTGTAGCTTTCCCAGCTCTGTGAAGTGTTAGGACCTAAGGTGCTGTCCCTTGTGGTTCTCAATGTGTCCTGACGATATGGAAAAACATCCTAAAATACCAGTGGCCCAAGCCAACTTGGCAGCAGCACAGTGGAAAGAGTGTGATATATTTGGCTCCTGTCACTGATGAGTTCCTCTGTGAAACTGTAACGAGGTTCTTTAAGGAGAAATTGGTGGTAGAAAACCCAGCAGTTGCTTCAGGTTTTTTCCCCTGGAAATATTGGTTCTGAGCTCTTCTTCACTGTGGCATGATAAACTACATGACTGTGGCATGCATGAACTGTTGCCTCTCTCAGTCATCAAAATCACTTTTAAAATTTATTTCCAAATTATTTTAGCAGGAGGGTTTGGTGAAGAAAGCCCAGGAGCAGCAGGGATAGAGCACACTCTGATTCTTCCACTCCTGTGTGTTCATGTGAGAGTGACTCAGAATACAGAGAGGAAGGAACTTAGTACAACAGAATCCAATACAGAAACTGTAATATTGTAACACAGGCTTTGTGTGAGTCTGGAACAGTGAAGAGTTATGAAAATCTCTTACTGAAAGGGCTGGGTTGGTCTATTAATGCTAGAGACATTTCTCACTGAAACCTAAGTGTTGTCCCAAAATTTGGGATTCATCGCCCAGTATACAGTGAGCCAATCACACATAGAGCCAAGGGCTTTGTTATTTCATATTTGCACAAAGAGGGGTGTTGGGTGGTGAATCCACAAAGCTATCACACCAAGTAGAAAAGATCAGGACTCTTTTTATATGTTCTGCTTATCTAATATATTCAGTGTTTAGTGTTTGACTATTTCTGAGCCATGCTGAGCTGTCTTCGTATCTTGGATGGCCTGGTGGTCATCAGTGTTTACAATTCTGCTATTGTCTGGCTGGCTTTCTTAATTTATTCTTATCTTGGGTGTCCTGCAGTAGCAGATTCTTCCTCCCAATCTTTGTTCGGAGTCTGCGTCCCTGGGTCTACAACATTTGAAGTGGGTCAGGCCCTGAAATTTGTCAAGGCAATGCTGTTGACAAAGAAATTGTCTTAGACATCACCATGAGGGCACAGAGAGTAGGTTCCAATGGTAGGAGACAAAAATTTTAAAGCAAACATCTTCTGAAAGTCAGAAGAAATTTAATAAATCTTGTCCCTACTTGGATATATTCCACTTCTTGCAAAACTCTCCTCCTTAGACCAGAAGTCACAGAATAATGGAGTAATTCTAAAATCTTTCACTGGTGCAATACCCGGTTGAGAAATAGTCACCATAATGAATCATCCTAGCCAATGTCAGTGGTTTTGAAGAATGGCTGGGTAGTCCTTATGTTAGTTTTTTGCCTACCAGCTACACTGTAATTTTGTCTCTGTGATAATTATGAGCAACATATGTACAGGGGATTTTTCCAACTGTGAAGACCTAAGTTTAAGGTCAACTTCTTGGTGACTTCTCAAGTATTGAAGACCTGTCAAATGACTGACACCCTTATCTTTCAGTTTACATGTTCCAGACCTGGAGATAGGCCCTAGGTCTGAACAACACACAGAAGATCTTCCCTGGGGCTTCAGTTCTGCCTCAAACACCAAAGCCAAACCATCAGTGTACTTCTAGGTAAAGCCCTGCTCCTCATCAGGCCAGCATGAGAAGAAAGCTCTCCTGAAGCTACCCCATGTCCTTGGGCAGCTGCCAACCCCACTTTAGGAATTAGAATCGGTGGCTGGAATAGAGAAAAACATTTTGTGATAAAAAAAGGATTTTTTTTTCCTTTTTCTCATATTTTTCTTGAGAAGATACTTAATTTCCATAATAAAAGAATCAAACATAATTCACACACAGACAAAAAAACCAAAACCTCAACACTGAAAAATAAAATGACCCTTGCCACAAGAGATACCTTGGCAGCAGCTGAAGATGGAAAAAGATTATGAAAAAATGTGTAATATCATTGTGCATTGAGAAATGTTAACACCTGTGAAGAACAGAGCAGTAGAAAAAGTACTAGCAGTGATTTTTGTGCACTAGCAGTAAACGAATGAGGGAACTAATAAACACCCCGAACTTCTCAGATCATGTAATTTTTGATCCTAAAATATGGCATTATTCTTTCAGATGAAAACATGCTACAGAAATATGCATATAACTATCAGTTACAGAAAAAAAAAACCAAACCACCAGTACTTCCAAAATACAGTAATTTAACCCAAACCTCTTACATTTCTGATCATTTTACTGGTTGTCCCAATTATATAAATGCTTTTGAAGTCTCACTTGAGGACAGGAAAAAAAAAAAAACCACAACAAAGCAACTGCAGACTACACATTTTTTATGAGTAGGATATTTTTGCCAACTTAAAAAAAAAAAAATCAATGAATAAATACAGCTATTGTGTCAATGGTCAAGAAAATAAATCATTAAAATAGCATATGAATATGCTATATTTATTGGGTTGATCTCAGGACTTCCATAAAAAATGAATTTATGTTACATCAGTATATTTATTGCACATAAATTATAATTTTAAAACTATGCAGAAATGCACATATAAGCTTTTTCCTCTAATTAATAATGATAAAATTCCTATAATTAATAATTCATACAGTATCTTTCGTATGTTCTTTTATATCACAGTTATTAAATGTATACAGCCATAAAATTGATATATCTGCTTATATTTCTATAACATATGTATGTAGTTGCTTATAAAATAGGCTTTTATATACAAGATAATGATCAACAGGCAAATTATTACTACATTCGTTGCAGTAAAGTTTCAATACATTTATTTTTAATTGCAATTACAGTGAAATACTAGCAATATATACATTATCAAGACATGAAAGTGAAATAATTTGATTACCAGTATATTTAATCTTTATAAATTTTAATGAATGGACTTTTCTTGGATTTATAAACAGTCAAGAAATAGAGGTGAAATGACATCTCTCTTTGCTTTCAATAACTAGCAGTTAGGAGCATTTTGCAAGTTATAGGATGCAATAATACACTTCCAAGAAACGTACACAATATCCAGCCGTGTGTTCAGAATCTGCCCCTAGCCCAGGAGCAGGGTCACATACCTGTCTGGAGGGAGAGCTGCTCTCACACCTCTCACCACGAGCAACGGCAGAGGTGCAGAAGGGCCTGCAAACTTACCTCCTTATCTACAGAAAATTAGAGTTGCTGTAGCAACCCTAACCAACCCTGCTGCCCAGGGCCCCACCAGACAGTTGATCTTGTATCAGCCACAAAGAGAAACAGAACGTTGCACAGACCTTTTAAACTCCCTTGTAGCTAAGCTGTCTCAAGTGATAAGGAATTATGAAACCTCTGAGGCCAAGATAAGACCCTCTCACACTTATGCTTTACAAGAAAGACCAGGTCTAAGAAATCCTTTCAGGACCAGCTTTTGCCTCGGATTCCTTTAGCCCCTGCAATAGCCCAGCACTTGGAGGGAATGTATCAGGTCTCTGTTGCCATTCCAGAACAAGTTTAATTGACTTGCTCCTTGCAGTAACTCTTTGCAAACACAGCCTAATGCCAGTTAATCTCCACAAAGTACTGGGAGCCAGGTGATAGGTGTTGTATTAGAGATAGCTCTTCAGATTTGGGCTTATTATATTTATTTACACAAAGCACAGAGACAGGTCAGGATGAGGGATCCCAGCTGTGAGTACAGCTGCTCAAATTCATGGGACTCCTCCTAACAATTTCCACAGGTTTCGGTTCAGAACTTGGTTGTCTAAGTGGACATCTGAGCCAAGTGGCAGTGCTATTGCCTCCTGCCTGTCTTTTTGGATCTTTGCTAAATCTTTTTATCAGAGCAGGGATGATACTTTTCTAAAATTATTAAGTTATTAAGTTTTAAGCACTGTATTATTTTTTTTATTTGAACAGCCTATAGAGGACCTCCTTCCAGAAAGTTACAGCAAATAGCAACAGTTATCAGCCTGTCTGCCAAGTTCTTTCATAATTAAGAGAAAAGCTGTCCCAGAGGATTATCAAGACCCTGGAGGTGAGTCATTATGACAAGAGCTATAAAACTCCCATATGTACTAACTCAAGGGGCACTCCATGGCATAAACCTCTTAACTTGGCTTTCTATGAAATTTCTTCTTCTCTAAAGTTAGTCAGAAAATCAAGGGACAAGAAAAAGGTAGGAATAAAAAAAAAATTTCTGAAATTTGCATTAATCTGGATATTTTCTGACCTATCATCTATGTAAATGCTGTTGTTGTACCTTTGGTCTTCTTGGAGTCCTGTTGATTGTTTCCTGTGTGGCTTTTCCAGCTGCAGCCTCCAGCTTGTTGCCAGACTTCTGACTTCCTTTCTACATGTGCTTCCTTTTACCCCTGATTCCTCCTCCAAGAATCTCCTCCCTCCTCCAGCCCTGTGTATGTCTCTCACCTTCCACCCTATCATCTCAGCAGTCACTCCTCCACCAAGCATCTCCCCCACTCTGTCTCCTCCCCCTTTGGATTATCCCCAGGGTTTTTTCCCGCTCTTCCAGAATTTACTGCTTTCCATCAATTCTGTCCTGGTTCCTTGGCATTAACATTTATTTTTCCCCAATCTCCCTTGATACCTTTTTCTTTCTTCTATTTCTCTTCTTCTCCCTCTGCATGAAGTTCTGGTGTATGACCTTCACACCGTCAGTTAATAAAAAAAGCTGGTTGCATATGAAAGCCATATTTATCAGTGTTCTTTGATACACAGACAAGTCTTACCTGAAAAGGTCAATTATAAATAATAGTTTAAGTTTGGTAACTTAATACTGTATTCTTCTTTGTGTTGCTTCCTAAGGCCTCAGAACAGTAAAGCCCACGGTATTTCTACCCATTATCTATTTTCTGCCCAGCTGTCATTCAGCAGTCCTTTTGAAGTCCTCCCACTTCTAAGAAAATTAATATTGAGCAGTTTCAGCCATACACAAAGAAGCAGGCATGAAAGAAAAGGAGAGAAAAGAAAAGAAAAGAAAAGAAAAGAAAAGAAAAGAAAAGAAAAGAAAAGAAAAGAAAAGAAAAGAAAAGAAAAGAAAAGAAAAGAAAAGAGAGAAAAGAAAAGAAAAAAAAAAAAATTTATTCCCCTCCTACCTGTACCAGAACTGGGAGAGGATCTGAGATGAGGCTGGGAACAGCTCAGAGTTTTCTGTATGCAGGTTCAGTGGCAAAGCAGGCATACTGGGCTACCAAAACCAGTGCTGTGCCCTTCCTTCCAGTGCACAACAGCTAGAAAGGAAATGCGATGTATCTTTCATCTCTTTCTTGTGATTTGAGAAGTCAGGGCCCTCATTAGTGTTAAGCATTTAAAAAAAAAGTCCTTAAAATTATATAGGGTAAAGATTATAGAATTGTAAACATGCCGTCACAACATGAAACACCCCAGGCATGTTTGTGGCAAAGCACACACCCTCTGTGTAATTATAGCCAGGCTTCTCTGTTTTAGGCAAAAAGTAACAATAGTCACTTATCAGATTCTCAAAATGGTATTGGAGAGGATTCAGCAGGACACTCCCAAGACTTTCTGGGTAGTAGCAGCCTTAGGATTGTAGACACATAAATACTCAGTCCCTCCAGATTCCGGCAACCATTTCTTCCATGCTGCGCTCTGCTCTGTTAGTGGTTTTCTAGTTAGTTTTTCACCCGTCTATCTCTCACAATTCCTTTTCTCGCTCTGCAACTCTAATTCAGACTTCTCCTCCTTTTCCCAAGTCTCACTTCCAGGCTGTCTGCCCACTTCTTCTCAGAGGATAAATCTTGACCATATTAGAACTGTACGTCTAAAAGTCTTGTGTACTCATTTCAGCATTGCACATTCATGCAATGGGGAAGCTTTTTTTCTCCTGTACTTCTGTGTGTAAGTGTTTAACAGCAGTTACACATTCTAGGTCTTACTGAACATTGTGTTTTCCAAAGTCTGTGTGCCCAAGGGAGCATTTTGGTATCTTGGTCAAACAAACACCGTGGAACCTATCAGCTGGTATCTGTCAGGATGCCTACAATGCCTCTGATGATGGTATAATGTGCCCGTGGTTCTAATGCACATGTGCCTGAATAATGTGTGCACATACAAGTAACATGTATGGATCTCCTTAAAGGAGACAGAAACCACTGCAGTGGAGATGGTTTTTCAGAGCTTCCCAACAGCTTCTGTGGCAGACAGCTTCCATCCATTGGGCTTATGAAAAACCTACTAAAAGACACTTAGACCCAGCAGATCCTGGTATTTTGATTCTTCATCTGCATGTAATGAGAAGGATTTTCATCTTGGCATGACAGGCATATGTTGACTCATGAACTGGTGAGGCTTGTGAGAAGATATTTTCTTGGATAGTAAACGTGATGACGTATTTTCCTGTGGATATTTTGCTTTCCTTTGACCTAGTAAAATGTGAAGTCCCTCCTCTCTGAGGTCAATACTATTCCATTTTTTGACCAACTAAATGCTTTATACATGCTTGCATGTACATGTGAACATACGTGCTGGTGCCTTGTTTCAGTTTCAAAGAATCTGCCTGAAACTTAATGGCAAGCTGAACTTTTTTTGCCTCTTGCAACCTTGCCTATTGCCATTTTCCACCATGCAAGCACCCTGCAAAATACTAGCTTTTCTTTAGAAAATTGCATGTGTGCCTCACTGAAATGCACGTGGCTGGGAGGGCTTGTGCCTGCCTTTGAAATTGTGTTGTGATTACTTGCAGAGCCATACTTTTCATACCATCCAGGTTCCTCACCTGAAGAACATGACAGGAATACAGACCTATTTCTTTAAGTTTTTGCCACGTTTGGTGTCGAGCTCACTGCTTGAAGTGAGCTGCTTTCTGGGGTGCTACGGATATTTTTGATGTGGCTACTGCATTTCTATGTAATCTTCCCTTTCTTATGATCGAATTCATCCATGAACAGATCCCACTTTTACAGCTATCCCTCCTCTAAATACCACTTCAATACTTCATCTTTAATTCACATTGTACACTATATATGTCGCTGGCATATGTCCAGTGATTCCAAAGCTTTTCAAGGAATTTCATGATTTCAGAAACACCTCCTACTCAAACTCATGAGTCCTTAGAAGGGAGAACAAAATTATAATATAAGCTTTATCTGACTTGTTCGCATCCTCATTTTGTAATTCAGACTTATTTGATTTGAGTATTTACTTGCTCTATAAGGAGTTTAGTCCTCAAAAAGTGACTGTAGCTAGCGAGACTTGATACAATGATGAGAATTTAAGCAGCCCATGAGCATCGTACCCAGGTTTTACTCAGGGTGGATTTCATCACAGTTCAAAGAGCTCATATGACCCTTTATAAAATAATCACAGCATAAATTTTCATATTCTACCTAATTCATTACGTTTTTATTCTTATTTATTTTTATGTTCTTTATTCCACCATGTTGCAATTAGTAAAAATTAATTTAATACGCAGTTGATTGACAATTAAAACTTTTCAAATATTCTGTGCTTCCAATGCATGAAGCCTAAGCTTTGTGGAGTGCAGATGGAGTTCCAATCAATGGTTTGTGTCATGTGGTTTTAGAGGCACATAATGGAGCCATCACATGAATTGAGCATTTATGACTCAAAATCAATTAGTGACTAAGATATAAATTAGTTCACTATTAAGGCTTGGTAAGGAGCATGCTAACCTAGACAGACCATGCAATGCTGAGTGTTATTAATGAAGAAATATTACAATAACAAATATTTGACATTTACATCTGTCATAACATATGTCTAATAAAATGAAAAAGTGGAATATATTGGGGCATGCCACATTCCTTTTCAGAAACTACAACAGCATTATGCTGTGCATTACATGAGTAATTGATACTTCAGGTAAAACAGCCTGATAGCAAGGCTATTTTTCTAAAGGAAAAATCAAAATAGTTCATGAAAAATTCAGTGGGTCAGTCTCTGACATGACAAATAGGCTTTTATAGAGTTTATCAAGATTAAAACCCCTGAAAGTAGTGATCCACCTGCTTTTTGTCAACAGAGAGCCTAACAAAGTCATTAATAAAAATGTAAAAAGAAATTTATATGCTGTTACTGCTTTCTATACATGTTCAAAAGTTAAAAGTTAATCTGAGTTTTGAAACTACAAAGTGGTGTACTTCCTTGTTTAAAGACAGCCCGTCACTGCCAGATTTACTTGGGTAATTGAGTGCTCACAGAGTCCCCGCAGAGCCTGGGGGAAGTCGGTGCCAAGTCGAAGTGGTGAGACTGGAAACTCCTGTGGCGCAAACCAAATGTCAGAGGAGGATTTTTAACTCATCCTGTTGCCTAGGCCTGCTGCCTACATGCCTGGAATTAGTGACAGCAGTTGTCCCTTTCCCAAACTCAGTCTGGACGTATTCAGAGCCATTCAGATGTAGAAGCCAGACCAAGTGGTAGGTCACGGGTATCCAAAAGTATTTACATTAATGAAGTAATGAAGTTACATAAATCACATTTCTGCTTTATTTCTGAAAACCAAACACTGCAATATGCTAATATACATAAATCCTAAAATTGTTATTCTCAGAAGTCACAAATTGTACTGGATGCCCTGAAATTTATGTAGCTGATCTAAGATTACTGTTTTTCGTTTGAAGAAACAAATACCTATATGTTGAGATTTCCATGTTCCTCAAAACAGAGAAAAAAGCTTTTCCAAAAAACTTTTAAAATAAAAAATTGCTTGTTACTTAAATAAGGAGAATGTTGTGTTTGTTTATACAGTGTTTACACCGTGAAAAACCTGTTTTAGATTATTTCAATCTTGCCAAGTAGCAATTGCTTTAGTCATTAAAAAAAAAAAACAAACAAAACCCCAAACCCCTCAGATCTAGATTGCTCAGGTGGATAGTTCTCTGCTATCTCTTATAAATATAAGTAAGAAGACTTTCAGTCTGGTTTTTAGCCACATAACTCAAAATTTTGTCCACCAGAGTCAACTGGATTTTTCCCAGCAGAACTTAGCAGTGCTTAGCTCCTCTCCTACTGCAAAGATTCTTAAGGTTTGTTTTTCATCTCAGGAGTCTTTAATTAACTTTAATTTCTTCGGCTTCTCACTTGTATTTTTCCAAACAAAAGTGCTGTAAAACACCATCATTTTCTAATGAAAATGTAAGACTGAACATGCCTTATGTTTTTGAACAAGTATTGGCTTCCAGTTTAGCCCAAGTGTTCTTCAGCACAGCTTACTTGGAGCATCTGTCTGGGATATCTTAAAAGTCAGGCCACAGGTCTATCATCAGAGGATACTATTAACATTAATACCTTAATACATGAATGTACTAATTCAAACTTTTAAGCTTTTATATAAAAGCTGTCATCTTCACCAATCTGGTTGTTACATTTCTGAAAAAAATGATCCTTTAATAAGGTGCAGAAATACCTGGGCTGCCCTTGCTTCCATGAGGCAGTGCTCCCCTGTGAATTGAGCAGTGTTATGAATTTTATCTGTTTATATCCTGAATAAACATTCTTTTGTTTCAAAATTTCCAAACTTAAACTGATAATTGAACTTTTTTTTTATGCAGTATACAGTCTTTATAATTAATGAGATAAGTTAAATTATCCTAAGTAAAAACTTGTATTCGAAATCAACTGATACTTGTGTTATTATCAAGATCAGAATGCAGAATCTGGTGTGAAGACTGAAAATGTATCTTGTGCTCAAGGACTTCCCACCCTACTGAGCAGTTTTAAAAAAAAAGATCACTGTTAAATTGGGAAGATACCGAACAAAATGTCACAAGAATGCTTCTTGCACTTTGTGAGGACTTGGAATCACAGATGCACTTCGGGTCTCTCATGGCTCTGGCAGTAATTGTGGGAAGAATAGCAGCTATGCCAGAAAGCAAGAACATGAGAGCAAGAGATGTATTGGGACTGAGACAGACCTTGACATTGCACAAGTTGTACTTAAATGAGTGCCAAGAGTGACTACTCAGAGGCCAGTAGCCCAAAGATACTTGGCTTCTCTTTTCACTTTTAATCATTCTGTTCCAGATACGTATAAACAATACCTAATTGTAGGAAAGCTGGGAGGCAATTTTTAAATCCAAGGAGTATGTAAAAGGGCAAAGGAAACTCTGATGTTAATAATGGAGAGCAAGACTTAAGAAGAACTATCTGAACAGCCTCAAGGGACTTGACAGCAAATTGACTAACAACTCTCACGCATGAGTATGCTGTGGAGTAAAAGTAGAAGAAAAGTAGAGATTCAAAAGATATGCTAAAAATAACTAAGAAAAAAACCTAGACAAGTGTGGTAGGTTGGCTCTGGCTGGACACTGCGTGCCCACCGAGTTGCTCTATCACTCCCCTCCTTAACTGGACAGGGTAAAAAAATACATTGAAAAGCTCATGGTTTGAGATAAGAAGAGGGCAAGATCATTCACTAGTTACTGTCACAGGCAAAATAGACTCATCTTAGGGAAATTTATTTCATTTATTGCCAATTAAGCAGAGTAGGATAATGAGAAACAAAAACAAATCTAAAACCGACTTCCTACACACACCTTCCTTCTGGGCTCTACTTCTCTCCAAACTCTTCTACCTCCTCCTCCTCAGTGGCACAGGGGATGGAATGGGGGTGGTGTTCAGTTCATCACATGCTGTCTCTCCAACTCCTTCCTCCACAAGGGGAGGACTCCTCACACTCTTCCCCTGCTCCAGCATGGGGTCCCTCCCATGGGAGACAGTCCTCCATGAACTTCTCCAGCATGAAGAAGGACGGCCTGCCTCACCACCGTCTTCATCATGGATGCAGGCAAATCTCTTCTCCGGCATTTGGAGCACCTCCTCATCCTTCTGCACTGACCGTGGTGTCTGCAGAGTGATTCTCTCACATATTCTCAGTACTGTCCCTCCCAGCTGTTGCACAGATTTTTTTTACCCTTTCTTAAATATGATACCACCGTCACTGATGGGCTTGGCTTTGGCCAGTGACAGGTCCCTCCTGGAGTCTGCTGCAGCTGACTGTGTCAGACATGGGGACAACTTCTGGCAGTTTATCAGAGAAGCTACGCTTGCAGCCTTCACCCCCCTGGCTACCAAAGCCTTGCCATGTAATCCAAATATAGGAAGGAAAATTTGAAAAAAAAAAAAAGTTGTGGACAAATGAAATTATCAAACATCAGGAATACTTCAGGTAGCTTTGACTCTTATGAAATCAGCATTACCCAACAGGCTTATAATTTCCCTGTGGAGCTTACAATGTTATTGTAATTGGTAATTGTAGAGTCAAGCTTCAGTATGAACAACTCAGCTTTCATTTCTGAGGAAAATCTTCTCACTATAGCAAAAAACTGGAGAAAAAAATTGCAGTGAATCCAGTCTCCTAATTCTAGTGAGGTTAATTTATTATTCCCGAGGGCTGTGATGGGCTTGTATGTGCTGAAAATTTCCAATTTTTGCAAAAATTTATTGTTGTTTTGGGGGAATTCTAGTGGCTGCATTTAAAATATTGGAATAAATAATTATTACAAAATTCTTGAGAGCAAATGATATTTTTAAAAGAAATTTTCTCTTCCTTTAATTCTAGCTCATTGGTAATAATTTAAGAACTATAACCAGAAAGGAATCCGATCTAACAGATTTTTTGCAAAGAAATGAAAATGAAATTACAGGAGTCAGTGCTGTTTTAGTAGTTTTCAAATAAGGCATATATTTTTACTTAAAATATGTTATTACAGACTTCCAAAAAGCGTCTGGAGAGGCAGATTTCCTCCTTTGGTTTTGTTAATGATGTGTTACATTTCAGTGGGGGATTCTGTGTTTCAATTCTTTTTTTTAAACTCAGAATACATTTAGACACCACCTCTGAATGTCCTCAAAAATGAACTTCTTTTCCTACAGTTTCTAAACACACAAATGCAGGAAATTGTTATGATAAATGTTCTATAAACAGCAGTGTTTTGATGGATTAACGTTTCTGATTCTTCTAACCCTGCACTGATTTTCAGGCAATAATCTAAATGAAAAAGTAAGGAAATGCTCTGGAATATGCAGCTGTATCAGTAGCATCTAAAGAACCAGTTATTCTTTTAAAAGAATCTAAGTAAAAGTAAGTGAATTAAGTGCGAAAAATCCCCCATTGTTTCTGAGGATAATGTTCTGTAGTGATTCCCCAGTGCCACTGGGCTTCTCTGCACGAAAATCATGTGAACAAAACAAGGAAGACAGCCCTTAATCATGAATCTGACAGGCCTGACCTTGTCTGTGTCGTTAAGATGAAATCAAGTCCAAGAGAGGATTTCTCAATGCCTTGTTTCGTGCATTGCTATTTCTGGTGTCTCATCATCCATCTAGCAATTACAGATGCTGTCACTTACAATGCTGCCTAAATCAGTAATTCATACCATACAGGTGCTTTAACATTTGCCTGTTAAAAAAGAATAATTCAACAGCAACTGAAGGTTTGATGGAAAAACAAACCTATAAATCCAGTCGTTTCAGTAGAACACCTTCAGTGTAGTATTATGTTAGCCCTTTTAATAGCAATAAAACTGCTTTCAAGAAGTATTTAATTACACTTTAATTAAGCAACAGTTTTCATAGATGTATTACCGCAAGGCAGTTCATAATATTTTTTATGACAATACAATGGATTGCAGCTTCTTGAAAAGGTGAGGTTGCATTCATACGTGATAGACTCATGTATGTTTTCATTGTAAATACTGCTTTTTTGCTAAGGGACAAGTCAATGAACAGGTATTAATTTTGAGATATTAATTTTGCCATATCATGGGAGCTTCCAGGAGTATCTGACATGCCACAGTCATCATCACTTTTTTCAAGCTTCCTATTGTGTTTGTTTGATTAAAATAAGGCTTATCTGAACTTCTCAGTAGTATTAAATATCTTCCTATGCTCCAAGGTTTCCACATTGCATAAATAATTTCTTCTCTTATCCCAAGTCATCCTTCATTTAAACAGAGAAGTTGGGCTGAGCTGACAGCTCTGACTGATGACTGCAGATCTCGACCTCCCTTCCTTCCCTCCCACTTCAGCACACCTGCTTTCAGTGCTTGATTTCCTGATAGCTGCTGTGAAGAAACTGCTGGAGTAAGTGAAGCTGAGTAGATGGTAAGGAAGACTGACCTAATAAGATTGTTTTGCTGTTCTGTGTACTTTACTAATGTTTGGAGAAAGCTGAAAGCTCAGTTACATGACCTATGGCTGAAGAGTCTGCTCTATGTTCAGTTGTGATTGCTAAAGAAAAGTGGGGTGCTTTTTTACTTCAGCAAGATCTCTGGTCAATTGCTGAAATTAAAATTTTTATCTGGGGTGTTTAAGTTGCAATTTCTTTGCTAAATTATACAAAACAAAATCCAAGTAATCCCAGGAGCCCTGTTTGTATAGATCAAAACTAGTATAATAAATGCTATCACCTTTTGAGAAGTATGTGTCCTGCTCTGTAGGAAATGATCTTACTTTTTAGCTGGGATAGGAGCTTTGATCTACAACAGCAAGTCCAACAGTCAGTGTAGTGCATAGCTGGTTGGGAGTTTTCCAATTCAGTCAGCATACCAAACTGATACACTTGCACACATCATCACTTTATTTGCATAAAAAATCGATTGTAAGGCAAAGTCCTGAAATCCTCTCTGGCACCAGGAATTTATCTGAGAGGATACAATAAAAAGTGTTCTAAGTCTCTAGGAACTGAAATATAACCTGGAAAAACATAATCACAAATGATTAAATGAAAAATTCGTTATCTGAGGCAGGACATATAGATGTCATCCTACAGTATCCCTTGTCATTGCAAACAGCTTTTAGCTTACTCTTCTTTACATGGAGTGTTAAAAATGCAGTGCAAAAAAGCCCTGGAACATTTTTTATTATCGTTCTAGCCTTAGAAATAAATCAAAACAGCAGAAGATTAATCCATTGTTTAGAATTCTGTCCAAATTATTCAGGTAAAGAATGAAGATAATATTGTCCTACTTTTAAAAGTGAGATAAAATTATTATAGTAATTTTATGAAGAACGGAAAGCAAATCATAATATTAGAGCTGCAGTTAGAACCACTGAGCAGATCTCTTCTAGCTGGTGCTGTCTGCCAGGTTATTCTTTATTATTACTCATCACCTGGTGGAGATGAGTAATAATCAAGGAAATTGCAGGAGCAGTACTGACAATCCAGGACGTATTTCAACCATAGTTCAGTGCTGCTGGCCACCAGTCCAGACAGGCAGGTGGAAGGGAGGAAAAAAAGAGAAAAAGATGTAAAGGAGAGGCCCAGCTGCTAAGCAAGATATAAAAAATTCAATGAGAAACGACTGTACTTCAACACTATTAAAGTAATATAGACACACAAGCATGGATCTTTACAAAACTTTATTAACTTAATTAAACAAAAAATTAAAGAATCCTCAACCTTTACACATAAGCCCAGTGGTTTTGCAGTGAAAGAAGATGCTTGTTATGAGCAGAGATATGGGAGGGAAGAGCTGCACAAAAAAGATTAAGAGGTAAGGAAACTCACAGCAGTGTGCAAGTGGAAAAGGTTTGATAAGACAGTAAAAATAGTCAGTCATCTTCTGTTAGTAGTCACATCTTCTTCTGCCCAGGTGAAGTCCTTCACAGGTATTCTGAAACCTTGGATTCTTGTCTTCGAAATATTTTGAGTTGGATGTAGGATGGCTAATGTAGGATGGCTAAGTCCAGTCTTCCTGTCTTCTGTTCCACTGTGTGGTGTTTTGGACAGAAAAGGAGTGAAATGAGACAGGCTGAGAGAGAGTCTGAACCATGATTGTTGGCCCCTAACTCTACGTTCCGAGCCACCAGACTCCTGCACAAAATGGAAGTACTTTTGCCAAGAGTGCAATACCCATCACCTGTGCTTAGGTTCATCCCGTGTACTAAAAGTGTATCTTCCAGCATAATGAATCACACTCCCATAGTCTGTTCTGGAACCCGAAAACATCAAAATTTCATTTGTAATCTGGCCCTATATCATAATATGAAGAACTGTTTCTCAGACTACTTATGTTTCTTCTTAATTTCTCGCCTAAAATTTAAGTAGCTGAAGTTGAGAACTTTATTTCAATTGTTAAATAGTTTGAATTTTTCAAAAGGATCACCATGTTCTCGAATATCCAGTCTTCCAGGTCCACATGCAAGCATTAACCCCATAGTCTGAAATCAGTCATAGTACACAGAAAATGTCCTTTTTAATTTGAAGCTGGTAGGTGATATGAACTCTGTTCTGACATAACTCAAGGAAATAGGTAAGTACCAGGGAAGAATTAATAAATGCCTCCCTTTTGTCAAGGAAAGTCATGCCTCAGAGTTTTCTTTGAAGAAGCCAGCAAGAGTGGACATGGAAAACCTGCATATCAGTTACTTTGGTTTGAAAAAGTTGTTTAAATCAGCCATCCACCAAATATTGTTGAAGAAACTAAAGTGGCAAAGCATGAGAAGGAAAATCCTTAAATGAACAAAGAACTATACAAAAGACGGGCAACAGACCTCAAGTAGAAGCAATCAGGTTTTTTTGGTTTGATATCATTCCTAATTTTTACATACGTATGAAAACTAGTCATTTCGTGTAAAACCAAGGAATCTGACTGATTCTGACCCCTGAAATTAAACTGAACAAAATGAGCTTTCTGTTCCTCAGTTACATTCCTCTCTCAGCTATTTTGAGTGAAATGGCATGGTTCTGGGGAACAGGGCAGCAGTTCTAGGGGTAGACAAGAGAAAGCTGATAGCAATATGACCTTTAGAAATTATTTGCTTGTCTCTTTTTCTCACTTGTTCCACTGCAGACACCTTGTTTCTTCTGCAGGTATGTTGGTTTTTTTGCTTTTTTTTATGAGTTATTTCAATTCATTACACTTTGGGGCAGTCTAAAGAATAGTTTGACTAGACAAAATTTTGAGATACAAATATTCAGCAGGATAGGTCTTGTACGCAGTTTTCTTATTGCTGCTAGCTGTTTGGCACTCCGCTGTTGATTTTTTGTGTAGGTGTACTTCTTTTCATGTATGCAGTGAATAAGGAATCTCTACCCCCAGAGGCTGTGACAGATATATTCAAACTGAGTGGATTAATTAAAGGAATCACAAAGAGCTTCTTCATGAACACAGTTGAATGAAAGTTGAGTATCCTCCTTGTTTGAATATCTACTTGAATTTGAATTACAAAACAAGCCACAAGAGCATCTTAATAGTGGAGTAATTTTTTTTCATTTTTGCAGGTTGTTTTTTTTTCAAAGGGACACACAATTATTCAAGAATCTTAAAGCTCTAAGAGTGTGGATTTTGTGACAAATTTTACATTTGATTTCCTAATTAGACTTTCTTAGAAAAGGAAGAGAAAAGTCCTACAAAAAAGAGTGAAATATTCAGAAAATATTCTGGCAGCATTCCAATGAACGTTAATGTTTACAAACAACTCCCACCAATTTATTTTCCAATCTGTTGTTCTATTTTCTACCATTATTTTACCCTTTAAGATTAAAAATATCTTTAATTTAAAATAGATCCCTCTCCTATGCAACCACTAGTTCTCTTTCTGTACCCAAATACTAGTTTTCTCTCTCACTAATAGACATTCATATTGTCTTTCCTATCAGCCCTCAGCTTTTCAATTTCTTTCCACAAAGAAACCTGTATTCCCCCTAATTAATTCTTATTTTCTGCTCAATAGCATGTTTTTCTAATATTTTCCATACCCTCTTTTGTATTGTAGCACCAGTCCCCTTGTCCTCTTCATCTCCTTCCTGGTATGATATTTTGTTACTTTTTACCCTGACCTCAGCAAATCACTGAGTTCACACAGTCATGCTTCCCTTAGTCTTAATTCCAAAAATAAATATTGTAGGATTTCTGACCAAGATAACTGACTGTGGTATCAACCCTTGAAATGAAGGTTGCAGATAATACAGCACAGACATTAAAAATGCAATATAGTGACAGGATTGTCAGAAGCTCTTTCAGACCCTGGTTACACAAAAATCCTCTGGACTTTTCCCACTAGAATGTCTTCTTCCACTTGTCATCCTCTTGCCTTTGACCTTCCTGTTGCCCAATACTCTGATTCTTAATCTGATCCCAGAAATGTCAAATAAGTATCTGAAGGATCAAAGAGTAAAAGAAGCACTAAAGAAGGTAGTGCCAGTGTGAGGTACCTAAGAAAGTACAAAATTGGCTCAGTTTTAGGAGAGGCCTTCCTATGCTGTAGAAGATCTGGTTAAGTTCCAGATTTTTCACTGACTTCTTAATTGTCACTTTCAAGTTACTTAACTCCATACCTTCATAACGCCCCTAAGTGTTGCAATGCTTTTAATTAATATGTCTATTTAGAGAAGCAGGAGTAGCCTGACTAGCCCTGAGTGTGAGCACTGACTGTCTGTGTGTAGCACTTCGCAGTTCCTTCACTGTTTTGAACCACTCCAACCGGCTCTAGTGCTCTGGATATAGAAGAATCAGTGTTGCTCAGCCTCAGTATTCCTTACTTGGTTATGATACCTTTTTGTTTTGCAGCATCAACAGAGTCCTGGAATTAGGTGAATGACACATTTATGTCTAAATAGTGGTTAAAGGTACCTAGAGTATCTCTAGCTTAGCTAAATTTATCTCCCTCTGCTCTTTGAAGAAGGTCAGGAAACAATTCAGATCTTTGGAAATTTAGTCCTCTTCTGAATTCTATATACTCCAGGAGGGCGCTGAACTAACTACCCTCCTAATCTCTCTGAATCCACTGAATTTGTGTCCCAAATTGTCTTGGGTGTAATTTTTCTACCTCACTCTAGCACTGAGAATAAATATTTATGTACAAGCAGAGTGACTGGGACTAGAGCAGAGAATGAGTGCGTGTGTGTAGGTAAGGATGGGGTACTCTAACTGCTGGCGCTGTGGCCAGGGCTCTTACTCTGTGTCTTCACCAAGGGGAAAAGCAACTGGGATCTTCTTGCTTATGTGAGGGCCTCATCATTATATTCCTTTTTAGGGTCTTCCATTTCATTTACTTCAATGCTGAAACCATCTCTTTTCCTTCACAGAGCTGGAACACAAGATCCTCTTTTATTTCTTAGAGCATGCATGATCTAAACAATTCTTACAACATATAATAATAATAGTTAAAAACAAAAGAAAAGAAAAAGCAGTGTAATCCCACTAATTAAGAATCAGTATTTACTATAATTATTCCTTAAGAAAAAACTCTTAAATGTTCCTAGTTTGCACTGAAGTTGGTTGCACCACGTTTGCACTAAATATTCTGTAATTAGCACAATGCTCCGTAATCCAGAATTGGAGGGTGTGGGACAAATATTCCACACTGCCCAGGCTGCATATTCTGGACGTTCACCATCTTCAAAGAATCATCTTGGCAAATGGTGCAGAATCTGCAATCCTGACTCAGCTATTTGGAGGACAGTGGTGAGAATCCCCACTGTTTTGTTGAGGGTTTTTTGTTTTAATTTCAGATATTTTTCTTTTGCATATTTCATAAACTGCACCAACGCCTACAGCTAAAGACACAAATGGCAACCTGCAACCTGGCACTTTTTAAGGCAGTGCTTAAGCCTTGGAAGTCTTGGAAGAGCATAGTAATCATCCATGTCACAATTTCCAAGGAGGTGGCATGCCTAAGACCTCTTGAATGGAATGACTTTATGAAAAAGTTTCATGAATTTTGTCATTCTGCCACACAGTTTTAAAGAGAAAGTTGCGTAAATCAAGGACACTATTTAACCACTGAGGCTGAAAACCTTCTACCTCCAGCATAAGTGCCACTGATTCTACTTTGTCTTGACTTTTGACAGTCCAGAGTACTTTTGCATATTTATAAACAGAACTGCCATATTTTGAGGAGATTGGCATAGCCACTGTGTAAATTTTTCTGTTCCGTAATTATTTATCTGTTATTACCCAGATACATAAACTATAATATTGGTGATCCCCCGAAATACTTCAAATCATAGCCAATGTAAATTACTTTTCTCTGCCTGTTTTAAAATATACTTTGAGTGCTTGTGGATCATTGTGGAGTTTCTGCTAGATTAAACAGATAAAACAGTTCAATCCTGTGCATTGCTGACATGATAGTTTCACCTGCGCTGTTAACAAATATGGGGCTTAAGCTCCAAAGCTGAAAAATAATAATTACAATATTGAGAGTAAAGCAAGCGTACAGCATGGCTTAAGCTGCCTTCAAGTCCTGTTTTCAGGACACATGGACTTTCTCCTAAGTCACCACAATAGCCTGTGACTTTTCGAATTTGATTTACAATATCACAAAGACTTGAGGCACAGGAGAGAAGCTATACCAACCACATCATGGGGACCCACAGGAGACAGATTTGAGGTTAATCTTTAGAAGCACATATAAGGAAAACTGCTCCAATTAAACAGTTTCTAGTGTAAATGAACAAAGAACTATTTGCAAGACGAAGTATCAGAAAAGACACAAAAATAGCCTGTGCATTATGAGTAAGACTCTTGACAGGAAAGCCACAAGTGAAAAGTCACATGAACAATCTACTTGCATACATGGTCAAGGAAACCCTTCACTCAGAGTTGATAATTTAGATGTCCAGGCTTAACCACAGAAAGAATATAAGCTTAAACCAAGCAAAAATGGCTTTTAGGGATCAAGGTATACCTAGTGTTGGCTTTCAGTCAGGTGGGCTGAAAGGCACTTTCAGGCAGAAAGTACCCAAATGGCCACAGTTGTGCTTAATAGTTGTATATCACGTTTCTAGAACCAGAGAAGACCAAACCCCCTCTGGTACTTGTGCATGACAGCTAATTAAACTAAAGAAAAGTCTTCTCACTTCAGGAGTCCTTTAAGTGTTATCAGGACCAGAAATCTTGTTCTACAGGATGTTCCTGACAGCAGAGAAGGTCAAACTTTTCTAAACCCCTGAATTCACATTTGTAGATCCCCTTGAAGTCAGCATCTTCTCATGAGGAACTTGTTCTTCATATTTTGTTACAGACCCATTCAAAACTCACCTGATGGAAGAACCACCTTAAATAGGATTATCTTTTTTGACTTTGCATAATCCTACAGCTTTGTGCATTGCACAGTTCTACAGCTGTCTGCACCAAAGAGCGAGACTGCGGCCCACAGAGAAAGACTTGAATGCATCTTTCCAAGTCTTTAGTTTTCTGAAAAGTTATGGTCAAATTATTGAGTTAGCCCCACTATGTTTATTGAACTTGCCCAACTAAATTAGTTTCTACTGGTATGAGCACCACATAGTTAAGTTCATTTATTTTGAGTGAACTCCAAACCTGTAGTCAGACAGAATTTGTTCCTGGATCTTAAACAAGGGATTTATTCTAAAAGCTTGATATTTTTAATCAGGAAAAAAAAATTATGCATCTTCCCTTGGTCACAGTGATGTTCTAAGGATTAATTTCTTAAAAGCTCATGTAACCTTCTGTGAGATCTTTAGAAAGGGCATGCTTAATTAATTACTGTTATCATCTTATATTGTACTGAAGGCTCAGTGGAGAATTTGTGCTTTTAAAAACGACTAGTTTCTTTGAAGGGAATAAAATAAGAATGTTGACTTCTAATTACGAAGTCTGAGGGCTGAGAGGCCACACCACAAAGGAGTAGTCTGAGCAGCAAGTGGTAATACACATTACATTATTGTGTGTTACAAGCATTTAGATGGTGATGGCCACACATTTTTTAATTATGTGGTGAGACAATTTACGTCAGATGGTCAGCTTGGACACCATTCCTGCGTGATGAGAGTGCCCCTTCAGCAGGTGTACAGCTTACTGACTGCTGCAAGTCAGAACTCAAAAATTAGCTCCTGGGAAGGAAAGGGTTTCTGCACAGGGAGGAGAACCTTGAACTGTCTCTTTTGTTACAGATCTCCTAGAAAAGCAGTTCAGCACGTACATGCAAAAAGACTTGAGCATTCATTTCTTCTTTTGCTGTGTTATTTTAAGCATTCCTCATCAAACACCAGGTTTTTGATCTCAGCCCTTGATCTGTTCCTTCTTCTTGATCATCATAACCAAGCCTCTTTTTATTCCTTGATTAGTTTCCAGCTGGATATGTTCCTTAGTGCAGCAAACCATAAGCAGTACAGAGGGATTACATAGAATGGTAAAAGTAGAGGAGTTGCCTAATTACTTTAATTGCATATTTATGCCAAATATCTTAAAGTGGCATGTGGCGGCTAGATGGGAAAGTTAAGCCCATCTTCATAGTTCAGTTTGCAACATAATCCAGTAACTAGTGCTTCCTTAACATCAAACAGAATCAATAAGGAGTTCCTAGAAATTTCCTGGAAGGAAACATATTTTCTAAAAATTCATGTTTAATGGCTTCATCACTTACTATAGATTAAAATGTAGTTTTTATCACAGCTTATATAAAGGTCAGCTTCTTATTGCTGAGCTATGGACCAGATCTAGAAGGAGACTTGAATCCAAAGTATCTCACTCAGGGAACAAAAAATAAAAAGCCATACCTGGATAATTGTAGATGATAGTGTGAAGGATAATTTTCGTGAGGCCAAACTCCTGCTCATGGTGCTGTGGTTAATCTCCCAGCACAAATTGATCAGTCCAAGTATGCTGGAATTCAGGATTCAACTGACTCAGCAATAATTTGTCAAGTGAAATACAGCTGCATAATGGAGGCAAAGTTTGATTTAGTAAAAATGAGGGTCTCCAAAACTCTTAAAACTCTTATCTGAAAGTAAGAGCATTTTTAGAAAAAAAAACAAAAAAGAAAAAAAAAACCTAAAGTGAAATAAGTAAGAATATAAAGCAAAGCAATTTATAAGACTACTGAAAAAAAAAAAAAGACTAAAAGAGAGGATAGGACTAAGTTGCTAATGGTCTGTAATACAGTGTCATTTAAGCCTAATTATTACTGGTAATACTCCCCACCTCCTTAACAACAGTTGCATGATTCCAGATGAGAAATATTTTATTCTCATCCACAGCTTTGAAGGAATACACAGGATTATGCCGATGCAGAAGGGATGTGGGCAACTAGCACTATGTAATCATACACAACTGCACTGCTCAATCACGAAGGGTATGGCTTAATACTTGTTTGCTGGCAACAACCAGAGGAATTCATAAGCAGATCACACTGCATCTAGTGCATCCTGCACTTTGTTTTTTCCACAGAAGCATTAGGCATGTGAAACTGTCTTAGTTTTAAACAGGGAGGGGTTGCAACTATGAATTTGCAGTACCTTCTCGCTGCTGTTGGAGTCTTACATTTGTATGTACAAAGTGTATTTTTGGGTCACATTGCAAAGTGCATAAGACAGTGGCAAGTTGAAGTCAGATACAAGTCACAGGGCAATTTCCTAATACCTGAAATGAATTCCTACTCCTTTTCTTTAGTGTGACATCTTTAGGTAAACCAAGGAAACAGACATTCACTTGAGCCGAATGAAGATCCACAAGAGAAACTATTCACAGAAGTGTTACCTGAAAAGGGTATGTCCAGAGGTGTCAGATCCAACGTCCTCCTTAAACCAAGATTTTCATGAGCTGCAGCTCTCGTTAGCTATGCTTTGAAAATCTCAGAGGGCAGATTCTCCATAGTCGTCCAATGCCACATTATCCTGCACCCACTAAATAAAGAAGATTTTTCTGTTTAAAACTGTTCAGCCTCTGGCTCTCTTCTCATGGATCTGTCACTATTGAGAAGATTTTGGTTTTCACTTTACGATTTCCTCTCAAGGAGTTTTTGACTGCAGTTACATTGCCCCTTAGTCTCTACAAACACATTTACCAACAGTTTTTTGTGGTCAAAGCTAATACAATGTCATACTATTAAGAAAGTTCATGCAGTTTCATAACATAAAACTGAATTGTTAGTTCTAAAGTTAGGGAATGAGATTTTCCTAACATAGGCTTGTCTGGATTCTCTAACATTTATAGTAGAACATTTTCATCAGCAGAAACTAAAGATTTCTTGTATTGTTTGCACAAACTGACTTCCCCTCCCACTAAAAACCTCCTATGGGTACGTAAGTATGTGATCAGGATCTCCACATTGATTTTAATGCCATTTGCCCATAATTCAATTCAGACTTTGAAGCTTATGGGGCTCTCACTTTAGGAGCATCTAATTCTGTCAGAATTGTGTTAGAAAGGGCATAGATCATGCAGACACTAAAAACTTTCAGTTTGGTGTTGTCTCAACAGAAGCTCTTGCTTGTGAGCACCCAGCATACCAAGGCTGTCAACTGTTCTACTGCTTGTGCCACGACAATGAGTGCAGGGGAGTCATGAAAACCAGAGCCATGAAAAGTCAGAGCTTTGTGGAAACAGATTCCCTGTTTCTAACTCTCTTCCTTTCTCTTAGGGTTTCGAGAAAAGTTCCCATGTCTCACAGCACATTCGCTGCTTTGTGGGTGATGAACTGTGACTACACATTTTTTTCAGTTCACGTGAGAGGCACGTGGTTGCTGGCTAAATCTGCCTCCATGTGTTTTCATAATGTCGTCACCATTCATTCCTTTCTGTTTCATGTATCACCTCAGCCCTCTGTTGTGGATTTGTCCTATCTTAGAGCGAACCCTCTGCCAAAAAGTGATAATCCTTCACTGGTGGCCCTGCACTGGATTGCTTCAAAACTGACATCTAGCCAAGACCATGCCATCTCCAAATGCCGCTGGACTTTCACTTTTGTGCTAATCTAGCAGCCCACATTTGAAGACGCATTTTAATGAAAATCAAATATGTTTTATTGAAGCCCAAATTATTCTACTGTCCCCTAGAACAGCCACATTAAATTCTGCATCTTGCAGTGTGCTGGGGGCTGGGTGGTTGGTTGATCGCAGTTCAGCCTCACCAGGATGTCTCAGCTTCAACCAGGACTTCCTAGTCCAGAGCCCAAACTCCTGGTGCTGGAACTGACAGCAAATCTCCAAACTCCCTCCCTTTGCTGTATGACCAGTGCTCCCCCACCTTTTCGAGTGGGGTGTCACTAAACATATTGCTACATGAAGAAAAAGTAGGTATTATTAAATTTTACAGTCCCAGAGAACATGCTGTCTGTGCCTTTCTTTTATCTCAGGTCAGAAGAAACTAACTCAGTAAGAAGACTCTAAAATAAATATTTTTTAATATTTGACTGAGCTTATCAGGAATAGTGGATGTGGTAAGCAATAATGTGCACTTCTAATATTGCCGGTTGTTATAACATAATCCCTATTACTTAATCATATAAATGGCAAAGATGAATGGAAAAATATAAAGCTATATATAAATATAAAATATATTTTGTTTATATAAAATAAAAATAAACATATAAAAGCTGTATATAAATGTAAAATATATTTTTATTACATGAAATAAAATAAAAATAAATATAAAAATATAAGCAAAAATAATGAAAATTGAATTTTAATTCAATTTTAATTCTTCTAAGTGAGACTGTTTATATGGAAAAAAGCTATTTGCATTCTATTATTGGATATTTTATGAAAATCTCATTATGTGTGTATTTGCCATGTAAGGGGTGTGAATTCTATTTTATGTTCATCAAGACCCAAAAAGAAAGATAATTGGTTTATTGTTGTTTGCTGGTAAGTACACATGTGGTAGAGAATTCTGAAATTTGTTTGACAGGATACTACGTGTGCAATATTTTTGGTCAGAAGCATGTATTTAGAAATACTTATAATATATTTTTCATTATTGACGTGAATGATTAAATATATCTATAATTCAAATTTATATATATGATTCAAACATCTATATAGCAAATGTCTGAAAAATTTACTATGGCAGAAATGAGCATGAAGTGCTGTCAGAAAAAGTCAGGCTGAGAGCAAGACACCAGCAAGAGGAGCTTGAGCTCTTCACCTACTTGTTAGCAAACTGGAGAGCTTTCCATTTTCTGGCATCGGCATTCTCCCAGTGTTCTGCTGCAGCAGAAAATTATCAGCTGCTATAATATTTCCTTTAAGTTATTAATCCAGTGCACTGTTTTCTTTGCAAAGTGACACAACTAGAGTAGGCAAAGGTTTGATTTTAGATATCTTGTTTGCAATAGTAGAACATGGCCAGAAAGATCCCTTTTCATTAAGGAGGACAGAGCTGATTATGTGCTGCTACATACACTGAAATACTCTAAATCAAAGTTTAAGTGAATTATTTAATATCAAATGTGTTAGGCTAAAGAACTCAATTCGGTTCCCCAAGCACGACGAACTTCCTTATGCCATTAGCAAAGGCTGTTCACAGAGATATGTCCATGAATTTTTCAATGGCTGTGGTGGGTCCCTGCAGTATGCACTGTTTGCAAAGAACTGTGGGGATGGGGAACAGTTTACTGCTGAGTCAGATGTGTTGAAATGTGTAATCCAGCAATTGCACAAGTAGCCTTTATCCTAAAATAAGTATTTTTTTAAGGGAACACTGACTGAAATTTTCAACAACATGGAACTGTTGTTATTATTTTAAAGAAAACATGATAGGTGGCTGTTGTGGCCTTTAAGGCAGCCAGCTGTCTGTGAAGTGCTTGGTAGAAACATGCTTTAGTAAGTCTCTAGCTGTGCCTCTGGGAGTGGCACAGAACTGCCAGCGACCAGCTGCATTTTGTGTAGTGCTGCTGAGAACAGCATGTCAATATTTGTATAAACAGTTTGTCCTTGTTTTACTGAGGGGAAAAAAAATTGTGCAGTTTCCAATTGTGTCTAAACTTGAGCCTTCCTGCATCTTGAAGAGTAATCACATTTTTGAGTGAAGTAAGCAGGAAGTGGCTTCTAATCACTGAGCGATCAGGGGAAGGACCTGTGCTCCAGTAATGTGCCTGGGTTTGCTGAGCCGTAGCTGTGGGAAATGTGGGGATACCAGGATAACTGCCCCTCTGAAGCACTATCTGTGAGACCATGTGATAGCAAGAATTAACTACAAAGAACCTAAACCCTCTTATATCCACCTATAGTGTAATAAATTTCTCAAATTCACTGTTGCATTTAGTTACTGAGGATGAGGGAGAAAACAGAAACAACTGAGTGCTCTGTGACTGTGTTCATTACCCGTACACGAGCATGTTAAGGATAATTAAATACCTTCTGCTACTCTTGCAGCTTCAGCATGGAAGCAACCCCACTGATATGCTTGTTCCTTAACAGTTAAGGCCACAGAAGGATATTCCACACTGATACAGAGCAGATTTGGAATAAATTCCCTCGAGTGAATAGAATACTGTAGCTACAGTGTAGCAGTAGTTCAAAGATCTGGACCAGGGTCCCAGTTTTTCTTTTTTAGAAAACCACTGCTATTTTTTCCTTCTGTATCTTTTCAGACTTTGTTTTCCTGACTTGGATTTTTTGTTTTCATTACAGGTCACAGGAATACTTCTTTTCAAGTTTTTTTTTTTTGTTTGTTTGGTTGGTTTTTTTTGTAGGACTGCTTTCAAATGTTACAAATGAAATGGAAAAGCGTAAGAACCACAGCAGCCTCTGTCTCAGTCTTAAGAAAGCATCTAAAAAAAGTCCTAACAATAATATATCCCCTTCCCCAAGCTTTGTGTTCCCCTGGAAAACTTCCATATTCCACCCTTCTAAAGAGAAAACCAAATCTTTCCACGTCTTTTTGATCCATTTGGTTTGGGTCTTCAGCAGGGAATGTTGTGCAAATGCCAAAAAATCAGTCAGAACCGAGAAGCTGCTGGTTGTGCTGGACAGAGAACTCTGGACAGCAAAAGGCTGAGTGGCTGCAAGTCAGAGGGAGTGAAAGGAAGCACAATTACATGCATCTTGCCACATTTACAGAGAGAAACAGCTCCACTAAGCAGCATTCTGTAAACTGGAAGGTTGACATCCCACACGGGTAACAGCAGACCAAACCTGGAAAGCCTCTTTACAGCTGGAAATGGGTTTGGGGATTTGGTGGTTTGAAGTGGGTTTTTTGGGGGTTGTTTCACTTTTCACCAAATCATAACATCTATATTGCTGATATGATGCAGCAGAAGAAAAATTCCCAAGGCATAGTTATGAAAATTCATTTGATTCAACTTGGTAACTTTAAGGGGGAAAAAAGTATAACCTTACACTCCAATATCTGTTACTCCTAAGGAAGGTTTCAAAACTACAGTCCAGTAAGAATTACAAGACTAAATTCAGGTACTGTTACCTGAAACATGAAAATTAAAGTGTTCCTAAACAATTTATCCAAAAGAAGACACTATATCAAGCCTGCATGTCAATAATTACAATATCATCAAAGTTACAGAATTATTTTGAAGACAAGCACAAATATACATTTTTCACTCAAAAAACAGATTGATAAGAAACGAGATACTCACAGAAGGTATCTATATTTTCCAGGAACTTCTAATTACTTCAATGACTTTCATGGTACAAAACTATGCAAACCATTCGGAAGTGAGCTGACACTAAGTATTAGCCTGTATTAGTTTACAACCAGTTTCTATACAAGTAGAACATTAAAGCTTACTAAAAATCATACACATATATAATTTAAACATAGTTCATAATTTTTTTTGTCATTTTTATTGTGTTTGTAGTAACAAAATACAAGAGTTCCTCAAAATAAAAAAATTAGGGCAACTGTGTTTCTCTAAGTAGAAGCCATGTACCCTCTCTCAAAAATACTCAGTGACCTAATCATGAAATTATATTGCTAGTAGAAGACACAGCCACTGCTCAGGTGAAGCATTAGTATGAAAAATTAAGACAAGTAGCATTTGAAATTATGACTTTCACAAAGCATCTCAGGAAGTACATAAAAATATTCACTGTGTCAATTAGAAAATACTAATGAGAAGGAACAGCCAGAGATGTTGTTTAGCCCATTAAAGGAAATTACCCCAATACATTCCATTTTAGAGAGCAATGTCCAACAGTTGTGCACAACGGGCAAAAATATTTTAGGAGCAGCATTCGCTGATAAAGAAAATCACCACCTAGGCAACAGATAATCATCTGTGGGAAGTGGAAGTCCTTTACTTTGTTTAGAGCCTCCAAGAATCAAGGTCAGTATGTAACATGTATTCAACATTTATAAAGATTTTTAAGCCTTCCTGAAAACATGGATGGATGCCAACCATGAATGAACGGCTATGGACACCAGCCATGTCCTTGACAGTGGCCATGTCTTCATTACTCAGACTTACTAAAATCCACATAAGTTTTAAAAGAGTGGGGTAGAAGTGCATTCTGACTTTGAAAAATGTGCAGCAGTGCATTATTTCAGTGACAGCAATGAACCATCAACAGGACATAAATTTGTCTGTTCCTACAGGGTAAGGGAAAGATGAGCTCCCTTCAGAACCACTGCAAGGGTCCCCAGATAACTCAAAGGAAGGGTCACTGTATTGGAATGAAATAGGGGCTGTCTGACCATTCCTAGGTACCAACTTCTGCAGTCAGAGACATGTGCCTGCGCTCAAGACAAACACCAATAAACTTTCTATCTTATCTCTATTAATCTTTACACCCCTTTCTTATAATGTAAACAAATCTCAAACTCAGGTATTGGACTTGAAGGCTCAATAAGATAAAAAGAGTAAAAAGATGATTTAAAAACGATGAATGAGGAAAAAAAAAAGGGAAAAAAAGAAAAAAATATAATTTGCACAGCCAGGAAAGAAAGTGTCTTGACATTTTGGGAGCCAGTCGCTAAAAAGAGGTGTAGCAGGAACAGGTTCTAGGCAGGCCCTCCACAGTACAAAATGTTCCAAATGGAGCAACACAATGGTTTGCAGTTTTTATAGAAATACGTGATGAGTTTCCCGAAAGGAAACTCTCAACAGATTGGACTAATACAAGTAAACCTTGACATAAAGAAGGCTAAATCAGCTCAAACAGAGATTTGTCCTTCCAGAAATACTTGAGATAAATAAATGATAGCTTGAGAGGCTGCCCACAGCCATTTCTGTCAATGATGGTCTGAAAAACCAGTTTCCTTGTTCTTCTCTCTAACAGGTGGATTTAGAAATCACACTTCAGGTGTACTTGCTCCTATTGATGATTGATTTGGCCATGGGCAATTTAGGCAGCTGCTTAGAAAAGCAGACAGAGAAAGAAAACCCCAAATATCTGTACTTCTCCCCTGCCATAGTTTATGATACTGGAGCCTTACTAAGGTGTTTTGTCTTTCTGTGGTGAGTGGGCTGGTGCACAGTGCTGGGGAGAGGGGGAAGAGGAGTTCCTTCCAGCACAGGCATCAGACACCATCCTTTATTTCCCTGTCTCCTGGGAGTGAGCAGAAGCAGCAAGTCCAGCTCGAGACATTTTCCCACCACCTTCCTCTTCCCTCCTTGTAGGGGGAGTTGCTCATCCCCAGCCAACCTCTACCCACCTCTCAGGTCTATTTCTTGGAGTAGCAAAATTCAGTATTAGTTCCAAGGCTTGCCCTGTTTTGTTGCATATATTCAAATAGGGAATTGCTGTGCCAGGTAAACCTGGAGTCTAGGAGAAAACCTGAAGGAAAAATGTGACTCCAGAACAAATGAAGATTAATCCTGTGGTTCAAGGTTTAATGTCAGAACTTTTTCTATTAAATGCTTTATAGAACATATAAAAGGCAAGATACAGCACAGCATGAGATGAGGACAGTATAATCTTATTTTCTCTAAAATCTCCCCTAGAGGATTGCATTACCCTGTCTAAGGGTGGCTTCAGACTTTTCATTTAATTTCAGGTTTCCATTAGAGGACATAGCTCTTCTCTTCTTTGGGAGACTACTTCTAAAACTCATTCTAACAGAAAACTTTGTTTATAAATGTATTTTTTTTTGTGGTTTTTTAGTGTCTGTTTCAGTACTTTTCCAAACAAGTGAAAAAACTTGGCTTGGGGATTTCACCAGATCCTTCCCGGTCTGCATACAGAATTTGCTTTCTGATCTCTTTCTCTGTCTTTATGAACTGTGTGATTTTACTTTAACCATATTTTTATTTTAGGGCTTCAACCACGTATGTAATAAAGTCCAGTAAAACTCGGATTTCAGCTTTAAAAAATACTAACAAACACCTTTTTTTGGTTTCACTTTGAATCTCACCTCTGAGGAAAAAAACCCTCAGAGGCAAAATGGGGAAATAAAAGGGGTTTGTAGAAGAGAAAGAGAGAGAGAGACTTTATGAGTTTGGGAATGGGGGTTAGGGTGGTGGCTGTGGCTTGAGGTGTGGTCATACATTCACTTCATATTATTCAAACATAAACTCTAGAAGTCCTTAGGAGGACCTACATGGCGTATTCTGCCAAAAATTTAGTCCTGTATAATCTTTGTCCTCATCATTGTCCCTGACTGGGAGGGCCCCACACTGATGACCTCTGAACAAACCACTAGGGAGGATGTGGAGAACCCATAACCAGGATGATGATGGAATCCCAAATTCTGCTGCTGCTGCTGCTGCTGTATTGGAGCTCTCTAGTGGAATACATGCTGCAGAGCTGGCTTCTCCTGTTTTGACTGCCTAACAAACCACACCATAATACTGAACTTGATTGTTCAGTAGGTCCTGTGAAGTGGTGTACAAAAAAAAGAAGTTAACACATTTCGCAGTGATTGCAGATAGGGTTTTTAGACTGCCAGCACATGATGTAATTTGACTTACCTTTTTAGAATTTTCTCCATGTGGATACAGATAAACATCAAAACCACAGGATCAGAATGAGCTCAATTCTCTGTTAATGACATATTTTTGCTGGTTACTTGAATGTTCAAATAATTTGAATGTCCATCAGTGATGGTCCAGCAGAAGTGGGATGGGACTGCTGTAGTTTGAGTAACTGAGATAAACAGGAGGCGGTCAGCCCTCTCTGTCATCCATTCATGGGTACTATAATCTAAAACTCTTATCTTTCCTTGTGTTCCTTCTTAAGAGAAACCTGCATAACTGGGGCTGCTGAGGGACCAACAGCCTGCAGAGGGTGGACTGACTCATTCTCTATCTTATTTCATTTTTACACTGCTCTTCAGCTTCATGTTAGCTGGATGCTCATAAGCACCAGGTCCCACATTTCAGATGTAGTATCCGTACAGGGCTTCAATAAGCCTCTTGTCCAGCCGTGTTTTATCGTTGCATCCCTCTGGTGTAATGCCATGAAATTAAGGGACAGAAGCTGAGGAAAATATATAGAAAAGGAAACAATGCCTACCAAATTAGAACAAAGTGGTAAGTGCGTTTCTACTGCATCTAAGCACTCGTGAAGAAACAATACAGCAAAAGGTTCTGGTTCACAGGAGCAGCATATGAGGCTGAGTAGAAAAGATTTACAGCAATATACGTTATAAACACTGCCAGTGGAATTACGGAAAGCTTTTTTGGAAGCAAGGTAGGCCTTTATGCTTGCAAATTTCTTGCTGATAGTTAGTTGCCATCAGTGTAAGGACCCAGCTCCTTTGTTCCCTGACATATATCACTTACAATGTTTGGTGTTACCATAGCACTTAAATACACCAAGTAGGAATCAGGCCTTTTTCTGTGTAGAGCTGTACAGAAATGCAGCACATAACTGCTGTTTTATGAACAGAAAGCCTGTCCATAGCTGGAAAATCTCATGGTGAACTATGAATATAATTTCTCACTGGATAACACAAGACATAGGACTTCCCGGAAATCTTGTTTGAACAGCTCCACTATTGCAAAACTCTCTCTGCAGGCTCTTTGTGATTATCAATTAGTGAAACAATAAGAGAGGGAGGGGAAGGAAGATCAGGAACAATAAAATGAGCACATCTCCCTAAATATGAGGAGGTTTCAGCCCAAAACCTGTGTTTTCTATCATCACATAAGAAATGTTCTAGTTTTTATTAAATGCTCAACAAAAGAAGGAAACAGGTAGTAGTTAAAGTAACTTAAAGTAGTTAAACAATTTCCTTACCTTAATAGCTCTTTTCAAGTCTTGAATACACCCTTAAAAAAAAAAAAAATCCCAGAAATTCTTGGAATAAAGATCCATTCATATCTCCTGAGGTAATAAGGTTCACACAAATTTATATGCTCCTATTGTGAAAAACACACAGGATAAATTTCAGATCACCTGCTTTGGTGTCAATGAGAAACCTGAAGAACAATTAAGACTCTTGGGATGAATTAAGAGAATCCTAATATTCACTGTCCGGTATGATGTAACCCTGAATGTGGTCAGGTTCAGAGTTATATTCTATGCCATAAGATCCTTCAAATAATCTTTATCAGAGCAGCCACGGATAGTTCCACCAAACTGTCATTCTCAATCAGACTTTAAAAGATCAGTTTTACTCTCCAAAAAGACAGAAGAGCATCCTTATTCTGATTTTACCAGCTGGCAAGTACTAGATATAGAGGAAAAATTTGTACATTCTTGAGTGCCTGTTCACTACGGAGAACTGAACCACTAGCCTACAGAGCCGTCCTACTTTATGATCTCCTTAGCATGTTCTGTTCATGGTAGAAAAGCCTACCCTAAATTTCACAGCTGACACCTCTTTGGAGAGTTCAGGTGCTCTCCTGGAGGTGACAGGCTCCTACCACTGATTGCACCAGGAACCTTGCTGCCCAGCTTGAGCGTTCTGATTCACCTCACAGGTCCAGGTCAGCCCTACTACACACCAGGGTGGCTAATCCAGATGGTCAGAGTAGTTTTGAATGATCATTTTGAATCTGGATGAAATCAGCAACTACATTCTGTGGTAACTAGGAACTCCTCAGTTAATCTGCACTAATTTCATTAACACTTTTTTTTGGGGGGGGTTGATTTTTTGGGTTTTTTTTTGGTTTTGCTTTTGTTGTTGGTGTTTTTTAATACTGTTTTGTTCACTCTGTACTCCTCTTTGAGTCTTGGGATCCTGTCTAAAGCAATGAATGACCACATACTTGGAGGCTCCAGAAAAAAAATTCTCAGCCTAAAATAAGTTTCTCAAATCCTTGTAGTTTTCTTTAAAGTAAGTAAAGAGGTATGTTCTAATCTGGCATACATTAAGTCATACAGTACAATATTTCAGTGTATTGTTCAGGAAGGAAAGAGAAACAATCATGAGGATATTTGTAGAGAGCCAAAAAGACTATCTGAGGAAGAAGAAGTCACTGAGCATGCTGAATTCTGTAAAGGCACGCTAGGATTCGCGTGAATGAGAAGAGAAATGAAATGTAATAGTACATAGGAGTTCAAAAGCTTGAAGTCCTTTTGAAGCTTCAAAAGCTTCAAAAAGTTGCATTCTGTCTCTCCACATTAAATATGCTGGATTTAGTTTGCCGTAATGGTGTCTGATAGGGGACTATTATGGTTATGATTTCCACAGCCTTCATATGTAACATCTTACAGTGCTAAACTACCACCATAGTTAGAAAGTTTTCATAAGATCCAATAGAAACCTTCCCTGTCTTGAATTATGACTTTTCTTTTTTCCTGACCTGAGCATTTGATTTCCATTCTCTTGAAAATGCCTGTTTGCTATTTTTAGGCTATTATGAGCACTTTCACACTTCATTTCCTTGTTAGTTTATTTTCCAAATTTATTTTTTTTTCTGATGCCTAATGCAACTTTTCCTTCATTTGTTACTGAAACACCATAACCCCCTTGCATATTCTTTATCAATTAATAACGAAAAAACACATCTAAGCTGTCAAAACTATTACAAATAAAAAAATTTTATGATCATACTTTGAGATTGCGTGTATTATACTAGATAAATACTTTTTAGAAATTCTATGTATTTTTTTCAAAAATTAGATCATAGAAGAAGTTGGTTGCCCATTACATTCACCCAGTGTTTATTTACAAAGTGATAATGTGAATGTACACAACATTTTTGTCTAGAATACACCCCACATTTTCAATCAGAAAATGTGTAACAAGGATAAAGATGACTTTTGCCTCCATTAGGAGCTTCTGCACTTTGGTCTAAGAGGCTTCTCTAAGAATATGATGAAACTGAGCACCTTCCCTTGTATTATGAAACTCCTCTTGTATTTCGGCCATGTAATATTATTTCTGGGAAGAACTCTGCTTGATGATGTTTACTTGGGTATTATCAGTTACAATTCCTTTCAGGTATGCCTGTTTGGACAGATCTGTAACTCTAAGACAGGCATCATATTCAGAAGATGTCTGTATATCCACTTCCTTCTTGCCCTTAGTATATAGGGAGAAATGAGGCTTTCAACGTTTTCCTCCTCGTAGAGCTTTGTCTCTTTTTTTTTTCTTCCATAGGATTTCCGTGTACACCCATCCAGACTCAAAGCGATTCAGAACTTGGCCTGTAGTAAAACAGAGGTTTTTCTATTGTGGATCATAATTCAGTGTAGTCAGACACACAGTAACCAATTTTGTTTGCCTGTGAAATTCATTTATATTTCTTTTTCTGCTAGAGAAAACAGTTCTGTAATATTTCCATTGGTCTGGCTTTTTGGTTTTGGATTTGGGTTTGGGTTTTTTTTATCTGAGAGGTGTGAGTTCTGAACAAATGTTTTATTATTCAGACTGCAAGATAATGAAGCAGGTAGAATTTGTTCCAGAGATGGACTTCATTCCTAGTTACCAATTAGATTTAACATCTGACATAAAACTGTCCTTGTAAAAGTGACATCTAGATGAATAGTTAAACTATACAATTAATCTAGTAAGGGGAAATTAAATGTGTTATCTTACATGAAGCATAGGGAAAAAACCCAAGCACCCTACACACAAAGGATCTCTTGTCAACACAAAGATGAATGTGGCTGTCAACACAGGGACATTCCCTGTCTCCCACTGCCCTTGATCACCATTTCAATTTGTGTTCGTAGATCAACCACTGGGCTATTTTAAAAAAATATGTGATTTTTTTCAATAAAATTACTACATTTTTTCATTTCTATTTCAGCATGTTGGCAATTGTCACTTGCTTTGGCCATTGTACAACCTTCTGTCAATTTTCCAAAGTTTTTTTTTGAAGTACTCATGAAGTTCACGTGGACCTTTTGCCCAGCAGGTCTTGGAGTTTATCCGGACACCTCCAGCGTGGCTGCCACCAACCACCGCAGGCAGCCTCCAGTAACCTCTGCAGGCTGACCAGTAAGAAGTCAGATGTGCTCATGCACTGAAGTCTGGAAAAGCTCCTAATTTCAAGATATTAACACAGTGTTTTCCTAAAATGAGAAGCTGACCTTTGTCTCTTGGAGTCCTTCTGGACATTGCTGACATTGTCAGTTGTCCAACAGCTTTGAGAAAATCAATTCATCCGTAGATTCTGCACCAGCTACTTGCATGGGAGCAAGACACTATTAAAATTCTCCCTGGAGAACTGCTGAATTTAGAACAGTGGAAAAAACCAGGAGGGTTTGGAGGCGAAGGATTTGCTTCTGATGAGAAACATGCTCAGAAGAACTTTTGTGACAATATAAGCGAGACAAAAAGATTTTAGTATTCTCGCTGAAGGGTTTTGGCAGCAAAAGATGAGACCTCTGTACTGCATACTTCAAGTGTGAGAGAAAACTGGACTCTGGAAGTGTCTATTATTTTTCATTGCATATAAAAATGACTGAAGGTGACTTGTCCAGATGTGGGCTTGTACACTGTAGGCATCTGCAGACAGCTGCAACTCATGTCAAAAAATACATTTCAAGATTGTAACAGCAGAGACAATAAAGTTTTATTAACAATTCATCATTTTAATTAATTATAAATAAAAATTATACAACATGAAAGTGAGCAATAAATGATTACATATACACAAAAACGGCAAAAACTCTCAGTTTTATCAGTAAATTACACATTTGGCATGGAAATTGGTGTGTTAGTCCCTGGCCTACTGGATAGGCATATATCAGTAGGATTTGGATAAGGGGTGTTGGGGGGGGTGTGTGTGAAAGAGAAGAGAGAAAAGAAGAGATGAATTAAAGAGGGACAGAAAAAGAGAGAATTTACATTCTATTTTTGGATAATTTATGGCAATCTCATATATGTGTGTATTTGCCATGTAAGGGGTGTGAATTCTATTTTATGTTCATCAAGACCCAGAAAGATAATTGAATTATTATTATTTGTCAGTAAGTACACAAGGTAGAGAATTCTGAGATTTGTTTGACAGGATACTACGTGTGCAATATCTTTGGTCAAAATCTTGTATTTAGAAATATTTATAATACATTTTTCATTATTGAGGTGAATGAGTAAACATAAATAGAATTCAAATTTACATACACCTTTTCTGGGCTGAGGCGATTTACAGTTTATATGACATGCACATATGCTCCCACAATACAGCTTGAGGCTACTTTCTCTTGTTCTGACACTTTTTATGTGGGAGAAGAGACTGTTGTCCACCTGGCTAGAAACTCCTTTCAGGGAGTTGTAGAGAGTGATAAAGTCCCTCCTGAGCCTCCTTTTCTCCAGAATAAGCACCCCCAGCTCCCTCAGCTGCTCCTCAGTAGACTTGTGCCCCAGACCCTTCCCCAGCTCTGTTGCCCTTCTCTGGCAAGACAATTTTTCAATTTACTCTTACTGTGTAGGATCATATTTCCCAAGAGGATGATACAGGGAGGATGCTGACCAGGTGGCTGATCAGAGCCTTGAGCAAAAACTGCTGGTTGTGAATACAGACCCCAGGCAGGACAATAATTTCAATGGAGTACCAGGGAGCTCATCATTGCCTGTTCCCTTCTGGACACAGGACTTTCCAGGTGTTGACCTTGAGAATTCTCCATAAACCAAAGAATATAAACTGGTGGAAAAAATAGGAAACCAGGCTGCTGTGCTTTCTGCTTGATAGTATTTAGGGTTTCGACAGGAGTGGAAGGGAGCTGCTGGATGCCCACAGAGCATTGAAGGACCACCTTGCTGAACAGATTTTGTGTTTCTGTGGCACACAGATATTGTCTTTCTTGCACATGGATCATGTACTGTAAAAGAAGCAAGATGCTGCAGCCATCTGAACAGAAGTGCCTTCCTGAATGCATGTCAGCTCCACAGCATGTGACTCATACCTATAGGAACTGAGAACAATTAACACAGTCCAGCTCAAGTCTATTAATAAACTTGTCACAGTTGTCAAACCAAACAGGTTGTAGGCAGTCTGTCTTTAGTTGTGCCAATTTTGTCTGGCAAGCCAAGTGTATGAATTATTCAGGGAATGTCATAAACACACCAAATTCTTTGTTGGGACTGTCCTAAGACATACAGGCACAGAGAACCCAGTTCCAGGAAAATTGCCAGGCATTCTTGAGTTTACTAATATAGCTGACAGCTATAAATTCAATGTATAACTGAGGGTAAGGGGCAAATACTGAGTAAGAAGACGTGTTTCTTTCTGTCAAATGCCACAAGATAACCCATGAGAGCAGGTCATGTGGAAAAGCAACATGCATTGCTGAGCAATGTCTGTAAGGAACGGTTTAACTGCAAAGTGAAGATCTGAACAGAGTATGGGATTGAATACATACATGTGAGAATTTTGATCACAAGCACAGGAGACCAGCCCTGCAGCGTCTGTGCTTCAGAGAGATTTAAAAACTGAGCAGGTACAAATGAAATATAAGACTCCGGCAGAGCACCACATTGAAGCACAAGGCATGACTGCTTAGCCAGCAGGACTGTGACGGGTATGTGAGCTGGAATCACACAGGGCAGTGCCTGGCACCGGGCCAGCAACTCAACCCAGAGGTGACTTTTCGTCAGGGTGACTCTGGAGCAGTAGACAGCACGCAGATAAATAGCCTGACAGAGTTGTGTGAAATATCAGTAGCACTCAGTGTTACTTGCCAGCTGCACAGCACGTGAAAATAAGAGACAGGCACTGCAGTGGCTTCTGAAGAAAATGTCACCGTGCATCCCATGAAAGTGCTACCACAACAGATTTAGTAATAAATACAAAACCACAATGTTAATTGCCAGAATAAACAAAGCATTTGGGACGTTGGACACTACAACATGGTGTAACTCAAGTTATCCTCCTGTCTGTGATTTCTTAAGGAGCAACACTTAGACATTACTTAGGCATTCACGAAATGTCTGGCTAGTCTTGTAAGCTCTTCCATTTCCATTGCACCTGAGTCCTGACCTCATTTCTTAGGAGACCTGAGGTTTCTGAGGTTTACATTTTTCCCATCAACTTATTGAATGTGGGTGGAGTTCTTAACGTATGGGCTTAGGATCTCCCTTCTCAAATACCCAGGGAGCCTGATCTGTGCTCAATCCTTCCGGGAGAGTAGTAAAAACAAACCATTTTGTTTTTGTTTTTCCTTCCCTGTCTAAGAACGGAACATTTTGGGGTGGAGGCCAGCCTAGCTCAGGAAGATATGCTCGGCTTTTTAAAATTTCTCTAAGGGGAGTGGGAGCTGAGAAGAATGAGATAATTTCCCTTTTCCCTTGAATTCTTCCCAGGACAATGCACATTTTTCTAGAGGAAGTGTCAGCTAGAGTTGTATTAATTAGAACACTGGTTTATAAGTAGAATGGAAGAATGCTAAAAACATCATTAATCCTTAAAATTCCCAAAGAGTTAAAATTCCCGCTCTTACGTCCGTGTGCTGCATGGGTTGGGATGAAGTATGTCATGTCACCATCTCACAGTGTTGCAGGATACCATCAAGACTGAAAGCACTTTAGGTATTTAGTTGAAGACATTTGAAAGTTAGGGAGACCTGACTACCGAGGAAGACAATGTATAGGACTAAATCAGACCCTAAAATGGTTACGAACCGCAAAGATAATGAGAGACAACTTTGCTTCTCTGAAGAAACAACTTTCCTTTCAGAAGTTACATTGAGCAAGAGAGAAGTGTTTTCCCAGAATTATTTCATTATTAAAGATTACTAGGAAATCTCTCTCTTCTGCCTCACCACATTTAGCTGCCATGCTCTATCCTTCTAAATATTTAGTTTCAACATAGGGTTACAATGAAATTTATCTTCAAAAAATGTAACAATACCATCCTCTCTAAAAAACTATCAAAATAAGGATCTTGTTTAGTTATTATGTCCTGGAGTGTGAACGAAAGAACAGATATCACGTGGCAGATGTCAGCCAGCTTCCATAAGTATGTACTATAAGAATCCATGCAGAATAAAACAGGACTCTTCAGAGGAAGTGCATTAGCTCAGCAGCAGGACAAGCTCTTCTGGAGTCATTTCTATAGGTATTGTTGAACTATGGCAACAGCTCTTATGGAAGTTTTGTGGACACACTCTACACAGAATAGCTCAGTTCAGCTGACATCACTCCAAGCTCTGAAACTACACACTTACATCCTTGTCAGCATTCAGAAATCAGATTTTATCCAGCCACTACACAGCTGTGTCAGTACAGAGCTGCATGAATTCTCGTGAGACGACTGCAATCACAGGTTTTATTAGCTGGAAAAAGTCTGCCGAATAAAAGAGAAGGAATGCTAATGTGATGGGGAAAATGTCTTTATTTTTTCCATAATTTGTGTTGCATGTTGGTTTGACACTAAAAGCGAAGGTTAAAATGTTTGTTACTTAAAGGCTTTTACAGGTCAAATCAGAATTGTTTTTGCTTTCACTCTTCATTAATATCTGGCTATCACGGCACAATAGGACTTGAAGAGTCTTAATATATGGCTCTGCCGGGAATTGGAATTGTTCAGAGTGGGATGTTGACAAAATATTTCCCCATTGTTTTAAGCTCTTTTCTTTTTTTAACGTACCATGTTGACTGTTCACCTTGTACTAGAAACTTAATCCTTTCATCAGAGATAGCAGGCATCACCCATTTTCCCACTGACTCCCTTTTCCTTTTTCCCTTTTTTCTCCCCCTGCAAAAAATACCAGGTGCACCCCTTACAGGAGCCAGCAGGAGAGAGTCTCAGACAATCCAGCATGAAATATGAGTTCAAAGACCCCAAAACATTTTATGATGCGCTAGCTCCTGATTGTTCTTTTTCATTTTCTTGTGTGAATCAGCAATAAGCCACAAGAAAAATTAAACTTACCGTAGCAGACAGATCGTTTGTTAATCTTCCTAGAAAGGTCAGACTCCGAAGTATTTACTGTTCATATGTGGGAAGTCAGGGGAGACTGCTGTGCTCAGTGCAGCTCTGTCAAACACATCCCAGGCATCCTGTAAGCACAGACTGGAGCAAGAGTATTGGTTCAAGAGACACTGAAGGATTTTGGCTTTTATAGCTTTGCACTGGATGTTGCCTTTTTTTCCACTGGTCAGCCAAATATATACACCAAGTCTGAGAGTTTTGGAATGACCAGTTCTTAATCTGAACACAGGAGCTCAGCCACACATCTACCATCAAAAATTGGCGGAGTTTCACTAAAAACACAGACAATGTTTCAGCTGAAGTACTGGCAAACTTGTCAGAAATAAGTGGGTCTTACCTGGCCTGATACTCAGCCAGTGAGCTCCCCTCTCCCAGTGCTCAATAATCTTTTCTCACACAAAGTCACGTATTCCATTGGATCAGCATGAACTGCAGATACAGAACCAAGGATAATGAGTGTACTGAAACCAGTACAGCTCACCTATGTCATAATGGGACTGAGATTTTCACAAAAAGGAAAAGAATTGCTGCTTATATCAATACTTGAGGGAAAAAAATGACAGGATTGAAAATGAAGGAACTCTTTATTATTTTAAAATATTTTCTTTTGACATCTGTAAGATCATCTCTATCCTTCCTTTTCTTTTCACCTCTGTAAGCAGTAAAAATGAATGACTACATCATTCCTTTTACCTTTCTTACGGAACTAAATGTCTTTGCAAATATTACCATACTATAGCGCCAAGTTTTCCTTTTTTCTCCTGCTATTTGGTAATGTTTCCTAGAGAGATGATGACAAAAATCTTAGATTTCACTTAGATTTTCACCTTTATATCCTGTGCAGGAAAGGGAAACAGAAAGCTTAGAAGGAGGCAGAGCAAATAAAAAGAAAACAATCAAAGTTTTATGTTCTTGTTAATATTTTGAAGGAAAAAAAGAAGCAAAACTAAGGCCTTAGTGTCACATAGACAAGCTTCATAAATTAAAGCCATGGTAAAACTAATTGAAATTTCTTTAACAAAACAATAGAACTATTTTTGTTGGAAGGAACCTCCTGAGGTCTCCAGCCCAACCCTCAGCTCAAAGTAGAAACAAGTTCAAAGTTAGAGTTTCTCAGGGCTTTTCATTGCTAAATTATGAAGTTTCTCCTGGGTCTCCCTTACATTCTTGTGCAAAGGTCCCAGGAGGATAAACGTCCATGTGGCACTTAGCCTGCAGCAGTCAGGCAGTGCGAGTGCCCCTGCTCTGTGCAGGGCAGGTGACAATCCAGACTGTGCAGGTCACACAGCTCAGCACAGCCCTGTGTGCAGATATTGCCTCAGCTCCACAAACATCTCGGCCCCATGACTGTGGCCCAGCGCCAGAGATAAGGCTCTTAAAAGGTCTCAAAACCTAAAATATCTGTCACTGAGCAGGTATCTCTGGAAATCAGTAATTGCTGAAGTCTGGATGGGTTTGTCAATATTTCAGTGGGTGTTTTTCCCACTGAAATGTTGCCGGTGTGTAATTGGGAGGCGCATTTCAAGAAATTCAGTATCCAGACAAAAGAGCTGAACAGTTTCCTCTGATTGTAAAAGGCATTGTACTGAAGATTTTTCAAGCTTCCTTTATTTAGAAGTGTACTGAAGGATTTGTATTGAGAGTTCCTAAATTTAGAGAAATCTATTCATTCTAAAGCTTCCTCCTTTTTCATCCATGTCATTCTGCTAAATTTTATCAGGGAAAAGGCAAAACATTAATTTTAGTGAAAACATGGAAAGGATGACCAGAGTCCAGTCTGAACAAATTGTAAATGCAAAGACCTAGGCAGAAAGTAAGAGATAACACTTAAAAGGTGTGAATTTCCTAAGCTATTCCTCTTTCTTTGACTGGGACACATTTAGCACTTTCAGACAAAACCTGAGTTGCTTGAGAACTCTATTACCAGGACAATTTATATTATTGGCCAAAAAAATCCCAGCCAAGTACAACTTTTATGTAAAATAAAAATTTGCAACTGGAATCCAGAATGCCGTATCCTTGAATTCTGAAGAGATCACTTGTAACAGCCTTTCAGACAGTCTGGGAGCTTGCACAGCTGCAGAATGCTTTAGTGAGCTTTCTATTTTATCAGCACCACCTAGAGTGAATCACCAGAAACAGCTCCAGCCACAAAACTAATATTCTTCACAAAGCATGACAGCATTTCAAAGGAGCATTTTCCAGGCTTACCTTCGAAGACTTCCATACCAAATAAAGGTGGTTGAAACAACAGAAGAGAAGTAAGAGGAGACCATATTTTTATTGTTGCATCCAGAAGAGGTCAAGAAAAATACTAAAAAGCATTTTAGAATCAACTGAACCCTGTAAGGCATAGTCTATTAGTTCTGGCTTAATCATCAGCAGAAATTTTCTCAATCAAAACATTGTTAGTGACAAATAGGAGGAAGAGGAAGAGGAGGAGAATGTCTAAAGCAAAACCGAATTCTGTTTGCTCTCTAGAGAAATGGAGAGAGGTTGTTGGGGGCTTTTTTCAGTAAACTATTATGAATTTGAAGGTAGAACTGAATAAATCAAATGGATAATGTGTTATAGACACTGCATGTTTATGAAATAATTGTTTTTGTTTATGCATGTTGTCTTTATAGTCTGCTTGATTTAGACACCTACTTATTTAAAGCCAATTCCTGTACATAGTCATAGTAGCAGAGAATGTTAGAAAACTTGTATTATGGGATGTACATTGATTTTCCATTTTTTTCCACCTAGGAAAAATTATGTAAATGAGGATACATTTACACCCATTCAGTAAACTGAATAGTTTACCCTTACCCTATTCCAGTTTGATACCGTAAAAATTAAATGCAAAATGAATAGAGTTATACTAGTAAATATGTGGAACAGCTCAGTAGTGAAGTGGGCCTTTAATTTGGAGATGATGTTCATCTCCATGATTTGTGACAACATCAGGTAATGTTTAGTTCGGTTCGTTTTCAGAAATGCTTATTTTCAGTCCCCTTTGAAATCCATAGGAACACTGTACTTGCCTACAGCTCTGATAAGCAGACACCTGGCTCTGATATCACCCTTCTAAAGCTGCTTATTTTCATTTTTTAAACAAATCAGTTCTTACTATGGCTATGTAAAGATCTTACGATGGCCTATTTTAAACAATAAACAAAGTAGGAATATAAGCTTAACAAAACAGAGAATTTTCTTGCGTTGTAAATTTAGATGCAAAAATTCAGCCATTAACAAGCACTGATTGTTTATTTCTGGCATCTCAGTGCGAGGAGACTGAAAACTCCATGGCTTCGTGTGCTGCTGACTGAGAATATATTGACAAACCACAGCTTTGTGTCTTTACTGCAGCTTGTGGTCTGAAAATTGAGCCTGAGAAGACTCTCAGTGCTGCATGGGATGAGCACAGCAAAGGACCTGTCTTTTTTCAGAAGACAGCTTCCTCCAGCTCTAATGGCTCAGAATTCATGAGTGCTCTGGTGATATTTATTCTCCTCACTGTCATTGTCCCCACCCAGCACCAGTTGCCTTCCTGTCTGAGGTCCACACACTTCTGCTGTGGGGAAGTTTCTTCTCACTAGGATGGGATGAGTTTGCCTCTGGCCCTCTTCCTCATTTATCGTCTGACCTAAAAATGCTTCTAACATAACTCAAAGTAACCTGCATGTTTATTTTGCCATTAAACATTATTTTCATGCTGAACCTTATATATTTATATACTGTGAAGTTAGAGCATTATTAACTAGCATTAGTGAATAATTGTAGAATTGTAATATAATTTCATGTTTCTGCTCTTTTTATAACCAAAATGCTTTATGAAGTGAATAAGTCTAGAATGAATTAGATTCTTTCACGCCAGTGCGATTTATTTTATTTAAATACTTAATCTGAAGAGAAGGGACAAAAAAAATTGCATTTTGTATCTTTTAGTTCTGACAGTAATTCTGCACTTTTTCACTGCCACACTATTACAGCAGATATATTTTCTTAATGTACTGCTGACAGTACATGTCAAGTAATATTTCCACCATATTACATAAAACATTTCTATAATCTTATTGCACTGTGAATAAACTAGGATGAAATTATTTCATCAGTGGGGAGAATCTGACCTGTGTCCTTTCTTATATAAGAAAGGATGTGGTGCTTTCAGCCAAAACTGATAACTGCTAATAAAATAATTTTAAAAAATGGAAAAGACTCTGACATTAATCAAGGAATGTCTGTGCAAAATTATTACAAAGATGTTACAAATTGCAGTAAGATGTCCTTTACTATTCCAAGAAAATAAATGTACTTGCCATAATATGAAAATGCAGCAAACATTCTGCATGCTAGTTAATAAATCAAAAATAATAAATCAGAATAATAAATCAAGAATGTCTTGACTATGTAAATTCAAATTTCATCATTTGAAAATAAAGGATACATATATTTAGAGCTATGAGCACAGAGAAAGATGAAAACCAAAAAATGCAAATATTTGTTTGGATGTTTTTGCTTCAGGGCATCACACTGCTTCGCAAGCTGAAAATTTTACTCTATATTATTCCCAATTCTATTGTTTCAAGACATTTTGCGCATTTTTTTGGAATGCGTGAAACAAAACCTCCCTGAACAAGAAGAGAGATCTATCCACACCTTGGTTTGATCTTGAATGGGTAACTTTAATTCTATGACATCATAACACTACCTGTTTGTGTCCCTATGTAAATCCTTGACTGTAGCATCTCCAGGTCACGTGACAGGTGAAAAAGGACCATTTGATTTGAAGGCTGACCAGAGAGGTCAAATGGGATTTTAAAATTTTCTTTAAGCACAGTTGGTTGTCCTTCTGAATTAAAGCAACCAGTCTGATAAGAAGTAAATCAGCTGCATAGAGGGAGTTTTTAACATCTCAAGATGGGCAGTGGAGCCAGTTCAGAGAGCAAAGAGTCGGCCAGGAGATCCAGAGAACTGGAGAAGAAACTCCAGGAAGATGCAGAGAGGGAAGCCAGGACAGTCAAACTACTACTCTTGGGTAAATAGAATAAAAATTGCTCGTAATGCTTTTTCATTGAGGAGTTGTTGGGGTCTGGAATTACATTTCAGTACAGTGAATTTTTCACCTCTCACTATTTTATTTGAAGACAATTCTGTAATATGTGTTTAAAATATTTGCTGGTTGTGGCCACTTATGAAGTCGCAAGGAATAGGCTGGAAATGGCCATGTCGCTGGATGTATTCAATTTCAAATGTTATAAATCCTTGACTTTGAAAATGTTTGAGAAATGAAAGCCTGCTGTTAGAACAAATGTTATTATACAAACTTACAGAGAACATAGCACACTTTTTTCATGGATCTATATGCATTCGTTTGCAGGAAGATTAGGTAAGATAAGTGGTTACATAAAAAATCCACAGGTGTCACAAGGTATTGGTATTGTTTATCTTACAAAGTGTTTCACTTCATTTTTTAAAGAAGCAGAAAGTGATTCAGAATGGCTTTTTTTGATGTATAATGGAGAGTGGACTGAGAAGTACTGAGATTAACACAGATAAATATTCTCACAAACTACTACTTCTAATCCACATTATAATCAATTTGTTAGCAGCCAGAGGCTGTAGTGGCAAAAGAAAAGAAATTATTATTCTTGATACAGCTTTATTCTTGTCTTTTTTCTTTTTCCCATGGCACTGTGCAGCTTACAAGAAATATCCAAAAGCACGTTAACACCACCACTGTCTTAATATTTTTCTTCTAACAGCCTCTTACAGGAGTTAACAATGGTTTCTCCCAACAAATAGAAAAACAGTCTTTGATCATTGATGTGTTTCTCTTTTTGTCTTCCTCGTAACGGCAGTTCTTGCAATTGATTTTAAACTGACATTTATTCAGACATAGCTAGATCTCTTAGATAAAGTAAATAAACTCTGTTGTTAAGTATCTTATGAAAAATGTGTATTTATACCTGTTAAAAATCGAACAATTATTATTCAAAAATAAATAAGAGAACATGCAGGTTTCCCAAACAATAATATGAAAGCATCAGTTTGATACTCTTTATGTGCCATCAGTATTTGGATTGTGGCTTACAAAGCTTTTCAGTCTGGTTAAGAATTCAAAGATTTTCTGTGCCATATTAATTTAAAATATTGCCTCTAATGAGGAAAGCTTAAATTGGTCAAAAAAACCCCAGAACAATATTTTAATTTAAAATGTAGTAAATTTAAAGACATTTCTATTTATTGTTATGAAAAGGAATTGCGACATTGAGTTAGAACCAGGATCCGTCTAATTCAGCATCCTGTCTTGGACCTTATCCAACTTTATCTATGAGGAAGAAGTAAGAAATCCTTTAAGAGGAATGTATAGGATAAAGAGGAATTTTCCAGATAAAGAGGAATTTATAAGTTAAGCAGTTTGATCTTCAAGCTTTTATGCCCTTACAGTCTTACTGAAGGCTGTTTTACACCAGGACATCAAGTAAATTCCACCCCCCCCCGAACATATGTATGTCTTTAGTATTAAGGACTTTAGTTTTAAATGTGTCCTAATGTATACAATCAGTCTTCTTCTGACACTCTTAATATCAGCCTTGAGACCCTTTTAGTAAAATACTTCGAAATTCAATGCAAGCTGCATGAAAAAGGCTTCTATAATGTTCATTTCAAACCTGAATATATTTCAGTTTCATTAGCTACACAAACACTCTTCATGAGACAAGATGATTATTTGGATCTGCAATACTTCTTTATAGATTTTTACAGTATCTTCCCTTACTCATGTCACACATGATAAAAATCCTAATTTTCTAGTGGGTAATATTTTGGAAGACTTTTTTTCTCCTGAACAACAGATTGGAAAGTCTGAGTAAAAAACATATTGAAGAGACAAAAAAAATATTATATACTTAATAAATTTAATTTTCTTGTTCTTAAAAGAAAAGAGGAGTGAATAAACTGTGAATCTGAAGCCCATTGCACCACCAGAGTGTTAAACACCTGGAACCAGAGATGCTGAAGCAATGTGCCTAAGGGGCTCCATATCACCCCTTCCATAGGGGCTGTGTGAAATGGATAGATAAGAAAGGATTAAATCTACTTTGTTCAGATCTGTACGTGTTACCTTTCCATACCTCTGAGGTGATATCAGAAATTATACAAATTTTAGACTTCATAAATCGAGGGCAGGTCTATTCAAGCCAGCCTAGTCCTAGCTTTCTGTTCAGTCAGACTTCATGTTGCCTTTATACTGCAAACTGGGTGTCATAATTTTTTTTTTTCAATTGGCAGATTGGTAGAAAATACTCAGAAAAAAAATGAGATGTCTATCTTAACCTTTTCAGTGTAATCACTTTTTTCCTTTACACTTAAAATGTAAAAAACCAATGTATTCTGACTATTTTCTGAGAGAATTATTTACACTCTAGTGTGACCTCTACATCCTCCAGTAGATCCCTTTAAAAAACATAGAAATCATATTCAGAAAAAAAAGTCACCTTGTTTGTTTATATGAAGTTTTATGACCCGGGCAAACACTCTATCTGGGTTGAGATGAGTTACAGTTTCTGTGATATGCTCATATAAACTGGAGGAGGGGGGAAATTATGTCACTTTCTGACATTTGTCATGAGTTGTCCAGAAGCCAAGAGGGTTGAGTCCATGTTATGCATTCTGTCAAAGCCATCCTATCCCCCAACACATCCACAAACTTGGTCTCTACATATTTATACTTCAAAAAGATCAGGTTGTTTTGTGAGTCTGGAACAAACTCCAAGAACTCCAAGGTGAAAGTTTTATTTCCTTCGTATCAGGACTGTATCTGGCCTGCCACATCACATGTAGTTTATACGCTTTGCAGGATGCCAGCATGCCAACTTTCAATTTATAGGTGTGCAAAGTTCACATTCCAAATATGGCCAATATAGCTGATGCTTACAGTGATGTTTCACAGAAATGAGAACTTAGATTCAGTTTAAATAATCACTAAAATTTTAACTTATTTATTTTCAAAGTATTACTCCATGTCCCATTGTCCACAGCTTTTTTCCCAATGTCAGGACAAAAGCCACCCTGAATAGAACTGGTCATCCTCATCTCACTTTACTCCCTTTGGGGGCACAACTCGCACAATTTGATTTGAACATCTGCTTCAGAGGAGCAGAAGCTGAAGCTGTTAGGTTTGGGATTAGTCGCAAATATTTTTTTCTACTGACTATAAGAGGTCTCTGGTAAGTAGCCTGAATGTAGAAATTTATAGTATAGATATTTGAAAGCAGTTGAATTAATCAGTGACTGTAATAGTGAAGTTTAACTTCCTGTTGTTAAAACCTGACCTGGAAACATTGGCTTTGAGCACAAAGACAGCCCAATAATCCTATTGATGGGAATATACTGATTTTCTTTTTTGGAGGGTGGGACAGCATTTAAGGACTTTATTCTCTCATGAGGGTTAGATCTTGGATTTTTTTCCTCAAGTTTCTTTCTCTCACAGAGTAAGATTGTTGAGTCTGGTAAGAGGATCAGCATGATACGATTTCCATTCTAGTTCACAATATCCAGAGTTCTGAATGTCACAGACAAGGCCAAGACAGGGGTATGAAACATTTTCTGATTTTTATTTTAATATTTTCTTTTCCTGCGTTTTGCTGATTTATGTCATTGTCAGCGGGTTTTCTAACAGGTTTCAAACAAAGTATTCAGTTGGGGTTTTCATTTCCTTACATTTATTCTGGAAACTTTCCTAAACTAAACCTTTTCTTCCATATAGATACTAACTATAAAGAGATAATAGGTCTTTATCCGAGACACAAAAGCACCTTAATACATAAGAACCTTCCTCAATGTCTCAGCAGATGCTAATCTTGAAAGCTTATACTGTCCACAGCTATTCAAACAAATTCTCCTCAGAAAGACAATAATGTCAAGTTACAGGTGAGGGCCTGGGTTCTGTTTCGCCTTGAATCTGAGAGATTCTCACAGGGTTTCAAGGCACCTTCATTTTTTTCGCTGTTTCTGCTATCTATATTTCCTAGTGTCCTGCAGGGAAGAGGTTGAGCAGTACAAGAGCAGCAGGGAGATTTGTGTCCAGCTGCTGGGGCATGGCTCCTTTGCAGCCTTGCAAGTTCTTCCTGAGCCTGCTCTTCAGTCCCAGGGCACCCAGAATCATGGTAGACTTGGGACACGGTAGGGTGCAGTTCTGGAGCACCCAAAGCAAGAAGAGATGCAGGTTACAGCCAGCCAGAGCTCAGCACCTCACTGAAGGTGGATGTGGCATGCCCTGTGGCATGGTGGATGTGATTTCTGGGAGGAAGTGTTGATCTTACTGGTGGGGGGACATCTTTCAGCTCCCAGGAGCAGTGTCAGAGTTTCAGGCATTGACTGAAACTTTTGTGCTAGTTTTTTCTGTGCAGTAATCCATGTCAAGGAAATAGACACAGAAATGAGAAGTAAATTTAAGCTAGATCTTAAATTTGTGAAATATAAAATACGGCTATGACATTATCACTTGTGTGATAGCTCAGGTGGAGCTATAAATCTTCACAGCTGACACAGTTTTTAGAAACTATAATTAAGTTCTTTCTGAGCTTCAGGGCAAGACTGTTTGTCCTAAGTTCTTGTCTTTGATTCAGAAAATCTGGGCTTGAAGAAGTTGCCTTCAGCTCCCTGTGTAATCTCACAAGGTCTTTTTTGATGCACTTTTGCCGCTATTTCTGCAAGTAGAAATCTACTGCAGCAGGTGGAAATGCAGCCCTGTCCCTGGTCTCCCACACCCGGGACTGGTTAAAGGAGGAGGCGGCATGGTAAAGGGGAGGAATGAAGAAAGCGGGCACAAAGCAAATTGTTCCTGACCTACTTCCTGGGGTGAAAAGGCAACAACTAAGGTGATACTCCATGGTGAAGCCAAAGTCCGAAAGTCATCTGTTGTTTAGATAAAAGCATTATTGGATCATAAATTAAAGATGAGCAGAGGTAGAAAAATGCATCCAAAAGATATAAATTGTGCCTCTTACTCTATTTTAACACTGTGTTTCAGATCTGGAAGAAAAGTTAATTTCTATGTTATGTGTCCTGGCATCCTTCCATTAAGTGAATGTAGGAATTCTCAGTACAGCCTCCTCTCTTCCCCATAAAAAGTATAACAAACACTACCTTGCTGACAGGGCTTTACCAAATTCTTCAGAAGGTCACTGAAAGGATAATAAATGATCTACAACAAATTTGCATTTTTTCCAAACTGTGGCAGATGGCAGCATCAGCCCATTTTGCATAGGCTTGTTTTTCTCTCTCTCTTTCTACCATTCACATCATGGGTTTCAGAAAATGCTTTGAGTATGGTTTGCTGTCTTTTGTGATTCATTTGAGCAAATTAATCCCTGTCATTTGCATATTGTTACCTTTACAAAATGTGTTTGGAAAGTCTGTAATCAGTTTGTTCCATTCACTGAGAAGTCCTTGGTTAAAAAACCTAGGCCTCAGATTTTTTTTTTTTGTCAGAAATATTTGACACCATACTGTGAGGGAAAAGGTAATCTACAAAGAGAAAAGCAGTGATGAATCTTTTTGTACCTCAGCAGAGTTTTTGATGCTGTCTCTCACAAGATCCTTCTGGACAAAATGTCCAGCTCACACCTGGGTAACCGAGTTACACGATGGGTGAGCAATGGGCTCATGGGTCAGGCACAAAGGGTTGTAATGAATGGGGGAACATCAAGCTGGTGACCTGTCAATGGTGGGGTTCCACAGGGCTCCATCCTCAGCCTGGTTGTCTTCAGCATCTTCTTAAATGATTTGGATGCAGGACTTGAAGGAATGTTAAGGAAGTTTGCCAACAAAACTAAACTGGGAGGAGCTGTCAATTCCCTCCAGGGCAGAGAGGCCCTGCAGTGGGACCTCAACAAATTAGAGAGATGTGCAATCATCAGCCATATGAAGTTCAACAAGGCAAAGTGCTGGATTCTGCACCGGGGGCGGGGCAACCCTGGATGTATGGACAGACTGGGAGATGAGAAGCTGGAGAGCAGCTGTGGAAAAGGACCTGGGGGTCCTGGTCAATGGCACAATGAACAGTGAGCCAGCAGTGCCCTGGGAGCCAGGAGGGCCAACCATGTCCTGGAGAGCATCAGGCACAGCATCGCCAGCTTGACAAGGGAGCACAAATTCTTGTAATGAATAGTTCATTTAGTTTCCTAAAAATATGACAAATATTTGTCACCTTGAGTACTGTGTGCAGTTTTGTGCAGCACCATAAAAAAAGCTATTAAGTTATTAGAGAGCATCCAAAGGAGGGCCAGGCAGATGGTGAAGGGTTAGGAGAGGAACAGTTATGAGGAGCAGTTGAGATCTGTTCAGCTGGAGGAGACTAAGGGGAGACCTCATCGCAGTCTTCAACGCCCTAATGAGGGGAAAGAGAGGGTCAGCTACTGTTCTCTTCACTCTTGTGACCAGTGGCAGGAGACAAAAAAAGAGCATGAAGTTGTGTCAGGGGAAGTTTAGGTTGGATACCAGGAAAAGGTTCAGCACCCAGAGGGTAGTTGGGCACTGGAACAGGCTCCCCAGGGAAGTGGTCACGGCACCAGCCTGACAGAGTTCAAGAAGTGTTTGGACAATGCTCTCAGGCACATGACGTGATTCTTGGGGTGTCCTGTGCAGGATCAGCATATTCTCTGATTCTACCAATCCTGTCCCATGGATTCACAAAGTCAAATCCTCTCTCTAGGTGCTTTCAAAATCCATCTCTTTTTTGACAGCTCTTGCCAACCCGCATCACCCTCACAGACTGATGATGGCCACTCATGTTGATTTGCAATGGAGACACTTTGCATAGTGATTACTCACTTTCCATGACGTAAGAGGGCAAATTAGTTGTACATAATCTGGCCAAACCTATGCCCTAGTTCTTCAGCTGGCCACGTAACAAATGTCTGCACCTCCTCAGCTGCTGTGGGGCTTTCCTGCAGAATTATTCCCAAGCTGGAAATGTTGCACTGCTCTGCAGTTTCCCGCTTCCAGCCACACTACTTCATGTCAGAAGACCACACGGCAGAAGAACGACAAAAAAAACCAGTCAAGACTTTTCCTCATGTCCTGCCTTTGCACCATGAGCCTGACCACATGCAAGTCTTTACACTCTGGTTTTCCAGTCGCTCCTGGAAGCTGGCTAAAGGGCATGGAGCTGGTTTGTTTGGCTTACAAAAGGTCATAATACACATTAAATGAGTAGCTACAAATGAGAAAATAAATGGGACACTATCAGAGGCTGTACTTTGTTTATGTTTTCCTGCCCATCTGCCAGAGATGGAATCAAAATATTATCCATATTTTATTTATTTGCTAATTAAAAATCCTGTAATTTTCTCTTAATTGACTGAATATTCACTTCTTTTCAAGCGTCCCTTTCCTTTTCAGTGTTAATACTTTTACCAAGATTTTGTTCTTTTTAATTCCAAATGGATATTAGGGATGATTTATACTTAGTACAGTGAGAAAATAAGACATCTGTACTTCTCTTCAGAGATAGAAAATTCTGTGTTCCAGAGAGTTATTTTTAGTACTTGCTTCTTATTCATCTATCAATCATATCTTCTCAACATTCCCCTTCTGCAGGTGCTGGAGAGTCAGGAAAGAGCACTATTGTAAAGCAAATGAAGTAAGTATCCTAATATGCATATCAGTTGTTGAATTTGGTATTTGTAGTATGTGCTGTCTAGCTAATGTCTTATTACAATGTTTATGCTTATTTGAATAAAATGCAAAGAAACATCATTCAAATCAAGTTCCCATTCAGCCACACAAGAAAGAAAAATACAAAGTGACTGAGACACACAAGTGGATTGGTAGTTAAATCTGACTGACCAAATCATGCACTGGGCATGGAGACCAGGGAATCTGCTTCTTTGGCTTTGGTGGGAGTTACTGTAGTGGGAATATGATTGTGTGAGACAACCAGCAATGGCAGGTCCACCTGGCAGACCCTGTCTCCAGCAGATGCCAAAGAAGGATGCTCGCAGAAGATCATCAGACCAGCCAAGCCAGCACACTTGTGCTGGATGCCCTGGCAGTGTCTGATGATCTGTGACTTGGGAACCATCCTGAACCAGAGACAGCAGCACTCTGTAGTAGCCCTCAGTTAATTCATGTCTACCCCTGAATCTTTTGTTGAACCAATGTAAATTAACAACATTCACAGCATTCTACAGCAAGTAGTTCCACAGTTTAATTACACTTGATGTGAACCATCTCTCTTTGTTCAGTTTTATTTTGGTGCCTATTAATTTCATTTGATTTCACGTAATTTCAAGAGAAAAATATCAAAATATTTGCACTGTACAAGAGAACAGAAAGAATTTTCTTCCTGGGGTACTTTTTTGGGGTGGGGTTATTTTGGTGGGGGTTTTTGTCATTTCATTGGGGTTTTTTCCCCCAAATTGGCCTCTATAGATAATTCTTGGTCTCCAGAGCTCCTGCTAAGCTTAAAAAGTTCTGAAGGCCAGGGGAGAACATATTTAGCCACCAGCCTGCACAGTGAGCAGCTTCTACCCACAATTCCATGGGTAGGGACAGATGTAAGAACTGATTTTAGCATGAAAATTATCAACACAAAAAGTTTTCATACAATAAGCACTCTGGAAAAAAAAATACAGGCTGTACAAGCTCAAATGCAGAAACCCCTGCTTGAATTTGGACTGACTATCTGGTTACAGAGATACTGCATGTGCATCATAAATCTACAGCAAGAGTAGTTGTAGTTATTTGTTCAAAGTGCACAAGGTGCCTCACAAACTGAAGTCAGAAGCTTCACTTCCCCTGGCTTCAGACAAAGGTCAAATCTCTCTACGTGTCTGTGCTGATTTACAATTTAGCTTGACATTACTTTCATATATAGTAAAACAGGTTACAACTAAATTCATTTGTGTTTTTTCTTTTAAGGGTAGCCAAAATGCTAATTATGTATCTGGTTTAAATTAATAATCCCCCTAAATTCAAGGGAACATACTTCCACTGGTAGCAAAAGTCCTCCTTTACTGTGTAACCTGATAAAATATTGCTGTTGTGTCTAGTCTTATTTTCATAGAGAGGTGCAGGTCTGATTCCTAAACCTGTCCAAATACAGAAAAAAATTACACAGGGGTTGCAGCCATTTAGATTTGATCCCACTTGGTAAGAACCAGTCTCTTCCTGTGTATAAATCAAGAAACCTCTTTACAATATCAGTAATACTGTTCTGAATTTAATTTCCCCTACCTATCTGTTACCTTCATCAATGCCTTTTAAAGTGTTAAGTAAAAAATATTATGCCATAAGAACAAATTTGTACTATTTAAGCAGCTCAATTTGTAATAAAGCAGATTCAGAACCATCCATCAAATACTTTGCTAACATTTTTCTGCCAGTTAAATAGTAGATAAATTTATTTCTAGTTCAAGTTCCATTCAGGAGACTTTCCTATTCAGCAAACCAGTGAGGTGTATTGTGCTCAAAGCTGCCCCAAGTCAGAGCAGATTAAAGATATTCCTCTGAACTGAGCACTTTAAAAAGGCTGATAAGTTTTAGCTGCATGGAGGAGGGGGAGAACACTGCAAAGCTGAAAGTTATATTTAAAGACCTGTTCATTTATGAGCTGTCAAATTGATCACAAATACAAATTATTTTACAGGAAAACTGTTTGCAAAAATTGTGTTTGTTCATATAAAATGTCATCTTTCTGTCACAACCAAGGACTTCTTTTTAACAGATTTTTTTTCGGTTAAAACCCCAATATTAGTTGTTAATTGTTTCTCAGTGAAGCATAACATTTTCTAAAGAACACCGATGATGGCTTGCAAAAGAAATAATTTTGCTGAAAATACAGTTTTCACCAAAATCATCATAATTTTACTCCTAATAACTTAACTTTCTAATTAATAAATCTCTTTTTTTCCAGTCTTAATCAAAGTTATATCCATCCACTAACCTTTACAAAATATCTTCTGATACTCAAAATATAGATATGCTGCAAGGCCCTAAAAAGATGGGGATGGTTATGAGCGTTACTAAAAAGGAAAAAAAATCCCTGGAATTCTGTGCTTCTAACTACATAATTTCCAAAGTGTGATCTATCTTTTTTAAAACCAAGTTAGGTATCTCTGTGCTGTGCTCTTAGTTCGCAGTATGAAGTTTCTACAAGTATTTCAGTGAATGAAAAGCAGAAAGCAAAACATTTGGCAGCTCATCATGCCTGTTGAGACTGAATCAAAGCCACCTATCTGATGACGAGCCCTTTTTTTGTGAATAAAAGCCCCGGAAGACTGCATCCATAAAATGGGGACGTCTCTGCTCCATGAGCTCCTCTTTTTTCTTTCTCCCAAGTTCAATAGGATTCCTTTGAATCTTGCAGAATCCATTTGAATTCATGATGAAAACAGCATTCAAAAAAACAAAGCTTCAAAAGAGAGTTCATATGCTTGCCTGATCTAGAACTGATTGGGAAAACATTTTAGAGAGCCTTTTTTTCCTACAGATGCAATTCCTACAGGCACAGGAACGCAACTTTTGAGTTTTCTGACATCCATAAGCCAGAGAGATGTTAACACACATCAGTTGTCATCTGGGTTCTGTGTATGTGTGCGTGTGTGAGCGAGTTATTTTCTGACAGGGCTGAGTTGGCCGCTTGGGCAGCTCTGTCCACAGTGTATCTCAGGTAAGATGGGGTAAAACACCAAACCCCAAAGCCCAGAAATTCTGTATTTGATAACCTGGCCTTCATCTCTGATGAGCTGAGGTGAGGAAGAATAGAGCCTTGGCTCTAGCAGCAGCCAAAGCAGTTTGGTGTCTGTTCATTGAGAGCACACCAGGCCAAAGTGGGTGAAGATTTCATCCTTTTTCACAACTCATGGAAAAAGATATAATCTGCACACTGATTTGGAGAACTTTAACCACATGCCATTCTCCAGTCAAGAAGGATTATGAAATTCTAATCCCTCTGTCAGAATTAGATTACTGAAATTGATTACTAAGGCTCTTTAACCTCTGGAGTAAAATGTATGCCTCCAAAGCCTGGAGATAATAAGAATAAAACCTTGCAAAAACTAGAAACTGTAGCTGATGTACAAAAAATATTAAAGATTTTTTTTCTTGTTTTCTTGATAAGTGCCTCCCAGTGTTGAAACACTTTTTGCAATAATTTTTCTATCTAGGTAAGATTCAGGCTAAAAATTAGAATGACTGAACAAGCAATGTGACAGCCCATGACTAAAATTGTAGTTTCCAATAATAAAAGATTTGGGATCTAAGTACAGAAATGCATCTTGCCCTGTATCTACAGGGATGGGCCTGGATCCTCTTTCAGAATCATCCCTTATCTTAAGTTAACCCACAAGGGGGAAAAACAGCATCTGTTCACTCAGACTGGGTGCAGTCTTAACCTCACAAAGACAGAAACTGCTGTTTCCCTGTTCTAGTAGAATAGGAGGATCAACCATTGATAAATGCTTTTCCAAGGGCCAGATGCTTTCAGTAATTTCTCACACTGACTACAAAAGCACCTGATCCAACTTTTAGTTATTTTCTTTTTTTTTTTCTTCTTTTCAGATGTATTCCATAAACCTTGTTTTTTTCTTTTTTTTTTTCACCAGGATCATCCACAAAGATGGTTTCACCTACCAGGAACGCATGGAGTTCAGGCCTATCGTTTACAGTAATGCAATGCAGTCTATCCTTGCTATCGTGAAAGCAATGACTAAGTTAGGAATCAGTTATGAAAACCCTGCTAAAATTGTGAGTATGACACCCTTTTCCTTGAAATAGGCATTGGAACATATTTTTTTGTAATATAATTGAGACTAGTAGAATAAGGAGGATCCAGTCGTTTCTTTATGACAGTGGAAACTGAGTACCATTTGAGTCAAATGTGACAAGATGTCCTTACTTTTTATTTTCTCAAAACTTATGCCTGAGTTCTAACCTTTGCATAAACTCCCATTTTGATTGTTACAAAATAAATATACAACTTGTCAAAGACATGAAAAAAAAAAAAGAAAAAATAAAAACCAGAAGCTTTTCTTAGCTGCTTAGTCACTTATTTATTGCTATTGGGAAATGTGTAAAATATTTTCCTTTTATGACCAAACCTTGGCATTCAGCCATGTAAGGAAAGGTCATGTAGACATGTTGGGAGCATTTCAGTCTGGCATTGCTCCTGGAGCAGAAACCTCTCTGTTGTGTGGATGCAGTACAGGCACACTGGCACCTCAGGGAAGTGGAGTCCAACATTCCTGACACAGTCAACAATCCTCTGCACAAGCACATGGAGGCAAAGCCTCTTCTGTCAATCCCACTGAATCTTCAAGGACAGAAATAAAGGAAAAAATTTTCTTCTCCATGCAGTGATTTAGTCTGTTAACTTGTAATTCAGATCTTGCTGAGTATTTCTCAAATGCCTGTCAGAATATCAGTTGATTCCAGTTTTGGCAAATTCTGCCTAATCCCTAGAGGTTTATCTTGGAGGGAATAACATCTGCTTATCTGAAAGAGCTTTACTTGTTCCAGAAGCCTACATTTCATTATAGTGACATGTGGTACTTTGACTTAAAAAATGATAAACAAAATCTTCAGAGGTTACTAAAGCTCATACAGGCATTTGAAAAAATAGAAATTAAATATTTTCCACTAATGCAAGTCATTCAAACGAATGTAACAAGGCCCAAAAGCAGCACACAGAACATAGGCCAATGTTAATGTGCTTACTGCATAAGGAGCCATCAACCAGCCTGCATGGCCCGAGCCATGGCTACAGCTGGACCTTGCAGCACTGGCCACAGGTCCTGCCTGGCTCAGCCCATGATATCCACTGTGTGGTGGAGCCTCTGCCACCTGTAACTGAGATATGTTCCCCCTGTGCCTCTTTTCTCAGCCCTGCCAAATTTTTTGAGATATCTATGCAGGGGTACAGTGCCACAGCTCACTCTATGCCAGTTACATGGACATGCTTTTCGAGGGACTTCACAGCCTGGAGAACTTGTTAAATAGCCCGGTCCATTCCTCAGCATTATATATAACCAAATGCAGAAAATATAGCTTTTGTAAGTTTATCATTTATAGCACAGTCAGCTCACTCTTGTTGTCATTGCAGAATGGGCCTCTAGGAACACAGCTGAATACAGCTGTAAAGACTATTTGCAGTGCTGGTCTTCTCTTCCCCAAGAACCACTGAAGAGCAACATGGATGTGATTTTTAGAGAAAATAGTAATTTTGATCATATATATTTGAATTGCCACTAAACACTGCCCTTTCTTCCAAAAACCTCCAAAAACTTAGCTTACATTTCCCATAAAATCATAAGCCATTGATAAGCTTGGGTTATTTTGATATAAGCTTTGATTTCAGCTGGACTTTGTTCTTGCTGTGTGTTCTGGTCCAGATTTAGCTGCTTAAAGTCATCTAGTTCAAGGACTGGGATTATCTTGGTCCCAAAAGCAATGTGCTTATCCATGTTGCAGGTCTGCCTGCGAATACATCTTACTGGTACTGAAAGGGTCTTAGCACTTGATTTAAAGAACATCTGTTCTGGGGAGGGAGGTAATTTTTTCTTTCTGAAGCATCATTCCAATCTACTTTTAGCATGAAAACCATCTGAAGTCTTTGTAAATCCCAGAGAGAAACAAAACATTGTACAAATGAGGTTTGTGACAAGATCAATCTGCTGCTATCTTCCTTGATTATGTAAGGTCCAAAATCCACAATTGCCACCTTTCGTATAATAATTAACATTTACCCTCTACATTTAGAGCTCAAGGCTTCTCATTGTAGGCCATGCAACCAGCCTAGTAGATGGGAAGCTGCGGTCATTCCGTGATGTGTCGTATCTTGAAGCAGAGAACATCCCAACTCTTACCCTGCAGCTGAACAAGTGTGCACGCTGGATTCAAATGTGGGGCACACAGGAGAGAACATGACTTGCTTCTTCTGATCCCAGCACTGCAGGAGGGAATGGGAGTGTAAATGGAGCTGGTGCTTCTTCATGTAGAAGGGCAATTATCCTGCTGTCCTCCTCCTTCATTCCAGCAAAGGCAATTTTCTAGTGGTTATTTTCCCCATTCTTTTTTTTCCCTCCATGCCTACTCAATTTCTCTTTCAGAAAAAAATGCAGTGTTTCATTTTTGATCTGTCTCTGACTTTTATAAAGTTTCCATAAACTGCAATTCCTCTTGAGACATAAAGATTCATAAAGAGGCATAGCACATTCCAAAAATAAATTTGTTAAAAATTTTTGTGAGGATGTTTCCTGGTTTTGAATAAAACATACTCACTGCCAAAACAGTGTCTGTCAGAATCCATCTATACTTTTGCAACTGTTGCCTGCAAGTCACTTGAGTTGTCTTCTTCCACAGCTAGGAAGGAATTCTATTTTATAATTATCCTTTGTTGTGGCAGTGTATCAAATGACTATTTTAATCATGCTCTTTATTTACAGTAAATTTCTAAGCTGTTAACTACTGAAAAGAAATATTTTTAATGAAATAGATTATTTAAAATCTTTTTTTATTTGACTACAAAAGGAAGAAATAACAGAATAATATATTTTAAATGTTTGGGATTTTATTCTGTTACAGTTTTCTTCTTCCCTATATATGGGAAATGCATTCACTAGTTATATTCACTTTGTCATATTTCTCACTGTGGCCTAAAGCTAGAAATTTTTTCTTGCAAATACATTCGAAAATACATTTAGATTTAGATTCCTGCATTGATATATTTATAATAAGTTTTAACTTTGAATGTCCTTTTAAATTTAAGGATTGATTCCCTATTACTCTCTCTCTTAATATAAAAGCCTTCCTTGGAGGTTGGGCTATTTGTGAATGCTTTAGGCAAGATGAAACTGAGCCCTCATATGAACAAAACAAAACAATAAAAAATGAAAGCTCTATCACGATTTAAGCCTAACCTTGGCGCTACCTAAAGGGAAGTGAGCTTGTAAAAGGATGTTTACATGCACAGGCCAGTACAGCCGCCTGGAAAAAAAGGTGAAAATGAGAAACTTTGCTCCTGCAACTCATTAGAAACCGAGCACATCTTCAAGGAGGTGAAGGGGCACAGCGCGCTTGCACAATATTTACTGAAATTTCTCTTTAGGAAGATGAAAGGAAGCTGTGTGCCATGGCAACAACTCTGGAGGATGGCAGCATGTCTCCCGAACTGGTCGAGCTCATCAAACAGCTGTGGTGTGACGGCGGCACCCAGGCCTGCTTCGCCAGGGCAGCAGAGTACCAGCTCAGCGACTCGGCCGCGTAGTAGGTGACACCAGCTGCTGGACAGCTGGCTATTGCTGCAGCAACAACTGTCCCTCGTGCAGAGCAGCCTCTGACAATCACTGCTCCTCAACCTGAAAAAATGAGGGGGTTCTAAGGTTTATAGTATATCAGAAAAGTTTGACTGGAGGAAACAAGTGAAAACAAGGTTTCAGAAACAATTTGTTTCTGTGAGTTTGCTTGAATGGCTTGAAAAAAAAAGGCTATTCTCCCTGTGGTATTTCTAAGATTGACAAATAGAGGGAAAGGTGACTTGACACAGCTTAGGTTTTACCTAGAGTGATACTTTTTATATATTGCAAGATACTAAATATAAGTCTGGGGGAAACTATAAAAACTTTCCTCTAAGCTAAGCCGGCTGCATGGACAGGTGTTCTCTGGGCCATTACCGTCCCAGCATCCAGCTGAGTCAGCGGTGCTGCAGCTGCTCCAGCCCCAGGTCCCTTTCTGAGTGCTGGGAAGGTGCCAGTCAGATAAGCAGGGGACTGGCTAGGGCTGCTCAGCCCCGACCCCACAAAGGGTCACGGTCCAGCTGGGGTACATCTCTTACCTCGGATGTAGTCAGTGAGTCTGGACTTTTCAGGAGTCCCTGGCTTGGCTGTTTCTGCAGCTGTTCTTGTAGGTTCCAGTCCTGCTCAGCTGCCTTCTCATTCAACTCATACACAGCCGTGAAGGGAGGTGTCCCTGGGTCAGAGGCTTCTGAGAGTGCTCATCTGAGTCCAGACCTGGGGCAGAGTTTCCTTCCAGCTGAGGTCCATCTTCTGACACCTGGAGGTGAAGGTTTCCCCGCTCCTGCAGCTCCTCCTGCAGGCTGAGGGCGCCTGCAGAGCGAAGCCTCCCAAGGTGTTGGGTGTCCCTTCTCCACGGCAGGGAAAGGCAGGCACGGCTGGACCTTCAGGGAACAAGCTGAAGGCCTCTCCATAGTTCACTATTCGTAGATAGTGCAGGAAATAGGCAGAGAAAACATTACAAATTCTTCATCTCTTTATATCTTCCAAGGAAGAATGAAAGCCTTTTGCAAGATTCCTGAACAAAAACAAATGTTGCCTATGTTGATTTGTGCCTGATTTGACAGTATTTTATGGCAGCGTGGGGTTTCTATAGGAATAGTACAGAGCAATTCTTTTTCTAACACAGCCCTTCTGACAGGTCCCATTGCCATTCCCATCACTAAAAGCCCATAGCAAACCAGACATACTAATTATAAGGAAAACCACCTCTTAAATTTAAAAAAAAAAAGAATATTGCCTGTTAACCAGCTAGCACTCTGCTGTGTACACTATGCCCAGAAAATCAGGTCTTGTTGCCTAAAAAAGAAGATAGAAGAATCTAAATTAATTCCATCTCAGTATTATTGTCTGTGTCCTATTTTAACTTGCAATTGGGTTTAGTATTTAAGGAGGTCAATATAGATTGTGTCTGTAATTATTATTTATTGCTAGAGTTACAATAAAACCAGCTTCAATGATAAGTTTTTCATCTGCTTGAACATTTCTGCTAATTTCTTGAAAATCCTGCTAATCTTCTGTCTTCATTTTTTGGTACCTGATGCTTCTAAAATTCTAGCCTTTGGCTCTGAACCATTAAAATCAACTTAATATTTTCCTTTGCTGCTGGGCTTCTAATGATCAGAGTCAGCTACAGTCAATCAACCATCTAATGCTGCAGTTCAATTTCTTTTAAACCCCAAACCCTGTTTCTCAGCTCCTGTCAATCAGCTCCTACAAAGCATATTGGTTGGTACTGTGTAAAATCTGACTTTCTGGGGTTATCTTCTTCGAGATTTTACTTTATTAATTCATGCTAATGAAGTTTGATCACTGCCTTTCCTTTGTGTGTTTTAATTGAAAAAGAAATTGACATCTTCTGAATTATAGAAAAATCCCATTTGTCAAATTTGCCTGGAATTTCTCCCTTAGACTCGCGTGGAACTAATTCTGTTTTAAAATTGAATGATAAGTATGGAAGGGGCAAGATTGGGATTATAAACTGTGACTTTAAATGTCATTGTACAGCTACCAGTAGTGCGTGGTGCATCTTGCTTGCTCAGTCATTTGACTCTCAGGGTGGGAGTCCTGTCACCTCATTCAAGCCAAGGAAAGATCAGCATTTAGTGACCTAACAGTTTCCATTCCCTCCTTTGCCAGTGAAGAGATGGTCTGCAGCCTCCCCTTGGAGCTGCCTACGGCTCTAGGAAGAGCCTGAAATTGCCTCTTGCTCCATTAACTAGATAATTAGTGTGGTCTAATTCTTCATGCAATTACAATTGGTTGTGTTGAATTGAATTTAGGCATTTGTGGCTAAGAACTATCAGGACTTCATTTTATATTCAAGTGTTTATTTTAGTGCTTACATGCTTTATAAATAACAAAATGTCTTTTGTTCTTGCCTTCCACAAAGGTGAGCTGAGATGAGTTTGCCTCAGGCCCTGCTCAGAGAAACAGAGCTATATTGGTTTTTTTTTTCCTTTCCCTAACAGGATGTTTCCTGGCCTCAAATAATGGGAAAACATTGAATTAGTCAGATCAGGTTCAACATCCCTTGCAGACTGGATACAGTTTATTCAACTTAAAATAAGAAAATCCCATTTCCAATCATTGCTTGGAAATATCCAAATGAATGTTGGTAGCTTTTAAAAATTTTATTTTATTTCATTTTATTCTTTTTCTTTTTTTTTTTTTTGTAATTATAGGTCTATTAAATATTGCAGACAAGGATGATAATCTGTGAGGTTTCTTTTGGAAGATTCTGGTTAAACTGAACAGCAGAACTACCTTCTGAGCAGACTTGGTGTAGAGAGGAAAAAAGAAGGCATGGAGCCTAATAGACATTAGAGACACAGTGTCTTGTTTGGCAGAGACACAAGGCCACAAGCAGGAAGGTGCCCACTGGGACACTGAAAATGCTTCAGCTGTTGGTGGGGCTTCTTGCTTTTGGCTTTGTTCTCTATTCGAATACTAGTGGTTAAAAGTAGGAAGTTACCCAGGCATCACCTCTTTTCCTTCTGCCACTTCATAACCTCTTTGCATAGATTCCTAGACCAGCCAGAAGGATTCAAAAGCTCTGTCTAGACATTTAAAGAAAGCTGCGTGCCCCTAGAAGAGACAGGAGAAGGGTTGGCAAAAACATGCTTCAGAGATCTGCTTTGGGTTCTCATTTCTTTTTGTAATTATCACTGTATACACATCACTGTATACCACAAATAAAAGCATATAATACACACTTTTCCAAGGGTTCATCAGAATACCAATGAAGGGATCCTCAGCTTCATAGAAGATTTTGGTTTTGACTAAAATATACATTTTTTGAAAGCACCACATACCTTCTTCTTGTAAATTGAGAGGTCTACAGGGAAAACAGCCCTTAAAAGGGAATTCCTCCAAAATATTATGCCCTCCCTTTCACTTAGGAAGGAAAATACTGTTGCAACCAGTCTGACAGGCTGAGGTGACTCCTCATGCATCTGCTTCTGAAGGATGCTTGTGGTTTTTCCCCTAAGGTGACAATTCCCCCTTGCTTAGAGAAAACAGCCAAAACCTCTTTGCTGACAAGGTGGTTTTAAAGCTCGCCTAAGAGAAATAAGGATTTTCCTTGGCTGAAATTCTCAGAAATATGTTTATTATTGCAAATAAATTATACTTCTATATGCAAGAAAAAAAAAGAAAGTCTCTGAATTGTGGAACTCAGTTGTATAAGAACCAACAGTATTGCATTTAAATGTGTAATTTATGTTACATGTTTAGAAGTGGCTCAGTGTGGAGTGATTATGCAATGGACATTTCACTTTTTGAATTCACCAACCACCATTTCTTTCTTACTCTCTCTAGTTACCTCAACGATTTGGACAGGTTGGCAATGCCAGACTATGTCCCCACCGAGCAAGATGTCCTGCACTCCCGAGTGCAGACAACTGGGATTATAGAGACTCAGTTCTCTTTCAAGGATTTAAACTTCAGGTATGGAAGCCTTATTTGACAATCTTCTCGGGATTTATCTTTCTTAATTATTTTCTTACAAGCATATTGACCTATTATAACGCAGGTAATCCCATTGTGATATCACTGAATCCACTCTTATTTAACATTTTTACACAGATGAAAAAGCAAAGTATTTTACTATTTATACTCCAACTTCAACCAAATAACGGATCATTATAAACAGGTCACAGAATACCAGGTTCTAAAAGAACATTTTTACATATGTAAATGTCTAAAAAGCATTAGTTATATCCTGCTATTTCAATAATTGTGACATTTATGAAATTTGCCTACTTAAATGTCCTTAACAGCATGCAAAAACACTTGATGTCTACCAATTTGCATGCACTCTCAACCTTTCAGTCTTCTTACGAGAATGGAAATAACTGCTCTTAGCACTGGAATGCACTACAGTTAGCAAAAAAAAAAAAAAAATCTGTCCCATGGGAAATTTCAGCGTTATCAAGCATGACTTCATGCTCATTTAAGAAGAAAACCAAAAGGCTCAGAAAAAAATTTTGAAAATAATGCCTCTGAGAAATTTGACTGAAATATTTTACACTTTCAGATACGCAAGGTCTTGTTGTGCTTGGTGGACCAATTAAAAACATCTAATTGCACATGAAAATGGATTTGAATGAATTATGATAGTTCCAGTGTTCTATAATGCTTTTCTCTGGACTGAAATCCATTTAATTCTTAATTTAAAGGCTGGGGCGCATATTGAGGAATGCAGTCTAGACAAGAAACTGCCTGTAGAGACAGGCAGATTTATAAAGCATGAGGATTACAACTTTTACATTTCTCATTTGGCTTCTTTTTTTCTCCTCCTGTGCCAATTAAACATTCCCCAAACCATCTCTGCTACCACATAGATGCTTTAACACAACGGAGGTTGCACATACAAAATGAGATTCTGAAGCAGATGTCTTACAAATAAATTATTATCATCTATCAATATTCTGGTCACTCATGAAAATTCAGGATTTGCCCAAAAATGCTACACTACAATGTCATAGACATCATGTTCTTTTTCTCTGATTAACATATTTCTAGACAGCTTTGTACATTGGAAATTTGAATGCCTCCAGTTACAATCATAGTTCATGTAAGAAATAAATTCAGGGTGGAGAAAGAAACCATCAGAGTGCAAACTCTTGTTGATGTGGGTGCTATCAGTCCTGGCATGAGAACGTCAGCATTAGTGTGTAGGTCGAACTGAATTGTGGCACAACGGAGAATTTAGTTACCCGAGTGTCTGCAAACAAGAGTAAGGCTCTTAATGCCACCACAAATACAAACCTCACCAATTTTACCCTCTCTGCTATGCATCACAGTAGCGTTATGTGAGTAAATTCATTGGTGGTTTCAGGCGTTTGAGTAATATTTGTAAAATCACTACAAAGTAGTCTGAGGGTTTTGAGCTGCTAGAGTGGTGATGAACAATTATAAATCCATGTTAACCAGCCAGTTACTGCTATTTTGCATGGCCATAGCAATGCAAAACAGCTGGAGGATCCTGATATGTCTGCATCAGGTTTGGTAAGTACCATAGAAACACCTATAAAGAGAGGAACACTTCCACATTCAGAGTGAGTTTTGGCTGATGTGCTGATGGGGCTTCAGGTCACAAGCCACACATGGATAAAATGAACTATGAACAGATGCCTCATTCACTAAACACTTGTCCCTTTACTGAACTGAATGAGGCAGAAAACATTTTGTATCTGTGCAGTAAAAGTCTAAACCCTCGGTACTGCTCCAGGGAACTGAATTACACTTGCACAGAAAACATTGATTTTTGTTTGCTCCTTGCTTAGTGGTTACTTTGCTGGTTTAGTGCAATTTAGCTTTTGTGTACTCTTCAATTTATTTCACTAATGTTGACTTAGACTTCAGAACATATTTAAATGTTTTTCAAAGAAGGTCTGATCTTCTTTGGTCCTCTTCTACTGTCCTTTCTATTGGTGTGCTAGGAAGATTTTGGCTGAAATCAGGCAAGCTTTATTTTAGTTTTCAGGCCTCTCTGTGTGTACCACTGAATGAGTATATAGCAAACTCTATATAAGTTTTTCAAGAGCAATTCTGAGAAAATATAGAGGTTTCTAGACTAACCTAGACTAGACTGGTAGAATAAGAAGATCACCTCGTTTTCTACCATTCATGGAGGGACTTTGGTTTTACGTGTGCACATGTAAAGTTCCAGGCTGAGAAGAGCAAAGCAGACTGAGGTTAGTACAACAAAAACTGCCCATAAGCATTGCCTCTGGCCTTGGTCTTGTCGTTTTTAACTGACTTCTCATGAATATTCAAAGGGCCATATTCTAAAAGCTGACAGGGAATGAATACTGATTCATATGATTATATATGCTGAAACAAAACTTTCCTGAAGACTAAAGTTTGAAGCTCTTTAATCTTTTTTTCTGCCATAACCCTAATTTCATAGTTATACCCTGTAAATCAAGGGAGGCATGTAATTGTAGGTGTCTTTTGGGCAATCACAAACAAAACTCAAGATACTTTATTTATGCTGACCCCACTCCTCAGTAGACCTTCTGAACTCAGTGAAGATATGCTTAGAAAAATGCCATTACTGTTATCAAAATCTTGCTCCATGACAGCTTCCTGATTTCCAAAATAATTCACTTTTGTAGATACCCAATAATCAAAAAGATGAAACGTACCAGAAAAAAAAAAAGATTGCTCCTCAGCTGCAGAAAGAGTTCATTATGAGCATTGGAAAGGGTTTCATTTTTTCTAAGAAGGATGAAAAATTATAAAAAATAACCTTTTTTAACATCAACTGCACTGCTGATGGTGAAGGAAACAGAGGAATAAATACTGGAAAAAACAATGTTTCAGTAACAAATTATTCTTTCTCTGCTTACTACTGACATGATTGTTTCTTACTGAATCCCATCAAATTCATTGCTATAAGAATTGAATGGTGTTTAATTTTCAGATTCTGCAGGATCCAGAGATCTAATGCATATTCTTGAAGGAAAGGGTAACCCAACAGGGGATTAGGTTTTACAGTATTAAGTTCAACAGCAGGAAGCACAGGGAAAAGTCATCATGCACATTAGGAACAGAAAATCTGAGGGTAGGATAAATTTGATTTTTTTATGTTTTCCCAGCTTTCTAATGCACTTGAAAAATCTTCAAGTTTGGAACCTTTTGTTTTAGAAAAATAGTGAAATGAAAGCCCTAGGCCTTATCACTGAAGAACTGCAAATGTAAGTGGGAGTTTTGGATGGGCTAAGCACAGCAGTGGTAGCTTTGATGACAGCTCCGGCTCAGCTGGGCCCTAACCAGGTCCCAGCCAGGTGTGCTCAGCTGGCTTTGGATCCCGTATAGAGTCCATTTAAAGTTCATATGACACTACCCAAAGATAGCAGCAATTCCTTGAAAAGGTGGAAGAAAATTAATGCAGAGAAGGACAGCCCTAGAATTCCCTCTTCACAAATGAAGGGATTCCTGCTCTCCAAGGATTGCTGCTTAAAGATCAGCTAACGAGATGGACAGGGACGCCCTCCATCCTCCAAAGGTGTGATGCAGGTTGTGTAGTGAGCTCAGTGACCACACCAGGGCAGTGAGCAGATGGCAGCAGCTATTCATGCACAGCCAGGGGCCAGTCCATGACCAGAATGTCAGCAGGCAAAACCATGAAGTAGTAAATGACACTGGGTTTGAGGGTCTTCTATTGATGTCTCAGAACTCTGCTCTGAATAAACCCTTGCCAGCAGGTCTTACTCCTGCCCTGAGCCTCCCTTCCTCAGCACGGAGTCCCACCTGAAAGTACTGAATATTTTTCCTACCTGCAGGTATTTAAGTCTTCATATTTCATTTTCTACCCACTACAAAGCCAGGAGTAACAGCACACACCACTCCTGGACCTGTTGGGATAGAAACAGACCAATATTTGGAAAAGCTGAATATTTGTCATTTGTCTCCATCTGAACTCTGTGCATTAAATCATGACTACATCCTTACTAGTGCTTTATATTGTACATATGTTATTTTTTTCTGCAAAGGATGTTTGATGTGGGTGGACAACGATCAGAGAGAAAAAAGTGGATTCACTGCTTTGAAGGAGTTACTTGCATCATATTCTGTGCTGCACTCAGTGCCTATGACATGGTTCTGGTGGAAGATAGAGAAGTGGTGAGTCAGAACAGTCAAGCAGCCCTTTTTGCTTCTATGTTTTAATGTACTCTCTGATGGCACATCAGAACGATTCTCATTCTCTGATAACCATTTAAAGGCTATTATGTTGTGTTGGTTCTTTCCAATAAAGAACATTGCAGTAAAAATGACATATGGGGATGAGATTTGTCAGTCTCATGTTTACCTTTTGCATCTCAACAGAACAGAATGCACGAAAGCCTTCATCTGTTCAACAGCATCTGCAACCATAAGTGCTTTGCGGCCACTTCCATGGTGCTGTTCCTAAACAAAAAAGACCTCTTTCAAGAGAAAATAACGAAAGTTCATCTCAATATCTGCTTTCCTGAGTACAATGGTAAGTTTGGAGTGTTCAGAAGAAAACGCATTTAGATATTTAGTGTAGGCCATGCATTAAAGACTGAGACTTCGACTCATGCCACCTATATATAACCTTTCAAACACTAAGCCTCTTATGTAAGTATCTTCTCATGAAAGAATGGTATGAGGCAGACACAGCCAGAATTCAGCTCATCTCACCTTCTCACCATGTTTTTCCTTGGGTGGGTTCATGTGTCTCTCTGGAGATGCTCAGTTCTATCCATTGGTGGTAGAGGAGGCTGAGCAATCTAGAAGTATCAGGTGGCTGAAGGGTGCTGTGATGGGCTCAGCCAGTATTTCAGTACAAGTCAGTCACTCACACACACACCACAACTGAATCCAAGACTTTTGTCCCTATTTTAAGAACTCATTCCGTAAGGGAAGTCTGTCTCTTTTTCTATGTAACAGTAGTGTCTACTGGTAATAAAAAAACCCACCAGATGTTCCCAGCTGATGCAGGAGAATATATAAGACTATGTCAAAAATTACCAGAGAAAAAAACAGTTTAGATACAAAATTTTCATGCTTAATTCATGAAGTTAATTTGAATAGAAAGAAAAGGAAAAAAAAATGCAGAAAACATTATTTCTTGTCTCTTTGCAGCTGTGAGGAAGTACCAGTTGAAATTTGTCTCCTTTTGCTTTTACTTTTCTTTCCACTAGGACAAAACACATTTGAAGATGCTGCAAATTACATCAAGAAACAATTTCTAGACTTGAACATAAGGAAACAAGATAAAGAGATATATTGTCACTTGACCTGTGCCACAGACACCCAGAATGTCAAGTTTGTTTTTGATGCAGTCACAGACATAATAATCAAAGAAAATCTGAAAGATTGTGGGCTTTTCTAACCATTCATTTCCTTGCTCAGAGCCTCAGTCCACTTTCCCCTCTTCATCTGATGTGCTAACTGAAATAAAAAACCCTCCTCTAGGTAAGAAACAATATCAATTTGGCACCCATTATCATCAGCTGAAGTCTTGAGTACTGCCTGAGCATTGCAGACCAACACAGACTTTCCACATACCATAAGAAGATTGAAAAATTGTTCCTGTTCTACAAAGATGCCAGCTGCTGATAAATCCTACTGGAACCAAAGTCACATTCCTATTTAAATCAATATCATAGAATCATAAAATGGTTTGAAAGAGACCTTAAAGATCATCTAGTTCCAACCCCCCTGCCATAGGCCACGACATCTTTCACTAGATCAGGCAATCAGCACTACTCAGGAAACTGGGGACACCTCAGTATGCTGTGTATTCTAGTGATGGGATGAAAGAAGATAATATATAACAGACAACTGACTTTTATTGAGGCCCAAAGAAAATCATAGCCTTTAACAGCATCAATACATAATTTACATTCTGTTTTGTATTCATGTTATATAAACAACTGAAAATGACATGCCATTTATTCAACAAAAGCAAACCCCCCAGACTTGGATGGCGTGTGATGAAGAGCAGTGCAAATCTGAATGTTTAATTACACTGTTTTGTTAGAAGAGCTGAGGGACAGGTACATAAAAACTGCACACATACAAAAATTGACAGATGCTGCTATCTGGTTTGAGAAAAATTAAACACAGTAAGATGAAGGCAAGTGTTTTAAATCCCTAAAGAGAGAAAAAAAAATGATAATAACTGTCAGTTCCTGCATAAGCCACAAAGGCAAGTTGAAACATTTTTTGGTTTACAATTAAATATGAGATTTTCTTAAAATGCAATTAATAATCCTGCTACTCAGCAGGAGTGGCAGCAGTAACTTCTACCACTGCAGATTTGAACCCACCAGTTCTCATAACAAAAGCACATCCTTGGACCTTTGGCACAGGATACCCTTCTCTAGACAAAGATCTTGCTAATGCAGAGCTGCTCTCCCTTAATTCCTGTTGATGTATTGTGACTAACTACAGAAAATATTTGGCTGTTTTAAACAGATTGGGACTTTGTCCTGGTTTCAGCTGGGATAGAGTTAATTTGCTGCCTAGTAGCTGTCACAGTGCTGAGTGTTGCATTTAAGTGTAAGAATAATGATTGCACACTGATGGTTTAGTTGTTGCTCAGTAGTGCTGATCCTACATCAAGGACTTTTCAGTGTCTCATGCTCTGCCAGCGAGCAGGTGCACGAGGACAGCTGACCTGAACTGGCCAAAGGGATATTCCATAGCACAGAACATTATACCCAGTAAAGGGCTGATCACTGCTCAGGACAGGCTCGGAATGGGTTAGAAGGGAGTGAGCGGCTGTATTGTGCATCCTTTGGTTTTCCTAGGTTTTATTCCTCTCTCTTTTTAATTTTCTTTACTATTATTATTGTTTCTATTATCGCTATTATTATATTTTACTTTTTCTCAATTATTAAACTGTTCTAATATCAACCCACAGACTTTACCTTTTCCTCATTCTCTTCCGCATCCCACTGCAGGGTTTGGTGTGTGTGAGCATGTGGCTGTGTGGTACTCACTTGCCAGCTGAAGTTAGAGCATGACAGAGTTCTAAAAATATTCAACTGAATTTTGAAATTTGGTCTTGAAATAACACTCACTTTTTAAATAGAATCATATATGAAGGGTTTCTTTCCGCCTTTGCCTTTTTTTTTTTTTTTTTAATACATTTCAACCTAATTTTCACCATAGACTCCCTGTGTACTGGTTAATCTAACTAGAATAGGGAACTTGGCCACTGAGAAACAGCATCCTGCAAGCTATCCCCATGAGCAGAGTCATCAGGGTGTGTAGGTCTCCCAACAGAAGTGGGAAGCGAAGAGCTAAAATACATCTTATATTGCCTGGATTTCTGCTGCTGCCTGATTTGTAGTGCTTCACTTGATTAATTTCTTGCTTATTGAAAGTAATGGATTTCCAGCGGTAAGGATTCCGGATTCATTTCCAGCAATAAATCTAATTTAAAATTAATAATTTGAACTATGGTGACACCAAAATTAATTCCTGATGCCTCGATGGCATAATAAAAGACAAGGCCTTTCAGAAAGAAATCCATGAATAAACATATCTCAAACATATTCTTCAAGCAAATGCCTGAGTAGTCAAACAGGTTTTACACCACAGCCTCACAGCTGATACAGGTAAGTCTTCTCAGACTGGGTTTCCAGATTGTATGGAAGAAGTTTGGGAGGCCTAAGTGTGCCCAGTGACAGGAGCGAGCTTTCAGCTTGTGATCCTCCAAGAGAAGGGACTGCAGGCAGTGTCACCAGGACCCCAGGGCGCTGAAGGACAAGCTGGGGGCACGGCACAGTTCAGGGTGCTCGGGACCTCCTGCAGCCCAGCCGGCAGCTCCGTCTCCCAGTGACACCACAGGGAGCTCGGCTGGGATGGGTGCCTGTACCCAGCGCTGTGTGCAGCAGTGCTGCAGGGATCAAACCTGGTGCCTACATCCCAAATAATCCCATTCCAGGGGCTGCTGCTGCCACCCACGGCCCCAGGCCAGGCAGGCACAGCAGCTGAGCCATGTCCAGTGATGCAGCCTCGTGATCCCTCTAATTTCTTCCTACAGACACAGAAGGAGGCAGGGAAAGAGCCCAAGGGTGGCAGCACGTACTGCATGGGGTGAAATCCAGGTCACCTGCACCTGCTTGGTCAGAGAGCAAGCAGGATCACTTTCTTCTCAAGCCTGGCTAAACTTCTAGGGTCATTAAGTATTTCTGAATGTACCATGTGGAGTCACTGAGTTTCTGGATTCAGATACCAAGCCATGGTCAGCAGTGCTGAACCTGCTCTGACACGCAGCACTGAAGCCTGACCCTGCACAGCCCTGCAGCAAGCTGAACTTGGCCTGAATTCCCTGGAAGGGCCATAAAGTGAGGTGTGAGGAGGATTATGGTGAACAGGTTGTAGTGGAGGAAGAAGAGTGAAGACTGTGATGTCTGCCATGTGGGTTTAGTACATGGTGACTTTTTATCCGTTTTTCTCCATGTACACACATTTTTGTTGAAAACAGGAATTTTTCACTAGGAAGTCTTTGAGACCAGATGGAAACATGAAACTTGACTTCCAGAGAAAAGATAGTCAGAGGTTTCTAAAAATCTTTCCAGGAATGTGTCTGCACTAGAAAAGACACTAAATAATAGAAACCATTCCAATACCTAACCCTTACTGCAATTTTTGCCTGAACTAGAAACTAAATTGATCCCATAAGCTGAGAATTATGAAGAAAAGGTGTCTCCAACAGTCTGAAACCTGCTCTATGCACACAAGCTATGCTGGGGACAAAATAGCCAGAAAGGCCACTCTAGAAGCACTCAAAGTTAATTTTTCTCACTAAGAGTTACAAGAATATTTTCTACATTGGCCCTAAGAACAAACCTATGTGGAAAGGTCGTGCTCCTTCTCAACTCTGAGTCAGCCACTTGTCCTAATAGATTGAAATAAAATCTCTGTAGTCCATTCTTTAATCCACTGGGACATGTAAGTCTGATTAGTGTGAATGAAAGTAGCAAGACACTCAGAACATGTAATATACCCTCCTTATAATGTGTTCCTCTATGATTCATTACATGTTCTGAAACCACTTTCTGTAACATCATAGAAAACCTGCCATAAATACAGCCCTTTTCTGTAACATTTTAAAAGCATAGGAATGGCATATATATCACAGGACAGGGAGACTCTGAGGATGAGCATTGTGAAAGCTTCTTATCCTTGCTGCAACCCATTAAAAACAAATCACAAATTCTGAAGTAGCACATACGACGATCCTCTGAGGCCTAAGATCAAAGGGCACTTACACGCTGAACATGCATTGATCAAACCTGTTAACTCTGCTTACTCTTGAGTGCAAATCGTATCCAAACAGGAGCAGGGAGCTGTAAAATGAAATTATTCAGCTACGAGAGGCATTCACATGAGATCTTACTCAAAAGATACTAAACTACAATTTGCTACCTAGCAGGACTGTTCAGTGGGTGGTTTTGTGATAGTGAGATGTGTAGAGAGGAGTGAGATAGACTGATACTCCATTTAGTTTATGAGGGGAAAGAGCATAGTAGATCTGAGGGTATTTTTACAAGTTGTGTGTGTTGATTGAAGCTGTGGTAAAGAGCTGCTGCTTGAGGGGACATCATGTTCATTCCAGTTAAAAATAGAGATTTGCAAAAAGGAAGACTTAATGTCTCCCTCCAGTGTATTTTTTTCCCCTGTAAAATAGGCAGTTATTTGTCTTCTGAGCTACACCCACCATATAGATGCCATGACAGAGTTGTGGTCAGAGATCACCATGAATGAAATGTAAGTGGGTTGTTCTGCACAACATCAACAACACGATGTACTATAGAAGATACATTTTCCTCAGGATTACTTTGATTTTATAACTTTTTTATAGCTTATTGTGCTATTTTTGAAAAGCCAATATAACCTTGTTTAGGAGTTTTCCTTAAAGCTGATGCTCATTGTATGTTGTATTTGTAATAGAACAGCAATTAGTTGTTAGTTTTTATGTTGGCTCTTCGAGAATTCCCACTGTATTTTTAGGTATATGTGTGAGTAAATGTCTAAGTTTGTTTTCTTGTCTCTTTCATTGTTTTTATTTTACATGGGATCAGTAATGACCCTGTTGAATAATGTCTTGTCCCTGATGTACTTCCATCAGAAGAAAAGGAATTCATTAGGTAAATAGAGACAGAAAGTAGAACTTCCATGAAAGTAAAATGACATCTAGATCTTTATAACATACTTTATACCTCTTCTTTGAAATAAAGAAACTGTCATTTGTCCATCAGTGCTCTTTCTCAGCCAGTGTTTTTCATACTGTAAGCAATCTGAATTTCTAAATAAATATCCCTCTGAAAGGCCAAGCGAGGTAGAGAAAATACTTGTACAACAGTTTTGGGGCTTCAGGGAGGAGGAACTACAGAAAGAAGGTGAAAGTGGCCAGATGCAGAGGAAAAGAAATTGAGTGAAGGACAGGTACATTTTCAGACTAAATAATACCCATGTTCTCCCTCTCGAAACAGTTTGGTGGTTTAGTTTTTTTGGGGGTTTTTTTTTTTGTGCGTATTACAACAGAAAAGTATCAAAGATCAGAAAAAACCAGCTTGTTTTGTTGAAATAGAATGTTTTGATAGATCCAAAATATTTCCCTTGTCAGGTGAGGAGATATACCAGCATCTGTTAAAACCAGAAAGAAAAATAAAGGCTGAAAAGCTTAGAACCTTCCTGGTGGGGAAAGCCCACTCTTTGCACAGCTCCAGGCAGCAGCATTTGTTTTCTCAGAGTTGGTTTGGTTCAGCCATGTTTTCCAGAGTCTGGCTCTGCACCAGCAGAGAGCAGTAGTAGCCCCATCGTTAAGGGCTAAACCCTGCCAGGTGTGTGGGTTTTGTTTGATTTAGGGACACTGTGGGGTCTGTGGGCATTAATTGACAAGTGGCACCCAGAAAACTCTCTCAGAATTAGGTCTGCTTGCTGTTCTCAGTGCCTCAGTTCTCCCTGCTGAGGGGCTGCACAGGTACAGATATGTTGCTGTTCTCCTTCATGTTTTTTTTTCAGGTTGACAAGAACAGTGAGGAGTTCTGCCCAAAATATTTGCTTAAACTTACCATCTCTGAGCTCACAAGTATGAAGGAGCTGTTGTTTTCCCCTTTCAATATTTAATATGCAGTTGCTTTTAACTTCTGCTTGTTGAATTTAGGTTTATTAAATTTTCTTCCATAAAACAATGTCTATATAAATATACGTTTGTGTTTATAGTATAACAAAATTTCTACTTTTTATAGACTGTTCAAGTAAACACAGACTTTCTAGTTCCACCAGGCCCCAGTAAATGCCTGTTTACATTATTTCTGTGATCTGTAACAGCTGAGAACCCAGCTGAGTCCCCTACAGATTTACAAGCCCAGTGAATCCTTGAGGTTAAGATATCAAACATCCACTTGCTAGCTGTGACATTAATCTCACACTGTCTGCTGCTGAGATGTTATTGCTGTACTAGTGCCACGTTGCCATTTAAAGTCATTTCATCCTGTAGTGCAAGTTGTGTGGTTCTGTCTGCTGGTACAGATCCAACAGATGGATTGAGAAGGAGTAAGAAGCAGAGAGCAAAATGCAAAGAGACTCATTGATTTTAAAGGGTGGCATATTCAGACGTTGCCTTTGCTTTCAGATTTTGTGGTTCTTAAGAACATTAAATAAGGTGGGGGCTCCCATAGCCAGGTAGTTCAGACAGGTATCCAGCCCTGCGTGCTGGGGAATGCTGTAGTTTACACAGGCAAAGGGATTTAGATGCGGACAAGCAGCCCTTGAAGCAAAATTCACTCTCCTGGGTATAGTGGTGAAGTTCCCTACAAAGTGAGAGGGAAGAGTGCAGCAAGCGAGCGTGAGCCAGCAAGAGCCAGCATGCGGCAGCAGGAGCTCAGGGCAGTCTGAAGAGAAGGTTTTGGTGCAGAGAGATTGACTTTTCTAAGCATAAGTGGGGATCCAGACACCTCTTTGAATGAGAATCTGATACCGAAAAAGACCTTGCTATGTAGGTCCTTTGTGGAAGCATCCGAGCACTTTGCTGGGAGTATTTAGCCCTTGATAGAACTGGAATCTGAAATGTTACTTGCTTCATAAATGGGTTCTGCAACAAGAATGGTATATAATAGGAATGTTGAAAATAGGCAAAATTGCGAAGTCCAAATGTATTTTAAAGTTCCCATTTTCATTAACTGAATGCTAAAAGCAAATAACATAACAGCCACCTAATGACAGAGAACAGCAACATATCTTGGAATTTATATATACAATCAAAATAAGTAAAAAAGCTGCACCCTGAGTGTTCATAAAGACAATATTGAAAAAAGGTATTAGAGAGAACGCATTTCTGACGCAAAAGAACATGTGGTATCTTTCAAGATAATTGCAAGAATATTTTCATCATAAAAAAGAAAAAAAGACTTACATACACTTTTTTAGTGAAAGTTTGTATATCAAATTCTGGCAGATGTGAGGCCAGGAGAGGAAAGTTGGGAAAGCTGCAACCCATTCTAGGGAAGCATTTGCTTTCAACTGGAATTGAGTGAGAGTTGTCACAAGTGAAAAAATGTTAGCCAAGAAAAAGCTTCCACTTAGCATCTTGTAGAAGGTTCAGCCTGTTGTCTCTCCCTCTCTCTGGATAGTTTATTAGCAAGTGGCTTTCCTGCTCAGATGTAAGCTGCCACAGGTCAGATTTTTTTAGCTTACAGAGTAACGGATTCTTCTTGTTAGTCTCCTTGTTTAGCTTCTACCTCCTCAAGGTTTCAGTGCTGTACGGTATTGTACAATACAAAAGAATAATGTTAATATAATCAGTGCTGTGAAATGGGATTAATAATGGCTGTTCAATCTGTCAGGCTGAAACAGAGGGTTCCTCATGAGTAGGAGAGAAATGCAGTATTGCTAACATGGAGTTTTCCTTTACCTGGTTCGTTAGCTTCACTTTCTTCCTCTGAGGAAAGTGATTTGCAAGTAAACCTTCTATACTTCGGCAATTTTTTTTGATGAGAGGAAAAAAATGCCATGAGGGCTGAACTTGCCTGCTGCATTTCCCAGACAAGCTTGCAGCCTTCAGTGAAACTGATTCACATCTCCAGTTCATTTTTCCAAAGATCTGTATGAACATTTTCCAGTAACCCTTTTTGTTGTCTGAGGAGCAACATCAGCTGACCACCAAAAAAATGAAGCTCAAGTACAGCGCTGGGATAATGTTTTCCCCCCATACCCTGTGACAAGCAGTCCAAAGACCTTTGGACCTCCTGGGAAGGATTTCTTTTTTCTCGTTTTTCATAGGGGCAAGTTGACTTGGATAATTTTGCCAACTGTAATCATCTGATTGTAGTTGGCTATACCTAGCACTGATTATACAGTCTCTGGAAATTATGTAACCCTAACTTTGACCTCTCTGCAGGCTAGCTGACTACAAGTGAGGTGAAGATGTGCGGCCAGGTCGCTCTGGAAAAGAAATGGCTGAAGAAATCTTGGCCCACAAGATGAATCTCTGTCACTGGACCTAAGTCAGAACAGTGATGTGCCAAAATGTGAATGTGTACATATATGCAAGCATCTTTATATGAGCATGTGAAAAGTTGAAGGGTTGTTTTTGATACATTCAGTTTCACAGAGCTCTCCTGGGGAGAATTCCCAATCTCTCCATCTGTATGCAATATATATTCTCTCCCAAACAATTCTGAAGTGCAACATACCATTTTCTGCAGCTACAAAAAACCAGCACAGTTAGGAGGCTGCTAACCCAGCAGCGTATACAACATGAAGCTTTAAACTCATAATCATCTGAAAGCTTTTCTTAGCTGTAGCAAAGTGTTTCTTGTGCTTCTAGTAACCTATAATAAGGATTCAAACTTTATCCCCCAAAATTGTGGAGCAGGCATTTAAAGAGAGAAAGCCTTCATTTGCTGTAGAACTTTCTATTTAAAATAACAGCACAGATTCATGTTTATCTTCCAGCTTGCTGAAGACTGAGATTTTGTATGAACTTGTGCTGTTGGGAGAGGTATTGTTTATGAGTTTGTCTAGCTGCCACTATAAACACAGGCCTGCCTTTGTGTGCATCAGGTCTTTATGTAACCACTGTGAGGGATGTGAGGTTCTCTTTCAGAAAGCATCACAAGCCAGGGCTTTGTCTGGGAGGGTGGGGAAGGGATATGGGTGGTCTTTATTCCTGGAAACTGACGGGCTTTTGAGATGTCAAGATGACACTGTTCTCCCTCCTCCCTCCATTGCAGGCTCTTCAAAGGTGCCCTGCCATTACATCGTCTGCCCACAGCAACATTTATCACAACACAGACTTAGTGGCTGAACAGAGCATCTGATAAATTCAGCCTCCTTTTGGCTACAAAGAGACAGCTCACAGCACAGGAGCACAGGGGAATGGTAAAGGTGATGACTGAAGAAATATCTCCCTTCGAAAGGAAAAGCAAAAGCCTAGGAAAGACATTTCTCTTTCCTCCTCATTTCTCCTGAGTGCACACAGGTTCTGTAGGAGGCAGTGAAAGCAACTGAACTCCTCAGGAGTGGTGTTACACTCCGTCTCTTGGAAGGTCCATCAGAGGAGGGAGGCTGGGGCAGGGAACAGAGCCTGTGGGGGCCATGGGCCATCTCAAGACGGCCACTCTCAGGAGGGTCTGGGTTGCAGAGCAGTCCTTCAGCTGATCCTTGCAGCCTGACACAGGAGCACGTTTCCCACGTAATGGCTCCTCCACCTTGGCCTCTGGCTGCTAATTTTAAAGAACTGATTCAGTTGTGTTTATGCTGACACATGAAACAAAAGTAGACAGCAAATATCTTCATCAGGGCTTCCTTCAGGTCTAGCACTGGGATAAGGTTAGCCATGTTGGGAATTCCTTAGAAAAATAACTTTGACGTAGAGGAGAGAGGGAAAAGGGAGAGAGGCATCTCCTGTGCATTCTCCCTCTGTTTCAGTGAAGCATGGTAATTTTACCATGGTTACTTTTAAGAACAGGAGACTCTCTATATGTTCACTAAGGTGTCTTTCCTTTAGTGATTGCTGGAGTTAATGCCTCACACTCATACAGGATTTTATTTTAGACTTCAGGAATTACGTAAGAGTGATGTCTTGGTAACCTTTGTTCGGTTGGTGTGATCCTTTATGACAGAGCGCTGGTCACTTCCTGTCCTTATGTTGCAATATCCACCACTGCTGAAGCTGGTCTTTTAAATCCAAGCAGAATCAACATTTCACAAGAGGTTTTTTAGGCAGTACACCTTTCATCTTCCCTGAGTGTTGCTTCCAAAAAAGAATGTCGGAGGTTTTCATGAGTCCAGATGAGTAAGAATTACATCAGTGCATCAATAGCACCAATCTGTAGCTCCATGGAGCTGAGAAAAAAAAGTATTTTTACTGCAAAAGACCGGCATATCATTTTTCTAAAGGCAAAATGAAGTAATTATGCACTTTTACCATAGCCTCGGATGTTTAGGATGCAGAGGAACGGATTTAAGAAGTGCACGCCAGACCCGCCTGCTCGTGGAACGATGGTGATCAACAGCTTCTCCCAAAAATGGTTTCCCTGAATCTACTTAGAATTCCCTTAACATCAGCCTCAGATGTAAGGAGACAGCGAAAGTCCAGGTTAGTACACACTCTAGTGCCCAGAAACCCTGGTACAAGTCTCAGCAGTTCTGGGATCACAACATAAATCATAATGGTATGGAAGCTGGCTCTGAAGGATAGACAGACAGTCTGAGCTGGAAGTGCTTTTGGCTGATACCAGTAATCAGTGCTATTCCTGTCTGATTATACCCAGTGCTGCCATTACCAAAAGCAGCATCTATGAAAAATATTTTTAAATTCCTGATTTAGACTATTGCAGCTGGAAACATTTTAAGCAATCAATGCTTCTCTCTCTACAGATTAAGTCTGAGAATGGAAGTTGTTTTTCAAAAGAATTTCAGGATTTCAGTGTTTGACTTGATTCTGACAGGAATCAGTGTTCCAGATTTTTCCTTGAAGATAACTCTCAAAGGCACAAAAACTAAAAGCTGGAACCATTCTTAAGGCTTACTTTCAGAAAAACTGAAATAATTTCCTATTGAATTTTTAAGATATGTTATTTGGGTAGTTAAAAGAAAAAGTCTTGGGAACAAAACAGAAATCAAAATATCTTGCTCTGAATCTTTCCAAATAAAATTACGTTACTGGAATGTTTTCCATTGGAGGAACTCTGGAGAGATCAATCTGATTTTACAATGTGTTTTAGATCCAGTTGAAAGCATATTCAGATGCAAATTCAGTCCATCAAAATTGCTCTCAGCAGTTCTACTTGGGATACAAAAGTTCATCTAATTGGCATCCACCAGGATGCTTATTTGCTCATTCAAGATGAGAGACCAATTTACAAAGCAAAATTACATCCTCTGAGTAGAATAGGAACCCTGACATGACACTCAGCTTTTCAATAAGTATTTTCAATGCAAATAAGATTTCAAAGGACTGTTCTGAGAAAAAAGAAAAAACTCACAAAGTGAACAAGCTCCTTCCTGTCTCGTTTGTAAAGTATACAGTATGACAGTTTGAATTACTAAGAGGAAGTATGAGCATAAAATATATTTTCTTAGAATTATAAGGACCTTTACACATTACTTCTCTGTCTCTCTATTCAGTGAAGACACAAACAAAGCATTTTTGGAGTTTCATTCATTTTGAAATGTGAATGAAGGTAAGAGGGCTCTACCCTGTTACTCTGGCCAGCAGCAGAGCAGGGGCTGACTGAGGTAAAACTTTGATCAAAGCATTCTCAAGGCAGCATAACTTATTGTGAGCATTTTTTAAATGAGTTTTATATCATATAAAACGTGACTAAAGGATCTGTTACACAATGACTTGTGATTATTTTGTCACTTCTGGTGGGTGTCTTTCTGTGTATGACGGACCTAGTGCTGCAAGCAGTATTGCTGAGTATCTTACATGTAAGTGGCATTTGCAATAAAAATAAAACAGACAATGCTTTCCTGGGTGGGGGTACTCAGCTGTCAAAAGCACTTCTTGAGTTGCTACATCACTCTTAACCTTGTTGCTATACTTAAAGAACCATTCCTTATATAAATACTCTATAAATACCACAGCCATCAGCTCGTTCCCATCGTCACAGTGAGACTCAAAGCAATGCATAAACAGAGCAGAAAGCAGACTGGAGAATGAGGTGTTGCATCCACGATAAATCTCCATGCTCTCCTTCTCGGTGGACTGACATTTTTAGAAGACTTCATGCTGGCCGATACAAAGTCCATATTTTGTTGACGGGAGAAAAAAAAAAATTGCTATTTCTTGTTGCTAAGAAGACATTCAGACGCTGTGCTGACAGACATAATATAAATGCCCACAAAGATTAGAGCAAGAGAAAGAGGGAAAGACTGCAGAGCTCGAGCTCTGCAGATAATCATAACATAATAGGAATATTAGATCACTGCAAATTTTTTCTCTATGGAAAACTATTTGCTGGATTCTTTCATGGGGCAGAAATTTTTAGGACATGGTCCTGTTTTTCCTCTCCTCAATCTCACATTGTTATCTGAATCACTTGTCAGATAGTCACCCATCATGGGTAGTCACCCATCATCTTGGGGATCTGGTTTGTGCTGCATAAACTACTCTGCCTAGGAGGAGTATTCTGGGCATGGTGACAAATAAACAGCTACAGAGTCTGAGCTCACTGCTGATGTCACTTTATAGCCAGACTGGAGAAAGAATGAGAAGCCGACCTTGCATCAAAGTATTTCAAGTTTATTGATGGCTTTATTTTCATGCAGTTTACCAGGGAAATTTGCTGTTGCAGTATTTTCCTTAGGCAGAGGATGCTGTGAGCACAGCCTGCTGCCTTTTCTCATCAGGAGCAGCCCCCAGGGCTGTGCTGGAGGCACAGACCCATCCCAGGACCTGCCACCTTCACTCCTGTGTTTTCCCTGAGCTCTTTGCAGCCCTGCATGAGGGCTCCTCCTGCCATGTGCACTGGCAAAGTGCTGCCATTCCCTGTACACTCTGGTGTAAATCCCAGATGATTCCAATGGATTTGGGAGATGTATCGTGGATTTGCACTGAATTTGCTAGCAGGGTGTGCTCCTTAGCCTTTACTATAAAAAGGGGGTAAAGGAAATAGATTTCTGAGGAAAGCTCAAACAGGTCACAAACTTTGCATAATATTTACGTATTTTCCATTGATTTTAATGGGATGGTCCACATGTACATACATGGATGAGCATGCATTTTTAGGCATAATCTCTTATGTGCTAGAAGCATAGTTGAAATGTTTAACTTCATATCTGCAAGACAGAAAGCAGCTGACACTATCATTTCAGATCAACAAAAGCAGGGCAAATAATAGAAACAGCTTTTTTAAATTGAGAAAATATTTCATATAAAATTATCTGAAATCTTTCAAAACTATTTTATATGGTAAATGAAAAAATACGTGACATTCTAGCAACCAAATTCTTTCCAATCTTCTGCAGATCTCAAGATTTGACCTCTGTCTTTCCATTTCAGCCATCAGAGTTTCAGTCATCCTGAAGTCCCAAGGGTTTTTGTAGGTATCAAGGACTTTCTATGAATTATTTCTTTTTTCCTTCAAGAACTTTGAAAGCTCTTTTGTGAGGAAAAGGATTTTTTGTATGTTTGTTTTGTTAAAGTCTATTTGAAGCTTGAGAAAATAACAGTGGAAACAGAAAAAACGATCCAGCGTTACTTCAGTTCAGGACACTTAGAAAAAATAAATCCTCTGTTAGGTGATTATTGTTATACTTAACACACAGATGTGTCAGAATTCTGTGTCAGAATTCTGTGAAAGTATTGTTTCCAAAATAACTTATGTCTAGAGTGTGATACTGGCTACAAAAGGAATACAATGAATAAGAGAAAGTATATCATAATAGAATTTTTTCACATTCGTGTTTTCCATGACCTCCAAACTGCACAAGCAGACACATGCACACAGGAAAATACAGGTCACAGGCAGCAAAATGAAAACTGCTGCTCTGCCCACTTTATGAGAGGGTAAAAATAGTGCTTGAGTCAGAAGCACTCTCAAAACTGGCAAAACTTTCATTGAAAATAAACGGTGGAACATTTAATGATGTAAAAAACAAATAGAGACACACAGGGTGTTTCAGAGATCAAAAGTCACAGACATCCCTGAGGTCGTGTGGGAGGGGTGGAAGGGAGAAGGGGATCATCTGTGTTCTGGACTGTCATGATGAATACCATTCACCTACTAAAATTCCCCTCTAGCATGGCTAATTAGGTCACACTCTTCAGCAAATGATCTCTATTCACACAGCTTCCAGACCTGAAATGGGCTTCTGCCTGTTTTATGGGTGGGGGAGCACTGTCAACTGCAACTGCATATAATAATACACCTTACAAATCAAAATATTGCTGTGTTTTTCTGAAAAACAATATCCTTAGGTATGATTTTAAAAAACAGCCTCAAACTATCAGTCTGAGAGAGGATCCAATCTGCTTTGGGATCTGCCTCATTAGGGACACCTCCAAGTAAGAAAGATTGGAAGAAAGCATGCCATGTGCTATGTTAGTCCTGCTGTTGTCCTTTAAGCTCTTCTTTGACCTCCTCCCAAGGTTAAAATCAGAATTGGAGTCAAGCTTCTACTTTAGATAGAGGCTGGTCTGACCCAGAACAGCCGTTCTGTTTCCCAGCATGGAGCCTGGTCCAGTCAATGGAACCAGCCTTGCTGAGTTCAGCCCTCCTCAGAGCAGATATCCCACAGGAATCACTGACTCTGCTGTCCTTCCTACAGGCCAAAAACCACTGAATGTGACTTCAGCTGCTAATTTCAGGTTCTGAAAAGTTCCATGCCTGAGGCTCCTCTGCTGTGCCGGTGAAACCTCTGCTCCTCGATGTTAAAGCTGATCCCTCGTGCCATTCCCCTGCTCACTGATACAAGACAAAATGTTTCCGGGCAAGGAATTGATCTAATGGTGAGAAAAGAAAGCACTAGGAGCAAAGTCTAATGCAAATTGATACCTGCCATATCTGTCTGATGAGTTACAACTGTCATGTTTCTCATTAACTTGTGTGTGTGTACATATATACACATATCTATATACATATATAGATATAGATATGCATTAAAATTTTCATTAGTATAGGTGTGCATGCATCAATCACTAATTACTTTATCTGAAAAGACAGGAAGATATATATATCTATATATATATAGATATATATATTTTATATAAAGGTATCTGCTTGTTATGGTTTTATAAGGTAAAAAATGGTTTTATGGACTTTGTTTTCTATTGTGGTACATTTCCTGCCATGAGTGAATTGTAGAGTACATAGAATGGGGTTCCTTCATATTCATATTGCCCATTATGTCTAAACAAGAAAAGAAAAGAGAAGAAAAGAAAAAAGAAAAGAAAAGAAAAGAAAAGAAAAGAAAAGAAAAGAAAAGAAAAGAAAAGAAAAGAAAAGAAAAGAAAAGAAAAGAAAAGAAAAGAAAAGAAAAGAAAAGAAAAGAAAAGAAAAGAAAAGAAAAGAGAAAATACTTAAGTAGGGCTCATATAAAAATTCAACTAAGTTCTAAACTGATTTCTGTTAGAAAAAAATAAAGTGGAACAGCTTTCTCTCTTTTATGACCAGTTTCATTTGGAAAGTCCTGTTTTCACTCTTCACGGAGTAATTACTAGACTTCAATAGAAAACAATACTACTATTGCATATTAAATTCATAAGATATGACCTTAATTTGAATTTAAATTGGTTTTGTAAAGGTGAATTCAGTTTGCAGTCTGATACATTTGGATTTCAGAATACAAGGGCTTGCACACTTCATTTCTCATTACAAAACTGAGGTTTTAGTTACGGGGATTTTTTCCTTTGTAGATGAAAAGAAAGAAAAATGAAACAAAGCACACTTCAGTAGAATAACTGCAATTATGTGAATGATGCCACAGGAGACAAAGATCAGAGATTATAGTTCTAGAAACATTTCACTTAGGTCCTACATCTTTATTATATTCTACTATTGACAGAAGTCTTTCATGAGTGTGACTTCCTACCAGATGAGCTTTTACCCAGTGTATTTAACATTTTCTCCTAATCATCAAAGAGCTACTGGCATTAAATAGCTCCTGACATGTTTTTGGCTCCTTGAATATCAATAGCAGGATCTGTGTGACGATTTTATCAAAGGTTCATTAATGCGTAGTTTTCAGTCACTGCCAGAATTTCAAGCTGTGGTACAGGCCCTGGTAGGAGAAAGGTACATCAGGATGTAAAGGGCCATCTGAAGAGCTGAATTCCTCTTTCTGGGCAGGAATATAGCTGCTTTATCATTCTTCACCAGTTTCAGCTAGGGGAAAAGATGACATAAGATACTGATTATTTCATTTTGCTCTAGCCCAGATGCAAAGTGACTCAGTTGAGATAAGAAGAATCAGATTCTCACTCTTTTTGATTTCTATTGCTAAGAGCAGGGTTTAAACTGTTTCTTACTTCCCATCTCTCTATAAAAGTATGTAGGCCTTTTATTCTTATCAGTAGGCTAAAAATCAAAACACCAAGATATACTACAGAGGAAGGTCACAGTCTAAATGTTTTCATTGACTAAGCAAAATCCTCCAGAGCAAAGAAAAAGTAAGTCATAAGATACCCTGTAACATTTCTCGTGTTGGAAAGATAACTCATTTCAGCACAATTTCTAACTGGAAAAGGAAAGTCTTTTCAGACACAGCAGGGTTTTTCGCTCTGGCAGGAGATACCAGTGTAGCAGCAGTTGCAAGACAGTCATCCTGAAGATCCCTAAACAAAACGAGGTAATGAAGAGGGATAGTAACAGTGTAATACACATCACAGTAGTTTCATTCTTTGTGCTAGTGGGAAATATTGCTCAGTCTGCAGATGCTTCCTCATTCCATGACATTTCTCAGCAATACCATGTATTCCTTGGACAGAGATGTTGACCTGCGGTTCCCCCTCAGAGATCCCTTATGAAGACAGATCTCAAATTCCTAAAAATTAAAGAAGTTATATCTTTGGGTGAGTTACGCTTTATGCTTTCTTTGGTCTTAGAAAAGAGAGAGAGAGATATATGCATATTAGATTTAAGATAAGCAAGCTAATCAGTTCTCAGGCTCCATGTGCCCATCTCCCCCTGCTGACACAAGGAAAATGTACAGAGCCCTCAGCTTTCATCTGGCAACATTCTACCAGTAACTCTGCAAAAGGGTTCCTCCTTGGTGCAAATCTAATGCTATGTTTATTGGAAGGCAGCTCCAATGCCAACATATCAGTGAAGCAGACATGGCAACATCACTGAGTCTGTGTTTTCCAAAGCAGAACACATTAAAAAGGACATTATTATTATCCAGGATAAAACCAGGAGGTGAATGGAATATACTTCTTCTAACTTTTGCAGCATGGAAGTATAGAGCTTCTCATAGAAACCAACAGTGATTTCAGCCACTTCTAATTTACTACCGAGAAGGAAGCACATCAACAGCTGGGAATGAATCTCAGCAGATCAGTCATCTTCATGTGGCTTTCCTGCCATCGTATGAGGAGGACCATGGTGTAGGATTGATATGAGGAATTTAGAGATCAGAGCAGGTGCAATTAGTGTGCTCTAGCAGACTCTGGCGCTTTCACATTCACCCAGATTAGCTAGTCAAACACTCTTGAAGTTGCTAAAGGAATCTTGTCCACCTACTCTGAAATGTTTTATTCTGAATTGAAAAGGATTGGGTCACAGGGTATAGATTATTCATATACATTCTAGTTGTGCCTGTAGGGGAAGCAACAGCTTTACTGAAGGGGGTTAGTGTTATTGCATGCAGGGAGCAGGCAAGGAAAAGGTTAAAGCTGACTGGGAAAACAAGGAGTCTGAGGCTGATGAATTACTGCATGCAGAGAAAGTGAACATACAGTGAATAGCTCTTCCCTTGCAGCAGCTCACTGAGGTAAAGCTGTTGCTTTTATTGCCTGTGTTATCAAAACGGTGTATCTTCAAAGCCGTACAGAAATAGATGAAACACAGATCTTACAAATTTTAAAATCCCCTTTGATTTTTACTCTGTTTCTTAGTTTTATATGAGAGCTTGACATTAGCACAGAGACAAAACAGACTTTTAATGAACCTTTGTTTATAGGCCTGCTAATCATCACCACTCATCTACAAATCCGTTCCCCCAGAAATCTTACCCCTTGATGGTTGCCATGCTTACGTTTCAGAGCAGCATCCCTTTTAAATGGGAAGGGGTGGTGCATTTCCTGGTAATGTAATGGTAACAATGGTAAAAACAGGCTTTCTAACCAATCTCCTCTAACATCATCTTGGATTGCTGCTAGCACTTCCTCTTGGCATTCAGGGAGGAATGTGCACACCTGTAGGTCAGCACAGACGTGTACATTTTTAGTTCACTGAGGACAGGATGTTTCACTTCACAGCTTTCCCATAATCACCTACCTTTCCTCTTTAGCCAATTAGTTATATGCAATTCTTTCTGCATCATGCTAAATGACATTACATATCTGCAGGCTGATCTACTACAGAACTCAATTTGTATTGGTATATCCAAAAACTGGAGAGAAGTAATTTATTTTCCATCAGTACCTAAACATATATTCAATTCTGCTACATATGTACAGAGTTTGGGGGGAATTTCAGATTCAATCTAACAAAGTAGAAAGTACATATTTAATTCCAATTTCTAATAAGTAGCATACACACTACAAATAAAGCTCCTTCACCTTTCGCTGCCCTATATTCAATATAGAAAATACTGTTTAAGTTTTTAGAAAGGAAAAAACATGTCATGAAAACACCTCTTTACAAGACTGGGTTATAGTATGAGTCCTAATTGTTCATGTTACAAAACTGTTAATGTACCTTAACCGACCAAATACACTATAAAAAAGACTGAAAGTCTTTTACCCTAAGGAGATTACAAGTGAGCCCTGTGAAGACGACTTTTTAACTTCTGTGTATAATAGGTTAAGCTAGGTTTTGCTTATCTCCTCTAAAGGCAGGGTCACTGTTGGTCACAAGGAGGGGCAGAGAGGAAATGTGGTTAGAATTCTGTGCACTTATCTAACCCACAGCTCTAAATTTCCTGGTGGAGACTCTGGCCAGCAGATGCACTCAGGAGCAGTGTCAAGGCTGCCCAGACCAGCTCACAAGCCAGCGCTGGGAAAAGGACCAAGAAGCCATAACTTTCTGCTTATGGCTTTTGCTGATGAAGTAGAAATTTGGCTCATTATAATAAAATATGAACTATGTACATTTTTGGTATCATTATTGATTAGAAAAGTTACTGATGAAGCATGTTTGATTCAATTGAAGGAATCTTGAATAGCACCCTCCATCTCATTTATCTGCAGTGTTTTCGTGTGGGTTTCTTCTATGAAATATTCTCTTGATTGCTAAAAGGTTTTTTTTCCTGAATTAATACCAGTAACATGCTTATGTGCTTATCTTAGGTACATGCCATTTCCCATAATTCAGATAGACTGCAGGAAAATATGGTAAGGTTGATTATAGGCTCTGCAGTGTACCCTAATATTTGCACACCCAAATGTTGAGTACTGAATTTGCACACTCCACACCTTCCCACGTACATAGAGATGGTGGCAAATGGTAGTTGAGTGAAAACTCCTTCCTTCTTGTTGTCCTCCAAGGCTGGTGCTTTCAGCTGAGCTAAGGTGGCATTTTGGGTTCCCTTTGAACTTTGGGCAGTGTGTGCTGGGACCTGGTCCTTAAATCAGAGACAGCTCTCGCACAGCTAACAGCAACGTTAGCTTCACAAAATGGTATTCTGAATATCATAAAATCATAAAATCATGGAATGGTTTGGGTTGGAAGGCACCTCTCATCTCATTCCACTCCCCCTGGCACAGGCAGGAACATCTTTCCCCGGACGAGGTTGCTCAAACCCCCTTCCAACCTGGCCTTGAACACTTCCAGGGATGGGACATTCACAATTTCTCTGGGCAACCTGTGCCAGTGCTTTGCCACTCTCACAGTAAAGTATTTCTTCCTATTGTCCAACCTAAACCTTCCTTCTTTCACTTTGAAGCCATTCCCCCTTGTCCTGTCAATACATGGCCTTGTACAAAGTCCCTCTCCAGCTCTCTTGTAGCCCCATTTAGTTACTGGAAGCTTTTCTAAAGTCTCCCTGGAGCTTTCTCTTCTCCAGGCTGAACAACCCCAACTGTCTCAGCCTTTCTTCATGAACAGGTGCCCCAGCCTTCCTGATCATCTTCATGGCTTCCTCTGGACTCATTCCAGAGGTTCATGTCCATCTTAAATTTCATAAATATAAGGTCTCAAGGTCTTGGGCTGGCCAGAATTGTTCCATTAACATGTAGCATACATCTCCATATTTTTTAAAGCTTTTTCATTGTGACAGTGGCATCTCTAGAGACTATTTTTGGGCTTGCCAGAGATGCTAATGGTAATGTTTGTTTTAGATAGCTGGCTTTCTTCCAGTTAATTATAGCTCTTTATGAAACATTTTGTTTGGAAATCTCTGATAGAGATTGCATGAACATGACAGAAGGTCTTCAGACAGAACATAGCATTTATAAATTTCCAAATGCTATTAGAAGGAATTGTCAGCGTCCTTGCTACAGACAGATACAATCTTTTAAATGCACCTCAGCGCAGCAACAGTCTGGTAACAGACCGCTTAGTGTGTGAGTGAGAAGGTATTAGGGTTTTAAATTACTGTAATACAAAATGCCATAATTGTTACCAGTATCTGATTCAGGCACTGCTGAATGGATTGTTTGTGACAGATGATGCAAACAGCAGTTGCCGTAGGAACAGTTCATTTGGATTTCGGCACTGTATTATTGCACACCTACAGGTGGGTTTGGGAATCCTTTCAGATTCCTTGAGTAGCATATTCCATATTAATGGTTAGTTGAACAAGAAGAATGAAAGATACTTGATGCTTGAATGTTACTTATAGGTAAAAACAGAGAGGAAATAGGTTTTTCTAATCAGGAGTGTGGCATATATGAACTGCAAAGGAATTCAAATTATGATAAATCTCACTTTCAGGCTCGTGACAATCTTTTTTTATTTATCTGGCACATCACTTCGTATGGCCAAAAGTGTTTACTTTCTCACCCATTTTGAAATTCAGGGTCCAAAAATATTAGACTCTCAAAAATAATTATCATTACTGTCACTAAATGTGGCTTCTTCTGCTGAGAAAAATTAGAAAAAACTTATAACAAAGGCTTGTTGAATACGTGGCAGGTAGGGACATCTGTGATCAGTTTCTGCACATCAGCCTCCTCATTAGGGCACTGCTCGAAACGGGGGCAAGCGTAGATCCAAGCCCTGGACGTACAGCAGTACAGAAACGACAGCAGGTGCTGACACAATTATTTTTAAAGCCGACTGTCCCCACTGCACATCTGCTTCCAGAGCTTGCTGTCTGGATATCACACCAAACACTTCACAGTTGTTCACTACACCCTCACCAAAATGGATATATAACCAGATCTCCCTCTGGACATCTGCTGAGGAACAAAATTCACCCCGAGAGAACACATGGACATTAAACACTTATACCAGGACTGAAGTCACAGCTTCCTACCCTCTGATGTGGCTCTGGCTGTGAGGAAGTAAATTTAAGAATGCTTTAAATTTGGTTCCTGTGCTCCACTCACTGAATCTTCCCCCCCCCGCCCCACAATGTCTCTACCTTTTGCCAAGTCTATACACTGAGGAAAATCTTGCAAAGGAACACTGAAATAAAATTTCCAGTGGGTTATTCACTTCTGAAAGTGAGCCCCAGAGGATTGATTGCCCAGAGGAGGGAGAGGATGCCAGTTTGCTTGGAACCACTAATTATAAAGCTTTCCAGCTCTGTTCTCCTCCACAGGTTATGCTCACACATAAGGGAAATGCAAGTGGGAATTAACCTGAAATAACAGCATCCTTTTAAACTTACATGTACCACTACAAAAATAATCTCTACAGATCTTCTAATCTAGTATTTGAAGTCCTTTATTAGTGGCTTGAATTCCCTGTACAAAGCACTAGGATTAGCACTCCTATGTCCTAAAACACCATGCAGCCAGCAACTCTCTTCCATTGAAAGCCTAATCAAAGTACCACAGAAGCTGATCACTACATTAACATCACTTTTAGGGGTTTGTTTTCAGCCATCAGTGCCCTGCCAAGTCCCTCACCTCACATGGCTCTTCTGGTGTGCTCTTCATCTTGACGTTTCTTGAGGATTGCACTTGAATGTGGCAAGGTTTTATTCCTCTCTGGTGCCTCAGGGAAGCTTAAGAGCCAGAGCAAAACAACTTCTTTTAGTGGAGGACTACCTCTGAGATTCAGAGACTCGAGTTCCTTTCATCATGACTGGTTACCTCTGGCTGGTCTATACACAGAACTGAAAATACCTGTCTTGCTTCGGCTCGTGTTTTCCTGTGATGAAGAGAAGCAGGCACAGTTCCAGTTAGATTTCACTTTTAGTGGTCTGGTTCATCTGATCTGAGAAACTTTTTGGCTCACATAGCTACTCCTGCCTGTCTCCACCACTGAGCATATCTTGGGGCTGAGTGTCTGAGCTCCCTGATGGCTCCTCTTGACTTCTCATATTAGTGACCTCAGCCTGGAGCAAGAGCCAGAGCAGAACTCAGCATATCTGAGAGTGAGCTGCAGGATTCTTCTCTTTTACGTTTACACGCTGAGGGAATCAGGAATAACAAAATACAACAACCACTTGCTTTTTCAGTTGCTTCTTCCTGAACATTAATTCTTCCTTTGGTAGCAGGCCAGAAATTCATACATGTGAAACAGAACAACATCCCTGCTGTCGTTAATTCACTGTCACAATTCCTATTAAATTAAGCCGTGTGCTCCTAGTCTTGGCATGTGGGTGCCAATCACAGACTGAGTTTTCCCTGCTATCTGTTCTGTGTTATCTGCACAACAGAGATGCACCATACCAGTGCTCAGATACGGCATCCAATTTACTGTCTGTAGGCAATTATAGCAAGTACAAGGCAGAAGACAAATTTAAACTAGATCATTTTAATGTGACCAGCATCTGAAGATTCATCAATCCAATTTACCTCCCAGAAACTTTCACAGTGTGAGAATTCCCTGAAGAATCTGTCTGGATGAATTAACTTTGGAAAAAGCATCTTCAGGCTATCGATCTATCAGCCAGTCGTGTATTTCTCTGTCAAGTTAGGTTTTGGCTGCAGCTTTTGGGACTCTAAAGAGAAAGGTCATTGCAAAATGTCATCTTTTCAAGCTTCTATTTCACCTTCTTGTTTTTGAAACCCTAATTTGAAACCCAGGGGGCATTCTCCACTGGATGAAAATTTCACTTGATCCACACTGGCCCATTAGTGAAACTGGAATGTGGGGCTGATTGAAAAATTTTTAGAATAAAAAAGGTCCCTGAAAATTGGAATTTTATTAAAACGTACTGATTTCGGTATGCCAAGAGCATTCCCTTTGGCTGTCGCAAACTAGAGTCATAGCCTGCTGGGAATCAAGACCATTAATATTAAGGACTTGTCCTTGCAAACAAACTCTGCAAGTGGGAGTGATTCTTCCCTGACCTTCCATGAAAAATACTCCACTTAATGTTAATTAGGTAATGCAGCAGTTATCTGCAGTCTCTAGGGCGCTTTTTACATTGGGCGAAACAAACCCCAGAAGTACCTTTTGGCAGGTCGAGTAAATCCCAGGAAAATTGCTCCCCACAAGTAGGTGGCAGGCTCTCTCCTATCTGCCTCCCCCCAAAAATTAAAAAGCCTTCCTCTAAAACCTATAGATGAGTTGTGTCCAGCCAGGAGGTAATGATTCACATGCAGCTGGAACCAGCTTGTGAGCTGCAAAACAAAAGCCTCGAGGAAACCTTTTTTTCCTGTTTCTTGCACTCAGAAACAGGATTTTGTTGATGAGTAACTAGCAAATATGAGAGAAAACCTAGTGAGAAACTGTGTAATTTGGTATTTCAGAGAACAGCATCAGATACAGAGAAGAATAGGTAACAACAAGCATCTTAATTCGGGAAAACATGTTTCTGAGAAAGTCTAATAACCATTCAGTTTCTTTTCATGCTGTGTTTTAAATTTCCTACAATTTTGACTTCTCTGCATGTGTGGTTTTCTGATTAACATAGAGGGTGAGAGATGTCAGACTGACGCTGACAGAGATAGAAATCCTCTGTTTATCCATTTCTGGCTGACTTCCTCCCCTCCCTACCCATCCTTACTAAAACAAAATTCCCACTGTACTTTTCCTAGTAAGACATGCCTTTTTGGTTCAGAAATAGCATAGAGAGTGATCACTTCCTCCCACTGCCCACTCACAGTGCTTCATAGCAGTGTGGGTGACAAACAGGTACTGGTGTCTCTGTTCCATCAGGAGAGTCTTCTTTACATGGCAAAAAATGTCAGAAACACTGGAATTCATCTCATTAAATGCAGGCATCCCTGGCACAGAGCCAGTAGTTTAGGCTGTTTAGCTCATGGAGTGAAAGAATCTCTTTTGAAGCAGCCTAATAAAGACAAAATAGGCCAGGTGACAGCTAAAAAGGTGCCTATTTTCCCGGTTTGGTTTTTGCAGGAACTCCAAGGGTGACAAGCTGTGATGGAAGCAGCCATACTGAAGACAACAAGGGTAAGAGGATGCTAATCACATTGCTTTCCAAAATTACTTGAGATGAGATGACTCCTTATTTTCTCCTATCCTGTCAGATACCTATGACTTACCTGAGCTCAGTTTGAACAGTGGCTTAGGAAAGGATCTGTATTTAAAGTCAAAATGCCTTCTTTGTGGGAACATTTTGAGAAAAGGAAATGGGAAAAAATCTGAAAGCCCTCACCTCTGTTCATTCCTCTGTATTGAATATTTCATCCCCCCAAAAGAGAAGGCGAAGCCCCTGTAGACAGCAATTGGAATAGCAGCAGATATTAGCAGAGTACTGCACTGTGGGTCTCAAGTCAGTGTCCTGGGAAAGATCTTTGGCAGTCAAGTAAGATCCAGCTGGACCACATACAGTTCTGCTCTGTCTGGCCACTGGCACATGGCCCTGTGCACACCTCTAACAGCAGCTGAAGGAGGACAGCAGGAGGTCTGCCTGGACTTCAGTGACATCAGCAAGTGAGGGATCCAGTTCTGATGCTCTGAAGCTGCTGCTCCTATTCTGTCACACAGTCAAAGCACATCAGAGAGAAGCTGAGGTTTGAGATTTGGTTCTTAACCCATCATGGTGTATAAGAAATCAGTATCAGACAAAAAAAAAATAAGGAAGAAAACATAAAAAAGAGGATCGTGAAAGATCTGTGCAGGTCATGATCTAGCTGGCACTCTGCATGTTCTTTCAAAGTCCACACTGCCTTTCAGGAGCCATCCGTTTCAAGACACCAATTTGCATCTGAAGTCTTGGTCCAGAAAATTGCTAATGCAGATTTTCTTTCTTCTGACACTTAATCTTATTTATGTTGAAATGTTTGGAAGTTCATTTTACTGCTATTTTGTGAATTTGATGCTGTAGTTGGTCTGGCTTTTTACATCAATGTGTTTCAGTCCTCCCTCAAAGCATACCCATTAATTCTAGTTTCATCTTTAAAAATTATTTAAGAATCAGAATAATTCTGTGCAGCACTGCCAATATCTCAAAGTCTGAAAGCAGCATTTCCATAGCAAAAGTCCCCAGTTGCCCCAGTAACAAAACTATGAGGTGCAAATAGTAATAAGTGAATTTTGGCTATCTTTCTGTGCCACTCTGCAATATGATATAATTTGAAAATGAGATTGAAAAAGCTTCTAAAGAAACAGATATTTTGTATGTACAAGCATCCATATTTGTACAGGCACAGTGCAACAGGCTCAGCATCATTCACAGGCATTGGTAAGTCATGGAATCGTAGAATCATGGAAGATCCTCAGTTGGAAGGGACCCAAAAGCATGAAAGCCTAAATCCCAAGGAAGCTGTGAAAGCCTACTCTTGATGTCAGTGACAAAGGGTTCACCTCTACCGGTGCCTATAAACGCATAACTGAAGGTTTCAGCACATACACACATACCACATCTAGTTTTTATAAACACACCTCAATTACCCTGCAGGTAAGCTTCTTCTGAAAGAGGCCGAGTGTGTATGTGAAGCTTGTGTTATCCATAAGGTTTTTTTTGCAAACCAAGATAAGACTCAATCTTTAACCTGTATTCTGGAAAATACTAATACCTTGATCTTTAAGAATCTGGACTCCATTAAATTTGAAAGTGGCAATAGGTGCCTTAGAAATACTGATGTGCTGTAAGTCTTGATTAACTTGGCTCCTTGCATCACACCTTGACTTCCTTTGCATCCACAAAGACCATCCCAATACCCAAAATATGGGCTCTGGCAGGAAGTTGAAGAGCCCTACTAATTTAAATATCTACTGTTGCATGTCTGTGAGTAGAAGAATCCTCTCATCCTTTTCTTTCCAGCCTCATTTCAGTCAATGCCAGCCAAAGCAGCCACAGACTGGGAGAGTGCTGGGGGCAGAGCTGACCCCTGTGTTGGGGCTGCAATCATAGAGGGCGGGAAAAAAAATCCTGTTTCCTTGAATTGTGACACGGCCGTTTTCATCTCAGTGTGCTTTACAGGAGAGGTCAGTGTAATTGCCATAACCTGCTCCACACATCTTCTGCATCATGAGTGTTGTTTGATCACCTCCCCTAGAGCACCACTGCTGTATCATTACAGTACTGAATTGGTCACTAGCTGCCATTTACTTAAAAAACTAATAAATTCAAGGCTGTGAGATCTTGCTGATATGTTTGCCTGTTTGGGAGTGTCTTTCTGCAAAAGACAGGAGCCCACTCTCATACTGACTCATGTCCACCTTCACATTTGTGTTTACAGTCTTGAGGCAACCATCAGAAAACATGGTGAAAAATGGAGGCCATGGAAAAGGACAAAAATCTCTCTGTAAAATTATCTGGGTTACAATTACCAGCCTCAACATATGTTTTATTTCTAACCTACAGTACCAGCTCACAGCCTGGAGATATAAATATTTTATACTTTTAATTTAATCACTTCCCGTGCACTGCATAATATTATATCTCTTTGTAGGCTAGATATTAGCAACAGCAGAATCATTAATTAATACTTTCAAATAAGATTTAATTCAGACTTTTGTGCCTTTAGAATAAATAAATAATATCTTCTCATTATCATTATCTTATTATTAACAATCTTGCCTTTTAATATAATTTACTACATAATTAACAATGTCATATCTTCTTAAAGGCACTCATCTATTAAAATAACCAACTTTGGGTCAAAAACCTGGGAAAAAAAAAAAGAAAAAGAGCTATTATAGAAAAGTGAAAATTATATAAGGGGCAAAAAACTTTTCAGCTCTGGAAATGCCCTTGAATTGTAATAAATTCATTCTATCATTAACAAGTTCATAATTGGTCGTCCCTGAAAGGAGAGATTTTGGGAACTGTGAGACCTACAAAATGAAACTATGATGAAATACCTGTAGGAATACAAAACATTTTGGTTCCCTTGGTGGTTATTTTTCAACCTTGGAGTAGTAATGACATCCCCAGAGTGTCATGCTTTTGCACATTTGATCTCATCACTTTCTTCCTTCCTTCAACAGAAATAATATTTAGAAGAAATGCAATAAATGTAACAAAGCTGAGCTTCAATAAAAGACTAAATTATGCAGGACTTAATGTAAAAGAATCTTGAAGACAGATCATCAATGCAGTAATAAACATATATCCATTTCTTCATTGTCCCATTGTGGAAGAGCGGATGCTGGCTCATGGGGAGCTTGTGTTTTAGCTCGTTAAAGTGGTTTATATAATGGGTAGGTGTTGGGAGACTGCAAACAAAGGGTCAGACAGGGAAACCAGAATATTCACTGCCGTGGAAGCAAGTCTTAGGTGGAAATTACTTCCATAAGTCAGCACAGAATGAGTGGCTGCAAAAGAAAATATGTAGTCAGTATTCCATGAATCACACACTGGTTTTACGAAAATAGTGAAAGACTGAATTAGATTTGAGGGCATGTGGTTTGTTCTTCTCAAATCTGTGAATTAGGCTGCTCTAGATTAGGGGGCAGTAGAGAAATGCTGGAGTATAACTAGTATTTTGTGCTAGAATGCTGGTGGGATTTGAGAATACAGGACACCTAAAGAAACCCAAAGCTGACAAGTGGGACACCCAGCACCTACCTTCTCACTTTACCTGGACCCAGTAATTTCTAAGAGAAGGGTGTCCTGGTGTGAGACGACACAGGGAGCAAAGAAAGGCCACCAAAGTGAGGAAGCTTCCAGAGACTGGCTGAGAGGAATGTGGCTTGTGTGTGCCCTGCTGAGGGATCACAGCTTGTATGACAAACATCTGCCCCAGATGGAGGGAGGAAGGTTGAGGGACTTGTACCATCACCTTTCTCAGAAGAGTTTCTTATTCGCCAACAGCCATAAAAAGCAAGTCCCAGCATTAGTTCACAGCAGCATGAATGGGTTTGGGGACAGGAGAGGGAAACATCCTCCTGACTCAGCAGCTCAAGTCAGAGAGGAGGCCGTCTCTGCTGTTCTATGTGTAGGTGGTGGCAGCCAGCAAGGCAGGTGCTGCCAGGACTTGGCAAAGTGTGATTGTGTGCATGGAACAGGAGCACTGCCAAAGGCACACAGCTCCTGGTGGCAAACGCTTTGTGAATGCTGGCTGAGGCCAAAGCCAGGCTGTTTGCGTAAGTGCCATGCTTCTAATAATGATCAGACATCCCAAAATTCCCACAAAGTGTCCTTTGGTGAAATCCTTCCCTGAGGTTTTGGCAGCACACTGAACATATACACTCATCTCTCAGTGACAGAACCTGCTGTTTCCCTTAAATTCTTCTTAGTCACAGAAAGCCTGCTTCCAGATTATTCCCATAGCTCTCTGATGGGTCTGGAGGTGGTCAAGGTGTATTTTGTCACAGAAGTGTGTCACCAGCTCGGCTGTTGAGTTGAACTCCTTGAAAGTAAAATCAAATTATGCACAGACTGAGTAGGAATACAAAAGCCTTGAGCCAGCAGTTCTCACAATTATTGATTACAGGCAAGCAGTGCATACCCATGAGATCTAAAAAAAATTTGTCTAAGTATCAGACACCAAGAACCAGAAACAGCAATAAACTAAAATAATTAAGGTGGAGTAATACTGCAGATGTATTAATACTTCAGGAAGTAAAAAAGTTAAGTAAAAAATAATTTGAGTAAATTCTGGACCTTTCTTGTGCCCTCAAAGACCTTGTCAGAAATGTGACACAATTTAATTCTGATTCCACAACTAATGTCAACCACGTATATAAATCAGAATCACTGGAGAGAGTCACACATACTTTCAGTTCCAGGTTTGTTCCTTAAACCAGACAAAATGTTACACTGGGTTTTTAGCCCCAGTTCCTGTGACTCACTTTGCAGGGTGTGTAACTTCATTTTTCTATGTAACTTCATTTTTCTATGTAACTTCATTTTTCCTTTTTTATAATGAAATGCCCTGGCTTTCATTAATGTAGGGAAAGGCTTAGACACTCAAAAGAAATCAAAATGTATGGTCAGGTGGGAAGAAAGGGGCAGAGAGAGGGGCAGAGGAGAAATAAGAGAAGAAAGAAAGAAAAAGAAAGAAAGAAAGAGAGTCTACATGATTTTACACATATCTAATAAGCACTTCCAGAAGGAGGATCGCACCTCAGTCTCAGTGTCAGTCTCTCCCTTGAGGAGTAGCACGAGTATCACAAGGAATCAGCAACATGTGTTTCCATACAAATAAGCCAGGTCTGTGGACTCTACCTTTTCTCATCTATTTTTTAATACATATACCCACCTCTCCTGGACTGATTGAATCCTTCTGATGGAGCCAGAAGCCTTTAGCCCTCCAGCTGCTGCAGAGACCAAAATAATATATTGAGATAGGGAAATGAGCTGTATGTCATCTGAGCTATTTTGTATTATGCCATTTCTCTTGCAGTTCATCTGCACTTCAGTGCTCCACAGCTATCTGCTTATTTGCCCAGGTCCCCTTTAAAGCAGACACACTGTTGAGCACCTTGTCCATGTAACCAAACACTCTCTGACCAAATGGGTTCAATGCATTTCTTCAAGGAATTTGCAAGTCCCATAGTGGATCAACAAGCACCCACCTCTATATTTAGACTCAGAGCCTTCCTGAAACGATCATGTCTCTGCCGTTCTTGCACATTAAATCATTTTAAAACTTTTTTTTTTCCTTTATGACCAATGAAATAAAAGATTAAGAACAGGCATGTTTGTGCTAACATATCTGTTTTCTCTTCGTGTTTTTGTCGAAGGTTGCCTGCTTGCTGTTCCAGTACTGTCTGGTACTGTCTATGTACCAAAAAATTGCTGCAGGGACACAAGCTCTTTTACAGAGAGACATTTATTCAATAGGTCTAAACTTATGAAGCAAAAACAACTGCTTTAAAACTAAATATCCTTTGCTTCAGGCACTGGCTTCTTGAGAGGTAAATGAGGTCAAGAAGATGATGTGGTGTGTGTAAATTTAACAAGGCAGAACCTGGCAGAATAACGCATAGGCCTGGATCACCAAGTGCTGCTGTGTCCTTTGTCTGGATGCAAACTTTACCTGAAAAAAAAGAAAAAATAGGAATTTGTCTACTAAAAATAAAGTGTATGGAAAAATAGGTCAGCATGCCATGTGCAATTCATAATGCATATTACGTTTAGTATTCCTCAGGGCTTGACCCTTAAATGTGAAAGGAATTTTAAAAAATGGTTTCAGGACAGAAAGGAGACAATACCTTCTATATTTTCCTAGAATAAAGGCCATCAATTCAACCTTATTCCTGTACCACATCAGTGCATAATGCTAAAAACTTCAGGGACATATTGAAAGACAACTTCTAAGAGAAACAACTCTTGTAAAGAAAGGGGCTGTCAAATCATTGTTTTAAAAAAAATTGAGTACATTTTTATTGTGATGAACACATAAAAATATCTCTTTCATTAATGTTGGGAAAACAGTGGAGCTGTGCTTTCTCTGAATTAGTAGGTATTTAGACAGACCTGAGACTCACAAATAAAAAGCTGTAGATAGAATGAATGAGTTTATGGAAGGTGAGATAAAGCATAAATTCTGCGTTTCTTACCATTCCAGTCCCTCTCCCATAGGTACTCAGATGACTGTGATTTTTGTGCATACTGATGTTTGAAAAGGAGGTTTGGCTCATAAAAATATGAATAATGATGCTTTTGAGAGCTGTTCGTTCAGAGAGCATGTGCCGCCCAGATAATTTACATATGACTCATGAAGAGTAAAGGACACAACCAAAGATGCCAAGTTAAACACAGAAAAGTTAGGAAGTGACAGAAATAGGTAAATAACCTCAGTTCAATATCTTCATATGAGTGCATTATTAGATAATTTTAATTATATAATCCTATGCTTTTTTTTCCCCCACAGATATTCCAGATATTCATGTTATAAGAGCTCAAATATGCCTTTGTTTTCTTTATCATAAATTTGTTTTAGCTTAGATTTTTGTTTTGTTTTGTTTTGTTTTGTTTTGCAGGTCAGATCCCTGGTATTTCTGAAACATACAGAGAGGAGGTTACAGAGCAATCCAGGCAACCTGACCACAACATGATGGGTCCAGGATGGAGCTCAGATCTTCGTGAGCCCTCCGGAGCCAGCACACACTACATCTCGCCTGTCTTTGGTAAAGAGTGGCCAAGCTCTTCCCTTTGAGCTTTGCTCACAGGAAAGAGTGATTTAAATATTTACCCATGGTATGTAAACTGTGGAACAGAGACAGTTCTTCAAGGCAGAACATATGATTTCAGTTCAGCAAGAAGCTAAATAAATGATTTTCAAAATAATACATCCACTAAGACTTTTTGATACCGATTAGGGTAATTTTTTACTTGCACACAGTTAAGATATAAATCCTAGGCCATATAAATGTTTAAAAGTGCTGTCAGCCCAACAGACGTCTAGCAAAAATCTGCTGGTGACAAGAGATATACCTTAATCTTCCCAATATCCTTATAGCTGCTGTTGAAACATGTAAGACATTGTTCTGATACAATTTCTGCCACAGTTTCTGAAGATTTACAACAAATGAGTCTTTAGTCAAAGGTAGTTTTCCTAGGAAAACCTCTATCAGTTTAATGGGGGAAGAAATTAAGTAGAATGCTTATTTTTCTTGCTTCAAGAGGTCAAATATCTGCTTTCATTTGAGTGAATGGCTTTGGGGAGGTGTGGGCAGTTTGTTTCAGTACAATCTATTTTATTCAGATATGAGATTTACAACACAAAAGATGGAAAATTTAAGCACCGCATATTGTATGGCTACATCACAAGGAACATATATTATAAATTATTTTCTTAAAAGAAATTGATTCGTATTTCCATTGTGCACATGAGATGATCTCCATGCTGAAATAAGACTTATCCGTTTCCCCTTTCCTTTGACAAAGCCTGGTGTCAGTTTTACAGAAGAGAAATAGTGAGAGGAAAGTTAAATGATTTGCCCAAGGTCACATAAAAAACTGATAGTGGAATCAGAAATTGAACCTACGTTACCTGATTCCCTGAAAGGTTTAGGTACTAATGTGCCCACTTTTCCTATATATTTCTCTTTATTTCACTTTCGTGTTTGACATTTCAGGCGGTGTACTTCTACATCCTTTCTTTGTTAATCCTCAGAAGCTTTACAGAGTCACAATAGCAGGACACACACCATATCAAATACCTGGCATGTACAAAGCAATAGCTGTCCTCACACAGAGCCCAGAGTTAGGCAAGAATAAATTAACACCATGTCCAATGATTCACTCATTTCTGCTATTTTATGTAATACATATGTCAGCCAAAGGGTTGATGGCTATCTTCAAATACAAAGAAAGACAAGACGAGGGCTTGGGGCTGGGGCTTTTTTCAAAATCTTTGGTATTTATTTAGGGTGCTTTTTCAGCAGATAATCAGCTAACTGGATTTGTTTGTAACAGCCAGTCTCAAACAGCTCTCAAACTGCTGAGAATAAAGAAACTGGAAAACCTCTTAGCTGCATGACACAAGAAAAAAGAGTGTCATTTTTAATCTTCTCTTTCTAACCCAGCATGGCAGGCAGTGTGACAGTCTCACTGGCCTCTGTGTACAAATGAACACGACAGCTGAACTCACTTGTAATTCATCAGGGCAATGAAGGATGGGCTTGGCAGCTTTGCTGAATTGGAATGGTTTAGTTCAGGTGCTTGAAGCCCTTTGAAGCTGGACTGCCCCAAATGTCCTGCCAGTGAATATACTGAACCGAGAAGGATGAGGTTCACGGACCTCTTGGGCTGGCAGATGGAATCCAGCATGGGATGGTTTTCAGTGTGAGACCCTTCCCGAGGACTTGCTGCACCCAGTGCAGAGCATCCAGCCTGCCAACCTCAGTGACACGTAGCAGGGGTTAAGAGCCTGATCATATAAACTCAGCCAAATCAAGACTCCTGCCAGCTCTTGTAGGGTTCATAAACCCCACAGATTTCCTCAGCCAAAGAGGACCTGAGCACCATGAAAGTGGTAGGTCTAGTCTAGAAATACAAAACAGAAGCCTTGTGTTGGGAGGAAAGGGTTGAAAGCAGAAGGATGTCAAGGAGGATAGTAAATTCACTTAAGTTGACCTTGCAGCTGAGAATGCTAAAAATACCAGAGTGGAGAAAACCCAGTTATTAGGCCTACAGTTGTGCAACCTCTCCCACTTTTGAGAAGCAGAATTCCTGTGTAGAGAGCACACTCTCACAGGCACACTTGGGCGTCCTGCTGGAGAGAGAGAGAGAGGTTAAATCCTCAGAGATCATAAAAGCACAGCCTTGTGATAAACTGCACATGCATGAAGCCCTTTGACACAGTGGGGTAGGCAGGGGCCTACACACCCACATCTTGATAAGATGGACTGAGCCTACAGCAGCCTGTGTCCCCATGTGTCTGTGGGCACTGGGTTGAACTGAGCGTAACAGAGCCTGTGTCCCCATGTGTCTGTGGGCACTGGGCTAAACTGAGCTTGACAGAGCCTGTGTCCCCGTGTGTCTGTGGGCACTGGGCTAAACTGAGCCTGACAGAGCCTGTGTCCCCGTGTGTCTGTGGGCACTGGGCTAAACTGAGCCTGACAGAGCCTGTGTCCCCATGTGTCTCTGCCACCCGGCATCATTAGGGAGGTAATGAAATAAATCTCATTGCATTTCAGCTGTGGTTTGGTGGTCACCCTGGTTACCTGTGTGTGTGGTTTCACACACCTTGAAAACTGCATCAAAAAGCTACATGGTATTGAACAGATCCTGGAGTTATCTTCTGTATTTTGATTTGCTCCTTAAAACTAAAAATCCCTTGTATCAGCCAGAAGAACCATTATGTTAGATATTTGTAGGTGTATCACTTTCAATATGCGTAATAAAATAAAGTCTGCTGCACAGACCAAGCATTTTTTATGGTCGTTCCAGCACGTTTTATTCTACCTCGGCACAGTAATCTCTCGGAGTAGCAATCTCTTCCCTTAAAACAGAGATTGGTTTCAGTACTTCATCTCCACAGGGCAGAGTAACTTCAACTTATTATTTATGTATAATTGCAGTTTGCCTGAATTAGACTGTAATTACAGTCCAGAACCCACAATTCTGCATCCATTTCAACTTTCAGCAATTTTTTTTATTATTAAGATTTATTTTCTATTTTTTCAGGTTCTTTTGCTCTGAGTAGAAAACCAGATGAATCTTTCTGAAATTATGCGTGTAATTTAGGCTGTAATGGAAAAATATGTTGGCTTTATCAATTTTTCTTGGATCTTATAACAAAACATGGCAAGCTGATTTCTTTGCTGAATTCTTTCACCCTCTTTTTAAAACATAAATTGTCTTGCCCTTTTTTAATACAGACAGACAATAACCTTGTACTTTATATGGAGTGCTTCATCCTTGTAATCTCAGAGCGCTTTATAAATAGATGAAAGACATCAAAGAAGGAAAAGAGTGCTCAAGGGCAGAAGCACCACACCATGGCTCTTATTAGGGTAGTAAACTATCCTTTACTTAAAGGGACCATCCCCTATATCTTTTGTTTGTTAATACAGTTACTGCCTTCTCCAATCTACCTCATGTGTCATGGGACTAAAAGACGAGCTGAATCAATCAGTAAATTTCACAAGAGAAAAAAAAATTAGACTTGATTAATTTGCTTATTACCATAGGATTTCACCTTGAGAGCCTTTCAGCAAAAAGAAATAGCCCGAAACTTCACCTTCTCCCCTAAAAACACGCCACCATCTTTCAGCCAAAATCTGCTTTCAAATACAGCTTCATGACAGAGGCTTTGTAAAGCTGCAGGTCCAAACTGGATTTGGTACTTGATATTTTCTCTGTTTAGCTATGGGTTAAATGAAATTCTTACATCTAGATTGATCACTTTATCCTAGTGCAAGAAAAATTTAATATTTTAAAATAAAGCGAAACCTGATTATCATGTAAGTGTTTTACATCCAAAATACACTTTATTGAATAACTGTTTTGCCAGAAAACAAATTCCTTTTGCAAAGAGACATGGTACTGTGCTCTTCACCAGCACACACCCATCGAAAGAAGCTGCAAAGAAATCTTCAAAGATAAGACAGCAGAGGAGTGTTGAGACCTACTTTGTGATTACCGGCATTGGAGCATAATCTAAATTGCAACATCAGTATCTTCACTCCTACAAGTCTTCACTGGTGATTCAGTATCCATGGGTAACTATGACTGTTGCCCATCATAAATCTACCTATCAAAATAAATATAAAATCTGTTCTTCAAATAAAATAAGCTATTTCTCTTTAAAAAGTGACTGCTTTTCACAAAATTTAAAATCAGATGCATACTCTTACAGTTCAGAAATGCTGGTGTGGTGCTTTGTGGGGGTGGGATTGCAGGCCGCTTGCATTTCTGGTGCCACAGGTTCAGGCCTCTTCTTGCACAGAAGAGCAGGATTCCAGGAGCTGCAACCATGGTAGAGAGGGTTTCATCCCTTAGGCAAAGCATGGTCATGAGCTGCCTCTACCTCTCAGAGTATCATGTGGCATCTTCTAGTCAAAATTTTCCACTTTTTGATCAAAATACTAGGCTGCAAGGTCAGCTGTAACATTGTGTGGAGGTTTCTTTCCTTCCAAGTCACATTTTTTTGTAGTCAGACAAAAAGAAAATGGTAGATTAAACAAACCCAAATGTGCTGCTGTTTATCTTCTGGACTGAATAATTTTATCAGGATCATCAAATTTCCATGAAACCTGTGTTTATGCTTGCTGTGCTGATGTTAACAAAAACACCAACCCCACACAGAAATTGCTTAGCTCAGAGCTGAGAAATTCTTACCAAGATCTGGCCTCAACATTTGCCAGACCTGCCATGGATGAGGAGCCCTTTCGTGGCTTCTCCTGGGGTGCTCTGGAGGATGGATGTCTTGGTAGAAGAGAGATTTCCACCTTCCTTTCAGGGAGATTTGTGCCCAGCATCTCCTCTCCCACACAGAGGTTGTGGAGCAGTTGTATGTCTCGGGGTGGTAATCCTTACTCCTCTGGATATTCTGTGCCTGCTCACTCTGGGGCATTTGAAGGCTTCTTTTTTTTTTTCCTATTTCCTTAAAAATCATCTAACTGCAAAAGGTAAAAAAAGAGGTTTTAAAGAATTCAGAACGAATTTATGCTCAAGCCACTGCCCTAGGAAGAAAATAAATACTTGTGGCCATATCTGAAAAATGCATGACAGTCCCCTAATCTGGCTGCCAAGCCTGAAGGGCAGTGGTTTGGTGCCTGGCCCCTCTACAGCCTGTGCAAGCAGCTGACAAGGGCTGCCTCAGAGCAAATATTTGAGGCTTGGCAGGAATACACTGCTCTCCCGTCGTTTCCTGGATGGCATGTTTGCTCTGAATGAGCTCTTGGAGCATCAGGGTAGTACAAAAACATTTTGGGGTAAGATCTCATCCAGAATATATGCAGGATCCAGCAACTACTTCCCTGGATGGTTAAGAAAGTGGGAGATGTTTTCTCCTGCGAGACAAGCTTATTGTGTTGATATATCTGGTTACTAATTCTATTATGAAGATAAACAGAACTATTCACACTGAAGGTTAATCTTTTAAGTATTGGAAGCGAGGAACTCAAATATACAAGAGAAGAGAACAAAATGAAGGAAAGAAAAGGTAATAAATTATAGCAAGGACAAATACTGGGTTTTATTAACAGTGATCTCAATTTTAAAAAGCCCCAAACAACAAAACCGTGTGTGGTCCTGAACTCTAAACAGAGGCACTTAACAAAGGCAGTGCAAGGAATCTTGAGTTTATGTCAGAGCTCTTCAGCAACAGACATCAGTGAAATCTAATCAATATCTGCTTTCTGAGCAATGGGGTTCATGACCTGGACCATCCACCACCAGGGTCTCACAGAGCGTTGTATGGGCACAAGGGCTATTGTTGTGTTTAATGCAGTTTTTAACACCCTCTGTAACATTATATGAATATAATTATTTACTCTACCGCATCAAAAGTTGTGTCATGATTTATACTGACAAATTAAATGTAATGAGATTTGCTAATGAAAATCCTGAAGCATCTTTTCGGTAGAGTAGAATGCATGACTATATTTCCATAATTCAACTTTTTTAGCCTGCTGTAGGATAGCTTATTCACATACTTTGGAAGGATTAGTGCTAAAAACCAAAAGGCAAAATCAGAAAATTAATATGAAGTTTGAAAGATGTAATTTCAAACCCAGATGGAGGCTCTGTCTTGCAAACACCCCTCTTCCTTTCAAGACCTTAAGAGACCCTGCCTATGAGTAACATGGAGCAGCTTAGACCCACTAACAGAAACAAAGCTGTACAAATGGATTTATAGAAGAAAGGAGAAGTATTGTTCTTTTACTAATTAAAAAATCCTGACTAAAACCACCAGCTCAAGCTTTGGAATTCCACTAGAGTTTTAAATAAGGCCACAGTTGTTCTGTTTGGGAAGCCTGGGATAGCCCACACAGCCCAGTGCTGCAGAAGCCACAGCAGCAGCTCAGTCCCCTTGGTGAGGAGGTGCACTGCAGCTGGCATCAGGGCCAAGGGGATTGACAAGACTGACATCTAACTTCAGAGCCAGCAGAGGCTCAGGAAGTGTGGGGATGTTCTCAGAAATCCCTGTGTGATACAGACAGACCCTGAGTGCTAAAATTCCCACTGTTTTCAGTTGTATTGGCTAACTCCTCATTACAAGATTATTACATGTGTTAATGACTAACAAATATTACCCAAAACAACAAAAGTATCATGGGGGTCTTACCATGATGATTGTCCATCTTACTTCAGGATATAAATAAATTTAGCACATGAGACTTAGTTGCCACAGTTCAGCACAAGAACCAGTGAAGCTATCAGGTTGGTTAACACAGGGCTGAAAGAACAGGACTTCAGCTCCATCCTCTCACCTAATTCAAACAACAATTCCTCTCAAATCAGGGGCTCAGATCAGGAGAAGGAGAAGAAAAGAGTCAGGTCTCAAACCCTACTGGGATGGAGCAGCGTGGGGTTGCAAGCACTGGAGTTCTAGGGCCTCACTGGAGCAATTGTTTTTTAATGCTGTGTTTCATCACCAGCTTCACTTGAGATTTGAGGTCTGACCAATACTGAACCCTTCTGTTTTACTCAGCAGAGTTAAACTTAACGGGGAATTCTAAGAGGCCCATTAAAAGTTGGGGAAAAAGCAGAACTTGAAGTCTCATGACCTTGAACCAAATAATCTTGTGACACCCAATACATATAGAAAGAATAGTTTGCAGAAACATGTGATTAGGGGTGGCAAAAAAACAAGTAAGAGCGGAAAGGAAGAACAAGGGAGACAGCAAGCAGAGAGGCAGAAATTCATTCCTGTGCAGTGGGTAACTCAGCCATCAAGACACCTGGACTGGGAAGTGGAGTCTGCAGCCTGTCTGCCTCATTCAGAAGCTAAAAAAAACCCAAAAGCCCAAACCAAAATGTGTTTCCCATCAAGCACTAATTAGAGGACATCGTCATATTTCATTGAAATTTGGTTTTTATTTTCTACAAAGTGAGCTCAGTAGCAGAAATCTTAAAATGGGGGGAAAAAAAACCACAAGATTTTTTAAGTGTAAAAGTCTCATGATTTTGATCCAGCCAATTTCATGGTTTTGACATTTGGGTTTACTATACTAAGAGTTGAATTAACTATGCTAAAATTTATGAGAGCAGCACTCATGTTGAGCAATCACATATGCTACCATATGCAAAACAGCAGATTTATTCTGCTAGATTCACTAAAAAAGTGATTTTAACAATGTTAATTGCAAGGATTCGCCTTCATTAGAAAAATGTAGCTCAGAACACTGCCTAACTTCCAGGCTGCAATGAAAAGCAGAACCAGCAGGTCTCTGATTTCTACTTTCATTATAAATAAGTTCAGCAATTCCATTTTGAAACAGAAGACAAGTCTACAAAATATTCTTAATGTGACATGGCTGTTTTTACTGCTTAAATTTCAGTTGCTGTCATTCATGGTGGTCTGTTCAGAAAACAAATGAAATTATATTTCTCCATGTCCATGATATTTTGGATGTATTTGTTCATAAACAGAATCATTTGTTTAACACCTAGTGTCTAATTTTATTTAAACACTCTCCTGTGTTTACAGTAAGTTATGAAGACCCCTTCACCTTTTATAAATGAAGACGTATTTTCACACATAATTCAATAAGTTTGATGCTGGTATCGGTTCTTACCCAACTAACATCTTCCAAAAGTCATTACCCTCATTTATCTTGCCACAAGTTTTTCTATTTGTTCTTTCACCAAAGTGAAAGATCTTCCACGTAGGGAATTGGTGCCTGCTGAGGTGGGTGCCTTGAGGGGCTGGTTAAGAGAAACAGATTTCCCAGGCTCAGTGCTGACCTTTGGGCTTGCAGATGTGGAGCCTTGAATCTATACACCAGCAGCAAGGAGTTTGAAAGGAGGGCTTTTGTTTTTAGGATTCAGATTCTCGCAAGCAGTTGAAAGACTGTGACTGTTCCTTGCAGGCTGGTAGAGCCTGACATGCAACAAGCCCAGCTTGAACTCCACTCAGGGTGGGCTTGTTATTACTGTTGTGCGTTTCATACTCCACTAATTGGGCAAAGAGCATAAATTAATATTACAACCAAGTAAAATAATCTAAAGTATATGATAAAGGTGGATAGATAAAGAAAGAGAACGGTAGGAAGATAAAGAAAACACAGCAGCTTTTCATGTGGTGTGAAGGAGAGCAGATGGGAGCTCTGCCATCAGCCAAGCAGTCACCAAGGGCAGGTCCAGCACCACCACCTGGATGGCTTAAAGACCGTGCTGTCCTAAAAGTCTCCAGGCTTAGCTACAGAAAGTGTCTGAATACACTTGCTTGAAGAATACATGCTCTAAATTCAGCTTCTAGGCACACAGTGTGTTAAGCTTTCCTTGAAGCACTTATTCATAATTCCCATGCAACCCAAGGGAAACATGTGGCCTCTGTTTCCATTGATACCCCTTTAATAGTGCCTACCTTTTCCATTTGGCCCCTTACACAGTTTTTATTCTATATTCTATATTCTATATTCTATATTCTATATTCTATATTCTATATTCTATATTCTATATTCTGTATTCTATATCTAGAATAGAAATAGCGGTAGAAATTTGTTCTCCAAAAGACCATTTTTTTCTTAAAAACAAGATGCTGTTTGCAGTTGGTTAGTCTATCATTTTGCTTGTGCTTAAAATCTAGCAAGTAGTTTTCCGTTCTTTATTACTATTTACTTTTGAGCAGGATGACAAGCATACACTGATGGCAGACATAGTTTTAAGAAGCTAAATTCTTCCTTTCTTTTCTTTTCAATTTTTTTAAAATTTTCTAGAAATCATCTGTGAGTCAGTCACTAGAAATAAAAGATTCTATCTGAAATCATTTCAACCCACAGATTTAAGAAGAAAACCAGAAACTGATGTTATGAATCAAGAATATGACTGAAGTCTACTAGAATGAATTGAATCTATGCCAAGTCTCTGTCAAAGTGAGTTGTAGACAAGGCTTGGGATTTGAGTCCTGGGTTTTGAAGACTGTCCCTTCAGTTTACTCACTGAAAATTTAGTAAAAATAAAAAGGAGTCATTTGAGGTGTGACAGAGGAAAGTCTGGTCTGTGACTTCTTGTTATGTAATTAAAATGAAGAACTAGTGTCCAGGAGTAAGGGATCTGTTGATGTACCTCTGGTGCCTCGATGTATGACTGTGCTGCAAAATCTCATTTGAAGGACAACAGGTAACATGGTAAAAAAAATATCACAGTGACAGGAAAGGAGAAGACTGTGGGAGGAAGGAGGCAGAGGTACAAAGCAGGATAATCAAACACTTCAGAACATTGCTCAGTCATGAGCTCACAGCAGTGACCTTTTTCCTGTAAAGAGAAGTAAAGGTTAAGCATCAGCCGTGCCTCAGCCAGCCTGGGCTTTCAGTGTGATGCAGTTGCTAAGATCCCCACAATAGGCATCCAAACATATGCATTTAGAAGGCAATGTGAATCATCCTGGAGTAATGATAACTGAAGAGACATAAGGAATAAAACAAGCAGTCAAAACTCAGTGAGGCACTCTGAAATTTCATTTGCGAAAGAAATGGAAAAAAACAAAAGTCCACCCTCAGGTCTCTAAAAATAGCCACAGAAAATTATCAGTTCAGATACAGAGAAACACTCTGCTTCCTCAGGCCTGCACAAGAGGATGCCAGCTGACAAAGCCAACTCAGGTTGCGAGAGGACAGACACATTTGACTCTGTATGTGAAGAATTTCATGGCTGCATTTGTAAAGACAGAAATGCTCATCGTTACTGGAAGCTCTGAAGCCATGCTTTCATTCAGCAGAGCTGGCTGGCATCTCTTACAGTCCAGGAGAAACAGACCGAGAAAAGTTCTGTCTTTTCACTATGTTTTTTATCCTCAAGCCCAGTCTGTGGCTTGAGCTAAATCTACCATGAGTATTTTGCAGATATTTTTTCTGGTAAGACAAGTCAGTTGATGAGAGACCTTGCTGATCATGAAAACAATGTGCAGTTATCTCCCAGCGAGAGTTCAATCAGCTCAGAGACTCACAGCTGGCTTAAAAGGAGAGATATAGAAGCAGGAGGTAAAGTTCAGCGCAGCAAAGAATTTAAGAGGTGAACAGGATGGGATGAAATGGAAGAGATGAATGGATGACACTGGGTTATGGGAGGTGTTCTGCAAATCATGGCCAGAGCAGGACACCCTGCATGAGCCAAGGACACCAGTTCAGGGCTGCATGTTTGTTGTGTGGTGTAGAATTCAATCCCTGGTAACACTGAAATTCAGGACATTCTTCAGTCAAGGGGCCTTGGGATTAATTTGGTTTGTCCAGGTTTCTCCCAAACAACTACATTAAAAAGGATGCAAATGGCAAGCAGCAAAAGCGATGTGTGTCTCTTTTCCTGTTCTCTCACGTGTGTTTTTGTGCTGAATAGGAGTCATTAGAAGTGGTGGAAGCCTTACAGAAAAGCTGAAAAAAAATTAATATCCCATGGAAGAAAGGGAGATGAATGCATAAGTCTTGCCACCTTCTCCTCCAGAGGAGCTGGGTGGAACCACAGCCTTCTAAGGTCTAAAAAAAGAGAGGCATGGAGGAACTATTTTTTAAAAGTAATTTTAAGTTGTGCAACCAAAAATACTTCTGTTTAAACCAATGTGAAATATCTGCGGTGGATATTTCCCTGAACTTTTCCAATAGGACAATCCTAGTCAAGACGAAACATCTGGGACAAGAGTGTTTTTGGTACCTGAGAACATTCTCTTTTTTACTCCCATGGTAAAAGAGCAATGGAGTCTCATAAACCTGTGATAAATTTACTTTATCAGCAGCTCATCTGGAAAAGAATAGAGCAGAAAAGTGAAAAACAGCAGAATAGAAGATACCACTTTTATGGTCCAGATCACTTAGCATTTCTCTTAAGCAGCTTTCAGTACTGTGCTCAAGTAGTGACATCCATGGAAGAGGCATTATCACTTCCTTAGCTAAATATGCCAGTATAATAAGAATTTTGCAGATTGAAGTGGGAGGATCAGAATAAAACAATGAGTTCCAATGTCAGACATGCATTTTTATAGCTGTGCAGCAGGATGGTGACATTCAGCAGTATTCTCTGAGGACATAGACTTCAGAGAAAACTAAGTGTGGTGAAACGAGTTTGAAGGATGCAAACATCAGAACTATTTGTTTGTTTACCAGAGTCTGAGGATTTCGTCTAACAATTCTTGCAGGTGGTGTCTCAGCCCTAAGGGCATAAGAAAGGACATCAGAGCTGTGGCTCCAAATACAGAATACACATGCAGATTGAACCTTCCTGCTCACTCATCTAAGAAGCATTTAACAACTCAGTATCTCCACTGGGAAGCCCCTAACTTGAAAAAGGTAGAAAAATATGGTGGTACGAAATGCAAGATTAATAGATTTAAGTTCCAAGACAAATCTGGCCTTTCGGTCATACACTGAGCCTCTTGAAAAAATTTTAAAAATTTAGAAGAGTGGTGCCTATCTCATCAAGTTAAGGGGATGCTTCTGTTTCACCCGGAATCTGACTCTACTTGCCACTGCCCAGTTTGGCAGGGCCCACTAGCAATGGAACTTCAGCAGACAGCACAGTGTCACTTGGAACTCAGACCTGTGGGGTTGTATCCTGCCATTCAACACCTTCCCAAAGTCTCAAGCCTGGCCTGTTCCTAACTAACATGAAAAGCCACAAATGTAACAATTTACCGTAGTATAAACGGCTAACAAAGATCAGAGCAAAAGCAGAACAAAGTTTTAGTGGTAAGAGACATCATCAAGTGATAAATGCTGATTAATTACTGATTTATTTGGCTTGATGGCATATCCTTATTGAACTGTACTGGAGTGCTCCATGTGCAAATCCTCCAGGTTTTCAGGACATGAAATTGTAGAATCACAGAATGGTTTGGGTTGGAAGGGAGATTAAAAGTAGTTTAGTTTCAAGGCCCCAGCCATGGGCAGGGACACCTTCCACTAGACCAGGTTGCCCAGAGCCCATCCAGTCTGGCACTGACAATGAGATGAAATTCAAATCAAAGACACACAATGGCCAAGAACTTTATGCTATTTAGGGTTATCCAGCTACACACAAATTTTGAATGGTTAATATTTAATTTTTTTTTTTAAATTTTGATTGGCTTGGTTGTTTGCTTTAAACTTGGTAGAGGGGAAGAATAGACAAACAATGAACAGAGAACTGTCAATTTGTCTATATGACTAAACTGATCTGGCTAAAAATTAACCTGATTGCAAGTAAATGACAATATCCTGACTGCAGGAGCTGTAGTACTGTGATAATGAATTGGGAGTGTACAGAATCTGTGGCCAACCTCTATGCGAAACTGAGCTGAACTTCGTATGGATTAACTGAAAGTGCAGCTAAACCTCCAGGTTATCCGCTTCCATCTCCACACAGCCTGACAGGAGAAGCTTTTGCTTTCTCTGCATTAAGCTCCCAGTCTTATCCTCCACTGCCATGACTAACAAGCAGGAGTAGGTCAGTTTATATTCATTCACATGGTCTGACTGGTCCTATCAGCAAAGACACGCATCTGTGCCTACTTTAAACCCTGATCCCACTCTGTGGTTGACATAATTCCCCTCTAAACCAAGGCCAACTTAACCCTCTTTGCACACAACCCTTCAAACGTCGTGGACCTGGAACAGCAAAAAATAGGGTTGAAATCAGCTCAGCTTTTCAGACTTAGGAATATATACATATTTCAGTAGGAATGTTCTGTCTGACAAAAATGAAAATTTAAGATTGAACAGCAGGTCCAAATAAATAAAAATCATACACTGCAAGTCATCTTTGTGACCACCACCTCTCAAGTATCAAGTGTACAAGAAAGAGGTGAGTGATGTTCAGAACCCAAGGGCTTCCTCAGCCATGGTTACTCAACAGGAAAAGACCCTCTTACCCTCAGCCCCAGAAATGATGAGGTTTATGGAATAACCTCTGGGTCCTAGCCATGATCCCTCATGGCTACTGCAAAAATGAATCCTGTCCTGGCTGGAATCAGGAAAGTACCCCGTTTTAAAATCAATATACTGCAGTTGGGTTTATGCTTTGCCATGCTTGTGATACTTGTTTTCTGTGGGTGAGTTACTTAATGCTCCTCATTCTTTTCCTTGATGCCATCATGTAAATGATCCTTGACGTGCAACACTAAAAATGAGACATAAAATCATAAAAATAATGAAATCCGGGTGACTTTTATTTCATATTAGAGGATGGTTGGTTGTTAGGAGTTGACCTCTTGAGGAGTCCTCTTCCTCAAGAAAGAAACCCAAGTGGAGTGTAAAGGCAGCAGATCCTGCAGAGCAGCATCTTGAGTTGAACTCAGTTATCCTTGTGGATCCCTTCCAGCTCGGGATATTCCATGATCTGCTCCGAAGTGGAGCAGGTGAGCTCCATCTTAGCATTATGTGCTGCTGTGGACTCCACACATAAGAATCCATACTGTCTCCAGCTTCAAAACCCTCCCGTCCCCACCACAGACTCTCAGCTCCCAGTGCAAAGACACGGTGAGCCAGGCTGCAGACCCTCAGTGTTCTCAGTGTCCAATGGCACTCACAGTGTTTCTGGAGAAAGAAAACCTGAAATACCATCCCTATCTGCTGGGCCAAAGACAACATCCCCATGGCACTGCTGCTAGTTGCTCGTAAACATTGGAAGCTGAAGAAGGTTTCTGGAGCCAAACACATTTTGAGGCCATTTAGGCACTTATTCATTTCCAATTTCAGAAGAAAAGAAAGAGGATGTCTGTAGCAATTAATTAAGTTGATTATACATAAAATTTTTTATCAGGTTATTTTGAACCAAATATAACAGTTCTTAAGAATCTGGTTTATAAATAAAAGGTTCGATGTCTTGTCCAGAGACATTATTTTATTTTAGATTTATACTAAAAGCAAAATTCAGATATTTAACACAGTAATTTCTCTTGCATTCCACTTATTCTCAAGCAATTTTAAACTACCATGAAAAAAACCCATTCTTTTCCATTTTACTTCCCAACAACCATCTGACACAAAGGGTGAAAGGAACTTCTCAATAATTACCAAATAATTTATGACCAAACAAATTTGTAGACAGCACTAATTTAATAACCAGCCAAGAGGTGACAGTAAAAAGAGATTTGTGGAGGTAGCCTCATACCTGAGAGTAGTCAATGACATTTTAAATTAAATATATCTCTCTGGTGGAAACCAACTAAAAGCCTAAAGAAAAGATTTATTAAGTCATTTGTCACTAAATCCAGCATTTTCTCAATACACTAGAATTACTGGAAAGTTCATCCAGTCAAATATGAAAGGGCTCAAAGGACTCTCGTCTTGCAGAGGCTACAACCCTCTTCTTTTTGCAGACACAGGCCTTAAGAATTAGGTTTTTTATGATCCCGTCTGCTGTCTCAGTCTTAGAAATGCTTATAAATTACATCAAAAATACTATTGAAATGACTGCAGAGTTTATCACCAGCACAATAGAAATATTTGTCATTATAAGGAGACAGACATATATGTTTCCAAATTGTGATCACCTTGGGAATAGGAGCAGTATGACACATCTTCCACTGCAGTGACTGGCAACAGCTCCAATATCTAACTGCATGGGGGAAAAAATAAGCCATCTGATGAGCTGATGCAGTATTTGACAGTATTTCCACTTTCAGATTCTACAAAATATAACTGTCAATAAAGTCCAAGGACAAAGTGATCTTGCTGTAGAAGATTATAACTCTTACTGATCTGGGCAGGAGTTGTGCCAACTTTTACTAACCCTCAGGCTGGGGCAAACTGTGCATTTCCAGATTCTTCCCTTTATTGCATATTTCATTACCTCAGCATATTCAGTATTGCTATAATTTTTATTGAAAGCTATTATGCAATAATAGATCCAATTAGATGATCGATTTGAGTGAATGGGCCTGTGCATATGATGGGTTTTAGGTCTGCATCCTAGAACAAACAGGCACCTTCTGGAATACACTTGACAGAAGCCCTGGCACATATTTTTTTGCAATTCCAGAAAGTTCCTTTAAGAGAGATGGTCAGCTTGTGCACATCCCTATTTGAAACTCTTTCTCTCATGTACTTTAGGAGGGTTGGATAGCCACGGGGTCACAGAGGCAAGAATTTGGAGTGCTCAGTGTACTCGGAGTCTCCAAAGAAAGCAGAGGGCATGATTTAAGAGAGGAATTGCTGCTGTGGTGCCTCTGGGGGGTGCAGTTTGAGTCTGACCCCTCAAAGGGTGAGAGCCTGTGAAGGAATGACCAGTTCCTTGTCAGTCTGAAACTCATGTATTGTACCACGACCTAAGGCCAACTGAAAATAGAGACTTTAAAGTGGGCCTTGTTTTGAAATGTAAGGGCAAATCATACAATTTTAACCAAATATCCTTTGTTTCATATATAAACAACAGCTGCTAAATAAACAGTGCCTTCTAAGAATGATTTGTTTCCAAGTCTCTCAGTTTAGAATTAATCTTTCTGGGAAATAGTTACAATGTCACAGCCAATACATTTTTGCCCCATGATACTTATTTTGCAAAATGAAAACCAACAGTTACAGCTTTAAGAGGCAATGAGCACAGCAACTACTTAACAATTTGTTCTTGGCAGGATCTGACCATGTCCCAATACCCTACAGATTAATGTTTTTATAATGGAAAAATGCAGTATTCAGCAGGAAAAGAGATTATTGCTGGCTGGAGTGCAAAGCAGAACATTGCTTCCTCTGTTCACTTCTAGCACAGTATCTCCCCTCAAAACTTGGCTATCCCACCACTTCCAGAAACCTGCATTACAGGCACCCCTTCAAACACCAGATATCCCAGTTGCTATCCTGGAAAATGCTTTGTGGGAGGGATTTTGCACAGTTTTACTTGGAAGTTATATTACAGGCTCCCTGTTCAGGACAAAGCAGGATGTACATCTTTGCCTTCTATCAGCTCAGCTCACTGAACCATTACTCCAGGACTTTGACCCTTTCCACATGCTGGATATCAGAGCCAAAGCAAGCAAGTAAGGTTTTCACCCTGTGCCAAGTTTGATGATGTGTCTTTTCTCCATGGGAAGAATGACAGCAATTCACAGAACAGACAAATGAAGGGACTTAATAAAGCAACCCCTGGATCTGGTCCCGCATGTCGGTACAGCCGGACAGTCGGTGTCAGTGGCTTTCCAACATCCCTGCTCCCAGCTGGGCCACCACTCCAGCAGCAAGGCCTGATGCAAATCCCATTCCATGCCAGGAGGAAGCAGAATGGGTGAGAGACTCTGTGTCTGCACTGAAGCACAGGGAACCAGGCAGAAGCTCATCAGGTCTGCTGTGCCCCAGGGCAGAGGAGGCTGGGGAACATTGGCAGACCTCTCACGATTTTTGCAGATTACCTTGATCCAGGGTCATGGTGTGGGAACCGTTATTCAAGATATTAAGCAATGTAACAGTAGGTTAAAGTATCTCATTCTAAATATACTACTACACAACATCACCTTCTGTGGCAGTGCTGCCCCAGCAGATAATGTTGAGCCTGTGGTTCCCTTGGGGAAATTGAATCAATTTATTCATCAATACACAGCAGGGTTTTTGTCACAAATTAAGAATCCATTACAAATTTTTCATTAGCTTACATTTATACTGAGACAGAGGAAAATATCCTTTTCCAGCTGTACTTACAACTAAATAGCATGGAAAGCAAAGACATTTTAATCTGCTTCTAGATTTATGTACATTTTAAACTTCATCCAGAGCGAGGTTACCGGGACCCTGGTACTTCAGCCTGCCCTAGACTGACACAGCACAGGCCACCAGCCCGTGCAATGAAAACCCTGCTTTTGTGGAGATGAATTAAAGCAGTGTCAGCCATTTGCTGATGAGACAATCAAAGAGGCATTTTGAGGCAAAGTCATGTAGGTGGATAAAGTGTCAAGAATGGAATACACAGAAAGATCTGGAAGTGTTTAAATTAGGACAGACTGACTACCTACAGGACAGGATAAAGTAATTACAGCCAAGATTTTAAATCTGTTCACAGCAAGTAGGGCGTTTACTACGGACTACAGGAAAATCACATGGGACCTTGGACACACCAGTGGTAGAGTGACAGGTGCCCATTACACATATAGAGTATGTGTATAGAGTATACACATCAGTATCAAAACTGACTCCTTTTTCAAACTATGGGGTTGTCTGTGCTTAATATGCTTGATATTGATAAAATGGTTGCTGTAAATGCACACCAGCAGTGAATACAGGGATGATATCAGGAATAAAACCCACCAAGAGTACAGCCAAGCTTAGTTAACCTGTCAAGTTATTGACCTCTCAGAGTGAGAAATAGCTGACAGTATCTTTACAAGTGAGGGGTTTTTTATATTAAACATGAACACAGCAGTACCAAAACTGCATTCAATGGAAATAAGCCACACTTTAAAACCAGCAGAACTATCACATTTTTAAAAGAGATTTATGTGACCTATGCCTATGCAGTGCACAAAAGGACTGTTACAGCATGCCAAGGCTGGATTTTCACAGCCTTCAGGCTACAATCCATGCTGCAGTTTGTGTCCACCATTCAGCAGCAAGAAATATCTAGAGGAACTAGTAATGACGAAAAGGGCTCTGGTTTCCCTTTAACCCTCCAGCAAATGTGCTTGGGAGCAGCATTTGCAATGAAGCTCTCAATATATTGTGCATGTGCTTAATGAAAGCTTTACTGGTCCATGCCAGAGTGACAGCAATACCTCTTCTTATTTCATTTTGATGAAGTAATTTCCTACGAAAGCTGTCAGCAAGGCATAATTCTGCATAGCAGAATGGTGTCTTTTCTGGGGACACCTACATCTTCCCTGACTTCTGATGTTTTCCATTTCTAGTACTGCTAAAAATCCACTAAAAGACTTAAGGGTTTTTCATTTTTCTGGTTCTGCAGAGCTATTGAAAACCCCACAGCCCTTACAAAGAATAAGGGAAGATCTGTGCATATCTGTGGTAATGCCTCTTAAATTAGTGAGGTTGACCTGTGTTGCTAGACCACGTGTTCCTTTTTTTTTATAGTATTACCAGTTAAAAACCCTTGGCTAGATATATTGAGTCACTTTTTTATTTCTAGAAATACAAGACTTCACTGACTCAGGAAAAAAAAAAGAAGAATCCTATTTTACAGCAAAAACTTTAATGCTTATTTAATAAGCAAATTTATTGCAGTTTTTGGTTTTCATTTCCTCACAAAAACGACCAGCAGAACAGATCTTCTCAATCAAACTCATTATTGGCCCTGCTCCACCTTCCCATTAACAGTGACTCATAAGCTAGCGCTGAAAAAATAAACCTGATTTACTTTAAATAGAAAGAGAACAGAAAATAAAGGCAGCTGAAATATTTCAGGTGCTGAAAAAGAAGGCTGAGGAGTTGAATTTTAATACTGAGTAAGTGATCTGGAGTACAGCTAGTGCATTTTCCTAAATACCGTGGTGCTTGCTGTGCAAAGGCTTTCTGCTCTGGGCTTAATGCATGTGACACTTTGCTGATGGGCCCTCCTAGGTCTCTAATGCTGAGCTTTGGATTTAATGCTCCAAACAGTTGGAAGAAAAATGCCTTCCCCTATGAGTGTTAGTTATGAGGCTCTTAGAAGTGAATTGATTGCAATCTCCCATTATTCATCATCTAAGGCATTACACCTGCAGCTCTAACTGAAGTATTTATGACTCTATCCAACAGAGAGTTGTCTGTGCCAAACTCCAGGCAAGGTTGCTCATACCAGAAAGTAGGCATGTAATGGACTATAAAGCTACCAGGAGCAGACAGCTGCTAGCTTCTCCATGAGCTGAGGACAAGCAGAGCCAGCAGGATAGCAAAGCCCAGCATGCAGAGGAAGGAGGAGACTCGTTCCAGGGAGCTGACTGGGAAAGGCTCTGGGCAGGCACACTCACTTCCCTACCAGCTGGGCTGAAGCTGTGCAGAAAGCAGAAAGGGTGTAAGGGAAACGTGAAAACAAGTTTATGCAATATGGACACAGCATGCTACACCCAGAAAGACAACCTTATGTTTATGAATATAGAAGAGGCACAACTAACAAACTCCTCTGAGACACTGAGTGTATCAGCTTGGCCGTGGCACAGGCAGGCAATGTGATCAACACTCTTTTTATGTGAAGGAGAGCAGACAATGAGCTGCTGCTATATAAAGTGTAAATGCATTGCAGGAGATTTCCTCTCCCATTTGCTCTGGAGACACTGCTACAGGCACTGAAGGTGCCAGAGTAGTTACCATACAGAAACAGGAGAGAAATTCCTCTTTCTGAGCCACTTAACGAACATATGCTTGGACAGACAGGATTTACATAGGGCTTTGAAGTCCTAAACTGAACATCCAAATCAAAGGCAGCTAGTACAGATGGAGGAGCAGAAGGTTATTGACTCAGACAACAGTGCTTGACAAGCAGGGAGCTCAGTGCTGCAGCAGCTGCCCTTTCCAAATGGGTTTTATCAAAACGCGATAAAATGGGATTCACCCCTGCGCAGGCAGTGCAGGTGTACACAAGCAGGGGACATGCTTTTGGGATTAGCTGTTAACATGGCATTTTCCACTTTCAATGAGATCCAATATATGCAGGAAGCAGAAGTGATAACACCTCTTGCATCCTTAGGAGCTTTAGCAAAGCCCACTGAAGTTAACTGAAGAGAAGGGAGGAGCAGCATACCTCCATGACCTTCCCTATCCCACAAACTCCAATTTGCATTGAAGTGCAGAGCTAGCAAAACATTCACCATTGCAACACCGCTTGAACCCATGGGAATTTCTGTGGTTTTCTGGTTCTTATTATTGTTTTATCCTAAAAGATAACGCATGATTACCACTGGCTGAGATTTCATCGACTCAAAAAGGGGCAAGTTCGAACTTGAGACCAGAAGAATGACCAAAATATGAGGGGAAAGGACATAAATATAGCAGATAAAAGAGAGAATAATCATGTCCTAACTTTAAGTTACCACATCCACAACTCTTTCTTCCTCCCAGTGTTAGTTGAGCAATGCAACTAAATCATGAATTTATATTTATAAAAGTCCCTTCCTTTTAGAAACTGTAGAATCATAGAATGGATGTGTTGGAAGGGACCTTAAGCAACACCTAATTTTAAAATCCCTGTCATAGGCAGGGACATATTTCACTAGACTAGGGTTTCTCAGGGCTCCATCCAGCCTGGCCTTGAACACTTCCTGAGCTTGTCAGCCACAGCTTCCCTGGGCAGCCTGTTCCAGTGCTTCACCACCCTCATAAGGAAGAATTTCTTCATAATATCTAGTCTAAATCTACCCTCTTTTAGTTTGAATTTCTTCTTGTCCATTTCTCCTTGTCCTGTCACTACATGCCCTGGTAAAAAGTCCCTCTCCATTTTTCCTGTAGCCTCTTTAGGTACTGGAAGGTGCTCTAAAGTCTCCCCAGAGTCTCCTCAAGGCTGAACAATCCCAATTCTTCCAGGCTGTCTCCACAGAAGAGCTGCTCCAGTCCTCTGATCATCTTCATGGCCTCCTCTGGATTCGATTCAAGGTACACATCCTTCTTATGTTGAGGCCTGTTGGATGAAGAACCCCATGTGGTCTCACCAGAGCAGAGCAGAGGGGAAGAAGCACCTCCCTCATCCTGCTGCCCACATTGCCCAGGACATGTTTAACTTTCTAGGCCGCAAGTGCATGTTGTTGGGTCATGTCGATCTTCTAATCAACCAACACTCCCAAGTCCTTCTCCTCAGGGCTGCTCTCACTGTCACAGACTGTGCACAGAGTGGCAATTTAGCTGTGTGAATTAAAAGTGAACAATTAAAGAGCTGATATTTATAAAAGGAATGTTCATAGGGGAAAATCAGTGCAATTCTGAAAGAAAAAATGAGTAACTTGTGGCAGCCTGAGGGCAGGAGGAACTGACACGATGTTATCGCACACTTTATGCCCATGCAATATTAATGCAATCACCATGACAACTGTGACATCCTCTGAAATTATACACCTTTACAACTATGGAACCTCTTCTGAAGGAAAAAAACACATCTACAGCTTGCAGAAAGGCTGCTTTAATCTAAAATCTATCCTTTTTATAAGGATTCAAACATTTCTTCAACATCTCTTTTTCCTAAAGGCTACTGTAAGTTTGTTTCTATTGTGTGTCTGACCTCATCATATCCATGGCTGTCTGGTTCTTTTTTCATACTGAAAAATAAATGTATGCTCTAAATTTACATTATTACAATTTAAAGGCAGCAAGTCATACAAGAAAAAAAAGTCTGCTCAAAGTAGCTGACCAAAGTCTTAAAAAATTTGAAATGTTCCACGTGTCAAAACCAATCATGGCTACATCCACCAGACACCTTGCTTGATCAGGAGCTGAGGTAGGATGCATCTTTTACATTTCTATAGTGTTAGCACAGTGTTTTCAGTGAACAAATAATCTGCATCACATTGAGAATAACATGGGAAACTACATAACCTGGGAGCCTGAATATCAGCCATAAAGTAATTGCTCAGAGAAGTAATATAAAGGCCACCAGACACTGTGTCATGACAATGTTATCCTTTTCATAACGTATTCAGAAAAATCAAAATTACATAAGCAGGCTTTAGTAATGATGCCTCACTTCTAGAAAAATGCCTCATGTGGATTGCATGCACTGCAGTCCTCTGCTTTTTATAGCCTTGTTACACTTCCAAATTGAAACCAGGCTGGGATTCAAATGCACATTCTTCCACTCATTTCAGTAGGAAGTGAAAGCATCGAAGTACTTCAGGTTTATTAGAGAGAAAATGAGGAGTTGTGAAACAAGAAATAGTAAAAACAAAGTGGTAAGTGCCCTGCTCCCAGCAAAATCTGGGGTGGAGGTTCAAGGTAGCAGCTACTTAATTTTGTTGCCCCGTTACTGAGGATGGATGCACCGGGCGGTGTCAGAGGGATATCAGCCTCACGTTGTGCAGTGGCTCAAAGTCCTCATCCAAAAAAAAAACCTTAAAAGCATTCAAGAGTTTCAATATCCCTGCTTATTTTCATAAAAAGCTGAATTAAGAGAAAAAAAATAAGACAAACAGACGACTCCTTGATCCATCAAAATCAAGTTCAAAAGTCCAAAATTTATTTTAGTGGGATCCTCCTACTCCTTTAGCCTTACAAGGTACTCCAGCACAAACACAGCATACTCAGAACTTATGACAGACATCAACACATTTCAGTGTCAGACAGCCACTCTTAACACTTTGCCAGAAGAACCCTGCACCAGGTTTGTCTCTCTTACTCTCCAGGGAGATGGTGGGAGCACAGCTCTGGTGGCAGGGGATGCTCTGCCCCCAGAGCCATTTCCAGGCAGAGGAGGAGATGGGTGCTGTGGTGCCAGGTGGCAGGTCCTGACCAAAGCATTCATCCAGTTGAAAGCCTGGACTCCGATCTCAGCAATGGACACAGCTACTCATGAAAATTCTCCGGTATTTTCACTCTTTCCCCCAACTCCAGCACTGGCTCCATCATGTGCTTGTCTTGGGAACAAAGCTAGAACCATAGGAGACAGGCTCTGTGCAATTTTGTGGCCCCACTCAGGGGAATAGGGCAAACAACGCCTTTTAGTTAATTCCTACTGACACCATGCTTATAGTGATGCCTAAAGATTTTAGCTTTTTATACGTTTTTCATATTTTGTAGCTTTGTAGAGTGTTAATAAATGGTTGTATAGCTCCTCGTATTTTTCTTGCCCTTTCTCTTAGATTTTAGAATAATAAGCTAACCCTTCTAACCCATACTTGGAATTCTGTTTAGTCTTATCCTTTATAAGAAGCAGCCTGACAAAGACATTTTGTTTTCCACTAGAACTTAGAGGACATAACAAGAAAGGCCCTGAAACAACTCCAGTGGGGCAGAACCTGGGGGAAATTGCCTAACCAACTGCTCTTCTAATTGGACAATATTTATTAGACTAATGCTAATTTGTTAAACTTACATAAATTGTAGAAATCTGATGGCAGGTGTGCCCATAACCATGGGAGCACCAGGAAGCTTCCATTAAAGACCTGGTTTTTATTTTACTATTTTAACACTGTTGCAAATTTGAAGGGGGGGGGTGTGTGTTGGTTTTTGTTTGTTTGTTTGTTTTTGTTTCTCGTTGTTTGTTTTTTTTTAATTTTAGACAACAATAGCAGATTTGAAATTGTCCCAGTGACACACATTCTTGAGCATAACCTAGTGAATATAACAGTGTCTACTTCTGGCAGTGGCTGACTAATGCAATATAGGGTAAGAGTTGCTAAGGAGAGAGTGGGAGACCTGGAGAGAGATATTTGTTGTATTGCTTAAACCTCTGTGTGCTTTGCCACAGTAAGAATAGCACCCTAGCACGGGTGATCAAACATGGGCTTGGCATAAAGATAGACAACAGTCTTACACTTTCAGATGAAAAGTTATATAACCAGCAAAACTAACCAAGGAATGTAGAACACACCAAATGCTTTTCCCTACAACACTCCCTGCCAAAAACTATATAAAAAACAGTAAAGCAAGCTAAATCTGAAAATTCTTGGGACACATTTTGTCCTACATTTAGTTAAAATACTCTGAATGTGTATATGCTAGAAGAACCTGGAAGGGTTGTATAACATCTCTTTTTGGAAAATACTACAGTCAAACATCAGGCTTATGCAAAGCTCAGTGCCAGTGACATGATTTTATTCGTGACACTAATTTCTGTGATTATATTGGCAGGAATCATTGAGACACCCACTATAACAACTATTAGAACATTTTATTAATACATGGGGTTTGGATATACATCTATGCACGTTCACTAAAACGAAACCACTTCTGAAACCAAAGAGAAAAAGCAGAAGGCACTTTAAGGGCAAATTTCAGCCAAACCTGCTCAAACTGGTAGGATCAGATAAGGCAAACATTGCTAAATCTTCACCTCTGTGTGGAGAAAATCAGGCTACAGCCCCTTCTAAAGGACTGAGATCTCAGCAGGAGACCCCTGAACTCTCAGCTCCCCAGATGAGCTCAAGCCCCACTCATGGAAGCCTGACAAACACTAGACTTCAATCACTACATCATTCCTCTCCAGCTTGTCATTTATCCTAGAACTTTTATTATTATTTGGATTATCATAACACCATGAAACACCATGAGGAACACTACTTTGAAAACACACAACAATATGCTCCATAACCTTGACTAAGTTCTGTAGCCTCAGCACAAAGCAGGAACCAAGAGATTGCACACACACACTGGTGTAGAAAAAGCAGTGAAACAATGTTGATCAGCACCACTAGCCAGGATCCCAGCACATCAGCGGGTCGACTATTGCAAATTAAGCCAACGGAAGTGCGCTGATTTACTGAGAAAACATCCTGTTGAGTTTGTATTATACTGAACTGCTGCTTCATATTTAATTATAAAAATCTTAAAGCAACACAAAAGCCTACAGCAACACAGTCATTGCCTGCTGTGCACCAGCTGTCTGCAGTGACAGAGCATGACAGATAGCCCCAGCCTTGGGGGGGAGGGGGGGTCTAAAGACTAAAGCAGTCCCTCAGCAAACAAAACCACTGGCCTCTTCATGCATTACAATCTTTGCTGCAAGAGTACTTTCCCACTGTGCCCATTTCCATCACTGGGAAATAATTATTGTTGTCTGGACAGATTCTGTGTTCATTTACTTCAGTGTCAGGAAAAACACCACGAGAAAGAAATTACAGGGCTGGAATTTTAATCCTAATGCATCTTTTGGGAAGACAGAAGAGTAAATCCCCCTGATCTTTCCAGTGTTGCCCGTTGGATGGGCAGCACCTGTACCCAGCCCAGGGGATGCTCCAGGACTCTGCCAGGCAGCGCAAAGCCCCACTCCCAAAGCCCAGGCAGCACTGCTATTTCCAGGTGTTGAGGAAGTAAATACAGCAGGCAGAAATCCATCCTTTCAGGGAGAGAAAAACCCATGATGACAACCTGATGTACAAGTAAGAGCTCATGGTTAGTTGGGGAGAGACGACTCAGATTCAGCCCTGGATTTGTGTTTTGGGGAAACAGGATAAAAAAAATCAAGAATGGTATTTTTTCCTCCTGGACAAATCTAGTGAGTCAGTTTCAGCAAATTACTGTCATTAAACACATTTGAAAGCAGCTGTAAGTAGGGGAAAAACCAAAGATAGACATACACAGAATCACACTGCCAGGACTACGGCAAGAGTATTTAATATTTTAGAGGAGGTTGGAAGAAACTTATAATAATGCTAAATTATGAAATAACCAAGCCAGAAGAGATTTTTATTTCTGCCTTCAGCTGCTGAAGATGAATGCCTGATAAGTCCTAAAGGATGTTCTCTCTCTTCTTCAGTCTCCACTCCCTCCCCCCCAAAAAAACCCACCAAAACATTAAAAAAGGCTCCAAGTTTTCTGCACAGACTGAATCTGAGATCAAAAGAAACGAAGTTAATAGAAAGAGATCCAACACAGAATATCACTTGTAACTCGTCCATCTTATTTCCAGCGTCCCCTTCAGGTATTAATCACTTTTCCATCTGTGTCAAGAGAGGCTCCCTATGATTTTGGAAAATCAGATGTCATAAAAATCATGCTAAAAATATTTCAGTTGCAAAATATGATGCTTCATAAAATACCAGAAGGCCAGAAATAATTCACAAGGAAGCTTTCAAAATGCTTCAAGAACACTCATGGTAAAATTGCACTCTGAATCATAAAAACCCTAGGAGAGAGAGGGGTCCCCAAATAAATTTAAAGCTAACTGAAACTTCTTGTACATTAACATTTCAAAAGAAGAAAAAAGAAGAAAAACATTGAAGACATTTTCAAATACTCTTCACAAAGAGGTCTCTGGGTGGATGTTCACACCTCCCGTTCAAAATTTTTATATTTAAATTTTCAGATAAAAGTGAGAAATTTAGGTAGGACTTTAAGGAACTCATAACATGTGCGACCTGAACAAACACTGTAACAGTAGGATTTTAGTGTGTCACCACTCGTCTGCAGAGCCAGCCACGATAGCTCTGTGCTGCTCTGATGCCACTGCAAAGTAAAGCACATGAACCAAAAACACCTTGACAGTTGACTTTGCAGTGGCCCTTGACTGTGAGCACACACATGGTTAATCCCCCAGCTCAGCTGACAGCGGTAATTCATGTCAGCTATGCTGCTCCACTGACTGCATGCTCATGTGTGAAAAGCCAGTTCCTAATTTGTCTCAGGCAACTCCTTGACTCACGAGTATTTTGCAAAAATACCCAGTACTTCTGTTTGTGACTAATGCACTTAATTATAATCTCTCTGTATGCTTTAACATGTCAGTTTATCTGTGCCTTTGGAGGGGGCTGCATTTTTCACATGAAAGGAAGATTGAGATCCAGAAGTAAATTTTAGCTGTCTGCAGTCGATATTTTACAGCATCATTTCACAAGGCCAGGAAGAGGTTTAATGTTACTCCTCCTGAAGCAGAGCAGTAAGGCAATATTAGAAATTATCTTGTAGACCACACTTCAGTGTGCTACATTTAAACTGCTCCAGAGATGGCTCTGAGAGAGCAAAATCAAGAAAATCATTTGCCAAGAAAGGGCAAAAGGAGGCAAGAACTGAGAACCATTAAATTCACTATCAACTGTATTATTTTTGACCATTTATTTGTGACAATACCCTCTCCACTGTCTTTCTTCTACTGTGTGTTATTTTAAATGACAACACAGAGAAAATATTGTACTGCAAGACCCAATGCAATAACAGATTTTCAGAAAATTCTCATCTTACTGTAGCCAATAAACATGCAATCGTTTAATGTAAGCAGACCAAATTACATGGCTGAACAACTTAGCTCTCTCCATGTGTTTAAAAGAACCACAATAATGAGCATAAAGCTTAAATTTGTAAATTTTAATCTCTTGCTACAATATACACTAGTAATTCTGCACAGTTGTGTAGACCTCCCCAGGAAGCAAGCTGTCAGCATAATGACCACATTTAAATATTATTTCTGAGATCAAATTGGTTTAAACCAAAGGAAAATACAGCAGCTCACTAGCCTTCACTGTCTGCCACTTGTGCATTAACATCGTGGAACAAGATTTTCATTTCAGCCCTCCTAGGTGGGAAACTCCAAACTTTCCATTCCAAACTTTCTATGTGCACCCGGTAGCTGATATTACAACGCCAATCAAATGTGCTGCTGCTGTCTGTGCTGTTCTTCAGCTAGAGCAGCCACACTAGGCTTCTGTAATTCATAGCAAGCTATAACAATGTTATTGTCTGTGGATAATCATCTGTGAGAACTGCTGACAGAAGGGAAGGAGGAAAGACTCTCCATTATGTTAAATCCAGCTTGGAAGAGCCCAAAGGGAGGGGGAAGCACAGACTCATGGGCCTGAGGTGCTTTCAGAGCACCCTACCGTGCTCCAGGCAACATCTTCCCTCAGTCTTCCGAAGCTCTGACATGTCCAAGTACGGCCACACAGCGGGGCCAAAGGCAGCCTGGAGTCTGTGCACAGCAGCTCTGCTTCTTGGAGACTCTACATAATAAAATAACCAAAAAGCCAGAAAGGGTTGAATTCCACCTCCTATTCCCCACGACAGAGGATGAGGGCAGAAAATACTTCTTCTGTAACATCACTCCCATTATGGAGGAGGCTTGGCTTATCACAAGAGCCTGTGTTTTCCCAGGAGCATCAAGAGGAACCAGGAGTTTAGATCTACAGGAGCAGTATGGTTAGACCTACTGGACAACCTTCAGAGCTTGCAACACTCCCACTCATCTTCAGTGCTATTTGCTGATGAGCAGGAAAGTGAGCACTTTGTTTGAAGAATTTTTAAAATAGATTTTGTTCTACAGGTGTCTGGAGTAGCCAAAGCAGAGAAGAAGGCTGATGTGAAGAATTAAAGCAGTTCAGAAAAAAAGAAAGAAAATAAAAAAGATAGCCTATTCCTTCACTGGTGCAGTTGTGCTGTTTTGCTTCAGCAATATGTGTGTTGCTGCTGTGAAATCGGATATTGATTGGAGAGAGTAGAAACAAGGAATCCACAAAAGCCTGAAATATCAAAATTAAGTATGCCAATTTTAGGGAATGTCTGATCTAGAATACTCCAAAGAGCATTTGATCTTTGCTTCTTTTCTTTCCCCTCTCACCTACAGACAGCTGCAAATCTAGGTCTGAAAAAACAAGGGTCAGTTGCAAAAAGAAAAAAATTAATTTTACAAGCTGTTTATGCCTCTAATTTTTGATTATCAGGCATGTTACATATTTGCTTAGAGTATTCATTTTTACTTGGTTAGAGTATAGGTCCAAATTCATTAACATACTGTACTTGCTTTATATTATCCCAAAGAAAAGCAGCTGTAAACTCTGCTGAAAAACACCCAATTACACTTCCTTTGTATGGACAGAATGGAATAAAACAGCATGAATATATCAGTCAGCAGGGACATAAAAATCTGGTTCTACTGGTAACAGATAATTTACCATCCTAAAATGTTAAGCTTTAAATGGCAGATGTGCATCTTTGATGTAATTTCCATCTTTGCTATAACATTGAGATACATCTTAAAAATTATATATTATGATTGTAGCTCCTGTTTTTTAAAGGTCACTTTTACCACATTTCCAAATCTGTTGATGATTGAGCTTAAACACCAGGAGAATGATTCCTGTAATGGCTTTGTCTGTTCAGTGTCTATTTCTCTCTACTTCCTGAGGGAAATCAAATCATGAGGAATATTTAACTCCCTGGTCACATACATGAAAATTTCATAAGAGACTTCTGTATTTATTTTCCTAAGAGAAAAGGGATTAATCTCTGAATTGCTCTGTTTATAAAGTTTTACATCCAAAGCATACAAAAGCCAATTCAAGTGTTCTGAACAACATTAGTAGACTTAACATCAGGCCTTTGTGGGAGAAGAAAGATGTCCCTGTATGCCTGGATTTTTACACTGAAAGCCATTGAACTTGTTCTTTACGAATAAGTTGATGATTTGAACATCATTTGTTGTACTTTTAACTCCAGATACAAGTCAGAGAAATCTTGGAAGGCCACTTCATTATTTCCTCCTCACCTCCCTCACTGCCGCCCATTTCAGCCCAAAGACACTGTCAGGTCTGTGTGCAGCCAACCTGGTAGTGCACACAAGACTTGTGTTATTCCGCTGTTTTCCTTATAGTTTGCAGCACTTTCCCTGAGCTGTTAATGGACCTGTCTGTGTACTGGCTCAGCCAGACAAAGAGCTGTTTACACATCTTCCTCTCTCTGCTAGATCATCTACATTTTCACAGGAAGTAGAAGATGAAAAGTTCTCAAAACTGTCTGTGATTTAATATACTCATCTTTAAAAACACCTCAGAGTCATAATGAGCAATGCAATATAGAGGTCGTCTAACTAGAATCTCCCCTTCACTGAAAGTCTCATAATATTTTAAAAAGTTTGGGGGATTTTTAATTACCCTTGAGATGAAAAAACAGCCCAACTCTTTTTTTTTTTTTTCTCCCAACAGATAAGTGTTTTCATGCCAATTTCAAGACCGTGTTGTCTTTAGGAAAGACACAGTCAGCAGACCATCAGCTTCCAGGGCTCAGGCAACAGAAATACATTGCTGGGAACCCTTCCTGATAGACTTCAGCTGTGCTGCCTATTTAATTACATGATTTAGTCATGTAATGTTACCTCTTGGACTAATCTGAAAGCAGCAATATAATATTTTGAGGACAGAATTATAAGCAAACCTACCTCAAAGCAGTAATGATGGCTGGCAGCAAAGTGCACGTGATTTACATCACCTCTGAACGTAGCTGAAAGTATTAAACTGCAAAGACTGAACAGAGAGTTTCCAACAGACCAGGTGTAATCTTCACTTTGGGGTTATTGGACCCCAAATCCCCAATATTGAATCAGCCCCAATCACCCTGAAAGCACCCTGAGCTAACAGCATGTGCAATTCAAATCTATCAGCAGAAAGGCGCTTTCACTGGATACTCTTTATTGCATTCTAATACTTGGATGCTGCAACCCTGGGAATGTCTTCTCTTTCATTCTTGCAGTTTCTAAAGAGGAAATCTTGATTTGCTTTTGACACTCAGAGCCAAAGTAGCTTATTAAACAAGATGAATAGAGTTGGCATCAGACATGCAGAAACTCTGAGAGTCCTGGTGTTAGGCAGGACCAAGTGAGAGCTTCACCATCTACTTCTTTTTAAGCATGAAGGAAATACTCTTACATATATTGACACCTGACCATATTCAGCGTGACAGGGCACAGATATCTCATATGGACAGCACAATTATCCAAAACGTGAAATACAGATGTAAGGCCTCCTGAAGAGGGAGTCATACACATATAGATTTTGGCTCTCTGCTCAGCAAACTTGCCATAATCTACAGGAGTTTTGTCATTTATGTAGGACAGTGATAACCGTTAATTTCTGAATGTATTATTTTTGTCTATGGATGCTGGATTCCCGCTATGTGGTGGGTACATATACCACCTACATGGGTGAGATGGGACACATTGACACTGAATTCTGAAAACAGGACAATCTTTCTGGTTTTTACAGTAGGCTGATGCATTGCCCCAGTGACCCTTTTCACTCTCCTCCAGTTCTTCACTCATAGGAATAACTATTTCTTTTGATAAAGTCTTTTGAATGAATATTAATATATTTACATAAATAAATTCTGTAGCACGAATTAACTCTGTAACACTGCACTACCAATAATTTCTGTTACATAAGTATCGTAACATATATTTATTTATGAAGAACTTAAGGAATAATAAGATTGATATGAATTTTGATTAAATATTTGCATTAAGGTAAAACACTTCACAATAGTGTTAAAAAGCATGATGCAAAAGGTAGCTGAAAGTTATCAAGGCAATGAGGACAATCCTTCCTCTTAGAGCCGAGCACACATGAACAAAACAGTGACGAAAATGTCCATCGCTTGGAAAAAAGTAAGAAAACAAATGGAATTCCTCAGGGCTGAAATTTAATAATTTCTGAGATTAGACTTCTGTTAGAAGTCTCGTGTGCAACCATTACACACTGAAGCAGACATGACCAACCTGCTCGGGGAGGAGAAAAAAAAACAACACAAAAAGCCCAACAAAGCAGCAAAGGTAAGAAAACTCACTGGAATTTTTAATATAGTTGATAAACTTTCTGTTAACAAGAAAAACATTGCTGTTAAAGTAATCACCTTAAGTAGGCTCATGGGTTACAAGTTTCATTTCAAACAAACACCTTTAGCTTGAGTCAAGGCACTTCAAAAGATAATTTTTCATCTTTTAAAATTAAAATTATCATTATTTCCTAAAAAATAGGAGATTATTAAAGAGACCCTGAACTTCCTTTATTGGCGCAATAGAGTAGTTTTTCTTCTTTTTCTTCTTTTTGTTGTTTGCTTGGTTTTGCCATGTTTCAGCAACAAATAAGAATTCTGAGACCCCAAATTTTGTCACTCACATAATCAGGTGACTTCATTAACTGAAGAAGTGAAGGGAATAAGGACCTAAAAAAAAAAAAATTATTAGCTCTGTTGACATAAGGAACACAACATTAAATACCTGGGGTTTACCACCAGCTTTATCACTTAAGGAATAAAGCCTATATGGGTAGATACACTTTTTTTTTTCTAAATTACAACAGATGTCCCTGAAGAAAGCTCAAATGACCCTGACTTCCCATTTTCACTGCATATTGGCTCAGCCTCAAAGCTAACCAGGGGTCATTCCTCTGAAACACAGGACTGTGGAACAAAATTATTACTCCTGCTCTCAGGGCCTAACCCTTGTTCTAGAAGGGTGACATCATTGCCAAGCACCAGTAAACTGAAATAAGACCGAGCAGATTTCCTGTTACTTCATGTACCTCCCTGAAAGATGCACTTTACAGTCCGAGTTCACTGCCTTGCAGGAAGAGGATGCTTATTTTTAGCAACATCCTTGAATGTTTCGACCAGTGTACAGATATAGAAGCAAACAGGACAATTGCTAAATCTCATTGCTCTGGTTTTTTGTTACTGAAGAACAAAGTTAAATAGAATACAAAGGTGGGTTTACATAGAGTAATAAAGCACCAAAGACTGGTAAGAAAAATAAAAGCATCTTAAAACCTTTTTTTATTAACTTTTCAATTAAAATAAAAGTAAGAAAACAAATTGAGGTCACAACTTATTTTTCCAAACAGAATGATTCACATCTACAGTTTTGAAAACATTACAAAATTCAGACTATGCAATAGACCAGCTTCAGAAGATTTGACTTTGGAAACATCCAGCAGCAAATCTGCTCTTTTTCTTTTCTTCCCATGCCAACAGCATCTGGTCTGCCATGGAATCTGACATGAGATTCCTGAAAGGAATTCCATACTATTTCACCAGAGTTTTCTTCACCCACCAGTTCAGGACTAGTATTTCTAGAATGAAGACAAGGACAGAAGCTGCAGATCCTCAGATTTGCCATTTGGCATCTCTGAGTTCACATCCTTATGATAGCTTTCTTCTGATTTGGGAAATCCTGTAACTGCATGAACTCAGCACCTCTGAGGCCCTTGAAGGCCTCAAACACACCACCATAATCACGTTCCTGCCTCAGTCACAAACAGCCCACCCCCAGCCCCACGAAGGTAAGGCAAAGAGCAGGAGCAGCCCTGCACGACTTGGGCTGTGTTTGTGTGGGCAGAAGGACATGCCACCAGAAGCTGCCCACTGGGGACATGTGGTATGGGATGAAAGCAGGTGGCTGTGGGAGATGGACATCACAAAACACGAGTCACCCAGTATGGAACACCTGATTACTATCCCACTGGCATCTTCCCTGGCCTCCACACTCCACCTCCTTCCCACAAGACCACTCCAAGCTTCTAAGACTGCTTGTTTTCTACCAGGACAGCCTGGCCCTGGTGTGGATCCCAAATATTGACCTCCTCAGAAAAAGGAATATCAGCAGATTTCCCTGCAGTGCCCATGCCACGTATTTCGCTGCCACCAGGATGAGAAGCAGATCCCATAGTCCCAGATATGGATGAGAAGAGCAACTCCCAGCAGAAGGGCATGTTTTGCCAAAGGATGATGTGGCTACTGCGATTAATTATAAAGCAAATCCTTCCATCAGTTCAAAGGCGTAATCCAATCCCTTCTGAGAAGACAAAAAGGAAAAAAACAGGAATGGATCAGTAGTACCAAACCCATCCCACAACACACCCAGCCCAACACTCTCAACTCAACTGCTGTTTCCCACAGAAAAACTCATTCCAGGCTCTCATCTCTAGGTTTTTATGGAAACAGGGAGATATTCAGACTGAACACAGGGCACTGCCATCCTCTCCCTCTCCACACTGAAAGATGTTTAGCAGTAGTTAGTATGTCATCTCAGTAAAGACCCTTCTCCTAGAAGTTTTTTTTTGGTCTTGTCATCAAGCTTAAAATTCTTAATAAAACCTTTAGTTTTTAGATCCCAGTAAGCTAAGCACAGAGAGGGGCAACAATGCATGTCTTCAGAATAAAACAGTTCCTCACCACAAAAGGATCTGAGACTTTAGCCTCACCTATCCCCAGGCTCACACATACAATTCAGTGTGGGTCACCCAGCAGCAGGTTGATTGTTAAAATGCTGTGAAAAAGAAAAGGAGCAATAGAAAAACAGGCTGTCTGATGGGCTGCATTTGAAGGAAGATCATAGACACCAAGAAAAGAGCAGTTCCTTGGTTGTGTTTTCTAATCTGAGTCTCCTATCTCAGAACAGCCCATGACAGGACACTTTTCTGGCTCTACAAGGTGTAGCAGGTGTCCAGGCAGAGGCCAAGTAGGCTGCCATCACGACAGCTGACAGCCTCTCCCCAGGCTCCTCCCCACCCAGGCTGACCGGATCCTTATCAAAAATAAGTCTTAAAAAAAGTTTGTTTCAGTGTTTCGATGGGAGCCTTTTCTGCTCCTACACCTCTCACAAATATTAAGTTTTTTACCAAGAAGGCAGCCCAAATAGATGGTTGATACAGAAATCCAGGTTGCTAAACAGAGTTATGATGGAGGAACACTTTATCTCCATAGATAAAAGGCTGCCAGCAGTAAAGAGAAACACCCAGAACCTGTAGAGGTTTGGTGATAGCTAAAGAGCAGCCTTCCAACAGCCTAAGAACTTTCACAAAAACTTTCATAGCCCTGTAGAACAAGGGTGACCTTTATGGTCAATGAAAGTAACATACTACTTGTGCCTTGTATTGTAAGAGTGTCCTTATGAAGTGCCTTTATGCGTTATGGGACATTTTGTGCACGCAGCAAGCTTCCACTATGGAGAAAAGATCAGTGCTCTAGGCAGGGAAACAAACAATGCAGGTGAGTGCAATGTCTGGTTGTGAAAGAAGGGGGACAGAGAAGTTTGGAGAATGGCAGCCTTGGACAGGGCTGAGCCTGCTGAACAATTCACTGGGATTGTACAGCACAGCTCACAGCTCTCTGCTCTCTGCACAGTGGTTTCAAGCACCTTACACTGCTAGTAGAAGGGCTGTCCCACACCATCCTTCTCCTTAATGAGATGGCAGAAAACACTGCATGTCAACAGAGAAGAGTTAGGAGACTCTCAAAGCAAGTGCATGAGACTCTAGGTCCACAGGTAGAGCTGAATGGTAATGAAGACCATGGAAAAAGAGGGTTTTTTTGTGGAGAAGAAATGCATCTTCAGTGGAAAAAGTCTGAGTTGTAAAAGCCAATTTGTGATGTAGGCAGCTGTCTCTGCTGTTGATGCAGAGACTCAGAGAAACTGACTTTCCCCAACAGCACACAGGGCATGTAAAATGACAGAACAATAATTACTACTTAATACAATCATAATTTTATTATGGAAGGGATGTGTACTCCTTTGCAGCTGAGAGATCACTAATAGCACACCAGTACTGATTAACCTTGAGTATACAACTGTTACACACCAAACTAAACTAAAAGTGAAATATGGCATCACAAGCTTAGGCCAGCAGCATCGTCATCTTACTTTGAATTGATTCTTCACCGACCAGTGCAAGCGAAGGATTTCCAAGATCCAGAGAGCAGTGTCAAGGCTCTCTTCCAGAGGTATGAGCTCCCAGGAGGTCATGCCTCAGTGGAAATTAGAGCACTGGGCACAGTGACTGTTGACAGGTTGCTGCTTGTTTCTATACCAGTGCTGCACAGAGGCTGAGCATCTGTGCACAGTCTCCCTCAAGTGAATAATGAGGTGGGTCTGTCTACATTGGTTTTAATTTTTACCAGGAATGTGCTTCCAAAGGAAATGCATCCTTATTATTTCCCAGGGTAAGTTCTGCAAATCCGGTTCTGCACCAGGAGTGCACCTAGAGCTGCTGAGAGGCACTTGGTCCAAAAGAGCAGCTGGTTCAGAGTAACATCCCATGAAACAGAGACCTTGGGCATTGCACCCCTAGCAACAGGCATTTTACCCAAACAAATCTGCTTCTCGTGGTCTGTGCTGCTTGCTACCAGGTATAGCCAAGGTGAATGTGAGACAAGTGACCCACGAGCACAGGTGGATGAGAGACACACTCCAAAAAAAGCCAGAGCTGGTGTTGCAGCTGAACCATGGTACAGCCCAGGCAAGCCAAGCCACTGTAGAGCACAAGCAAGAACAGTATGGTGACAAGGCAGTCTGCAATACTTGGAAGAAGAACTTAAATGCCCTCTCTGATGGTCCCTATAAAAGTGAGCAGAGACACAACTCTCCACAGATTCTTTCTATTCGCAAAGTATGGACAAGTGTTCTGTTCTTCTCTAATGGATATAAAAAGCATCTCATGCTGGAACAGGTCTGGCAATTTCAGTTTCAGCTACCAGCTGGTTTTAGTACCAGCTTTTATGAATCCTTGAAAAGATGTTCAATTTTACTTTAACAAGACTGTTGACAGATCATATTGTAAAGCAGTAGTACATAACATTTACTACCTTATGACTGGATCTGAAGAGATGCTATGAAATCTGTTTTCTACGGAGAAGTTAATACCACTCTGAAGTCAGCTATTTTTTATCAGAGAGAAAGTATGATAAAACCAACTAATTCAAGATAAGGTTCATATAAACATGTTTTCTAAAAGGACATAAGCACACTTTTTCCAAGAAAAAGGTTATAGATCTAGTTTCTAAAGTAGTATTTTACTCTGTCTCTTCAGAAAGTTTAGACTGCTTAGACAACCTATGCCTTTAAAGAAAGGTTCAGTACCTTTCCAGGACATGAAGATAATTAAATACTAAATAAATGGTCTGTACTACATCACTGCAGCTCAGAGAACCAGATCTCAGAAATGGCTGAGGGATAATAGTGCAGTTTTAGAGATATCTAAAGAGTAAGGATGAATATGGTTATCTCATATTCACTGTCTCTGCCACAGACTTCACGTGCAACTTCAAGTAAGAAATTTATTATGAGTGAGATATGCCAGGAAATTGTCTTTCAGAGATTCTACAGAAGTCAGTTTTGGTCTCTGTTTTCAGTAATAGAGTAATACCTCATGCCATTTCCATCAGTGGAAAAGAAATTCCAGTTTGTTCTCACAGAAAATATCCTCAACACATGATAGCATATTACAGCATGAAAACGGACTGTTTTAAATGTAGAAGAACTCTTCTCACCTATACTGCACAGTATATATTGTTTATATACTCATACAAAATAAATAAAAAGCAACTGAACTCAGAATAAAAGGGGGATTTTAAAATATACAGAAGAACCACCTTGTTGCTAGTATTACATGATGTTATTGTTTATGACATCATCTGGATCCAATTGCATCAGACTAAACAGAGACCATCTTAAAAGCTCAATAGATACTAAGTATCATGATAAAAAGTTATGCATCAGCCAACATACATCATAAGCCCTGCCATGTTAAAAGGTGGTTGCCCACCTGACCTACTGGCCAGCACGGGGCTTTGTGGTCATCACAGGTAAGTCAGAACTAGATTAGCTGGTCATCCTCTAACCTTAGTGGAAGTGGAATTCAGCTGTGTGGAACAGATGATGCTGAACACAAAACTCCCATCCCCGTTGGCAGCAAAGTGATGGGCAGCAGTGTCAGGTATGTTTCAGTGTTGTATTCTAGTACCAGAACCTTTTGCTCGTGTCTTGAGAGAAATTCCTGACCCCTGATGCTGGTTTTGAGGGATGAAATGTGATGTGGTCTGATGTTTGTGAGTTTTTTGCCTAAAGAGGATTTGTATCCCTCTCCAGAGCAGGCTAACATCTGAAGATTATTTACTGCAGTGAAACCCTGTCCGACTGGTAAATCATGATGTCCACTGCACGTGCTGTAGACTCCTTTGGCTGTGATTCACTTTGTGGAATGACCTCTTACATGTCCCAAATAGCTGTGGGGAATTGAAAACTACCCATGTCTCAGTCTAATTAAATGCTATTCCAGATAAGTCACCTCAATCAATCAATCATTTATGGAAACAAAGCAAAAAGGGTTTTGCATTTGTGGGCAGAGCAGGTATTTGTGTAGGAAATGAGGCAACTTCCAACTGGCAACTCCCAGTCCAGGATGAGTTTGTTCATTTAAAATGGGAAAGATCTAGATAGTCTGGTTTTGGCAGTCCTCTAACTCATCTTGGATCATCACTGCTTCATCCCTGATTTAGCATGGTTTCACACTTGGCACTCCATTGCCTTGGGTTAGACTGGCCAGCTGTGTCTCCCACCATTGAAACAGCAGCCAGCCAGCAGTTCTTCTTCCATCAGCAGGGTAAAAGTGACTGAAAACAACACTTTTTAAACTACCAACCCTAATAAAGACACGTGATTACCATTTATACTGGAGCATAAAGCATTTAAGAAGACAACACAGCAAGTGCTCAGAAACAGATGCCAAAACCTTCTTCAATCATACATAAGACATGTAGCTCAGGAGCTGCATGGTAGCCAGCCAGAGGCTGCGTATATGACCATGTAATCATCATATGGAAACTGCTGCAGAAGAGGAAATACGTAAGGATGCTATATTGCTCTAAAAGGGCTTATTCTTTGTCTTTCCACAGGGTGCAGATCTGATAGCCTCTTTCCATCTGCTTCCTCTCCAGAACACTAAATAAAGCATTCACAAGACAGATGTTAAAATCTTATTTTTCAGCTACAACAAATCCCACAGCCACTGGTATCCCCAGCTGCTTCCTCTTCCCCAAGATCCACTCACTGCATTTCCGGTTACCTCCCTCTCCTAATAAAGTCCCCCTAAATAAATTCATCACCTGGCAAGTGCATTTATTGTAGCTGTGGATAAGTAACTGGGGGGGGAAGCCCTGTAAATAGAAAGGTACACTGGTCACAGCTTCACGGAATTACTCAGCTTTTACCAAAGTGTGCTTCATGAGCTAATGGCCCAAGTCAAGCTACAGAGAGATTTCAGGCAGCCTGAACTAAAAAGTAATTTTGAAAAGCACTGAAGAGTAATTTTAAAAAGCACTCAAAGCTTCAAGTGCAGTACTAAAACAGAAAAAGAAAACATGCATGACATTTCCAAACTGCAGAGGAAACAATTACTGTGGTCCATAATAATTGATGTATCAGCAAGACTGTAAGTACTTGGGTTTGGTTTTTTTTTTATCAGTATCTTTAGCACAGCTGCAGTACTATAGAACATTCAAAAGAGTGCAACAACAGAAAAAATTTAAAAAGAAACCATAGAAGGAAAAAAGACCTCTAAATTAGATCCATCAAATATTTAAACCCATAGCAAGACAATGAGCAAGATTATATTGGTTATTTGAGGCATTTTCCATATATTGCATAAGATGGTAGCTCTTAGAAGAGAGACAGTGATAAGGGAAAACTTTCCAACAAAGACAACATGAAATTTTTTTAGAGCATTACAAACTACCAAGGCCACGAAACTACCCAGCTGCCTCTTGAGCTGAAGAGCCTCCAGGGAGTAGCAGGCAGCTCAGATCTAAAGCAAAGACTCATTGAAAGAAGCTATTCAAATACCCAACAGAACTACTGAGTTCTGTCACTTAGCTCTAACTCCTCCATTATCTGCAGTCTTTGGCATCAGAAGCAAACTTATCCTTGTGACACAAAATACATTTTGATGATGCTGTTTCGTGATTATTATTCTCTGTGGCATGACCTCCAGGCTGTTTGACAGCAATAGAAAAAAAAATCAGATATTAAAGATTAATCGCTATAGGAGGATAAATGATTGTACCTTCTCACCACACTTCTCATGCCATTTCTCTTTCAAAGAATTCAGCACCACTGGGCTCCTAACACAGAATACAAGTGAAGAGGTGTGCTGATACAACGGCTAACAAAGTACCTTATTTGATATAATGAAACGCTATAAACATCACTTTGCTGTGTTTAAAGGACAGAAGCCTGTGTAGACACGTTAACTCTACTATTTTGCCTTTCAGAATAAGGCTCATAAGAAAGATCTGCCTTAGAAGTCCAGCTTATACCTCCTGGGCCATCGGAAAATTGATTTCCTAAGAATCTCTTTTCGAACACAGCAAAGATTAATGGCTCTAAAGCAGAATAGTGGTTGGCAATGAGGCAAAGAAATGCTTTCACAGCAGCCTTTAGTTAAAGTCAATTCAGGCAAGGAGCAAACACCTTGCAAGGAAGCTGCATGCCTTCATTCAGAAATTTAAAAGTGTTCCATTATCCAGTTAAACTCCTGCAGTCCTGTTTCATCATTCAGCCTTTCCTCAGTGTGCTACCTGAATTCTTCCCGAATGAACACAGTATTCTGATTTTTGCCTGCCTCCCCCATGTCTAACGGCATCAAGAGTTCATGAAGTCATCAATTAACTATTCTTGTCTGACCAGAAACAGGACAGAGGCAAGAAGTGGATTAAGTATTTTATGAGTTTTCTTTTCAATCTGGTTTTTTTTTTGCAAAAAAGCATATTTAATTGTTTGGCAATATACAAGCCTCTCAAGTAATGTAATCTTTAGGAATGGAAAATTTTGAAGGTTGTTGAGATGATTCAAACTGGCATTTTTTAGTAAAATGCTCATTTAGTATTCCATCCCCATCCATCCTATCAAAAGGAAATTAAAAAAAAAAGCTTGCTATGACACCACTTTTAAACGGCTTTCATTTATAAATAACTCCAAAATTCAAGACACACAAGGAGAAATGGAAACTGATGCAAGAAAAAACTGCAAGAATGGATGGCCTAAAAACACATGCATTGTACAGAAAGTCTTCTCAGGCCAAATTCATCCAGCTCAAAAGAGAAACAGCTAATGTATGACCAAGCCTGTCTTAAGTGAGCTGGTAGTTCAAAAGAACGATTAATTTCAAACTGAATTAGACATTGTCAACTATTGTAAATAAGATGGTATCTGTGGAATAAAAGAAGTGTGAAATAATTATTTTGTTATCATACAAAGGTGAAGAGGAGGGACAGCAATATTCTCACACAACAGGGTACCCCTGGCTCAGGTCCTCCTTCAGGATACCGACAGAGCTCAGCTTCGTTTCAGGGTGAGAAGCTGAGCAAGGGTCTCACTCCGAGACCTTCTATTGACCTTATTTTCCTTAGTAGAAGATACAGACATTTGTTGCAAAGGAATGAATGATTGGGATATAACTGTGACACAAATTCCACTCCTTGCAGGAGAGAGGTCAGTATCATATAAATGAAATCAACATGACAACGTAAAAATAACAATTTCAGAGTATTTACTTGCCCACATGCCAGGAAGATTTTCTCAGATTTGATGTAATTCAAAAATCAGACTGAGTTTGAGATTCAGCATCCCAACTGCCACCTGAACATCCTTGCAACCGGACTATAGAAAATACTATTAGTGCCATCATCCCCTCACTTCTGTAGAGAGTATGGCAATGAGAAGTGCTCCCTGGCATAGATCTACTTCAAAAACTGAGCTTCTGAAATGCTGGCATAACATGATGTGGGTGTTATTGGAAGAATGCAAGTCTTAGTTACCCAGTATGCAATTTTAATTTTGCACATTATTTCCTTAGTGATCATGCCTTCCTTACTTCTCAGAAGTACAAGTTTTGTTGTTTTAAGTAATCTGAACTACACTGCATTCGCCAAAGGCTAAGAAAACACATTACCCCTGACAGGCAATCACTTGAAAAACTCTTAATTCACTTAAAATGCTGAACATTAAAGTGAAGCAAATTATGCATTTGTAACAGAACTGCTCACTGCCTTATGCAGTCCTTTTGAAAGTGAAGGAACATGTAATACCCTTCAAAGCTTTCTCTGAAAGTCAGTTTGTGTAAACAACCCATTTGCAGCAACCATCTCAGTATTGCCTCAAACGACTTGAACACTTGTTCTCTGGTAGTTTAGGGTCTTACATCATTGATACCATTCCAGTATTTCTCTCCTCTTTGCCAAGGATGTCAACTGTCAAAGTACTGGATTAAAAACACCAGTGCTATCAGTTCTTTACTGTAATTCCACAGGAAACACATGCTTCATTCTGCATCTGTTACAGCCTAAGGAAGCGTCGTATTTCAACACTTGAAATGGTTTTGGGGAGACTCACACAGAGCACTTGGAGTTCTCTATTCATCTTCATTTCACAGATTTACTGGGGAAAAAATGAAGTGATATAAAAGAGCTTGTTCCTGCCTCTGCACTTTAATATTTAAAACACCATAAAGCCCATTTAACCTCATGATTTATCTTTCAGATCATCTTTGAAATGCTGCAACACTAAAATTTCTGGTGAAGACAAAACTCATTAAAGACTAGCAAACTATTACTCTGCAGCTCTAGTAGCCCTTCTTTCTGGCACAGCTTTTACTAGACGGAGAAAGATCTTGAAGGACTGAGAATCTGGATAGGAGACAACATGCTCCAAGATTAGGTGTACACCATACCAACAAAAGTCTCCTAGCACCACCCAAATACATCATCTCTACTCGTAAAATTGCATTAAACCCTGACAGCACTCAAATGCCAACTTAATAGACATCAGAAGTGCAGCTGTGTCCCTCCTCTTCCACCTCTATTCACTCTGCTGAAGAGTGCTTCCTCTCTCCTCTCCAGGAGGATCAGGGTGCCTCCTGCCCATTGCTTTCTGCTGAGTAGCTCAGAACCCTTCCCCTCAAGATATGGAGTATCAGGCTGCCTGGGCTTTTAACACACAGACATCAACAGCCTCACCTGGGAAAGGGATAAGTAGCTGAGCAACTGCAAATACCTCAGTTACTTTCTCATGATTAGAGCTCCAGATAACAAAAGCATGCAAAAACATACCAAAAAGCAACCTCATGCCACTACACTCTCTCAATGCTGCTTTCTTCAGATGTTGGACAGAGCTGTGAAGATCATCGCTGGGTATTTTCTTTTATGCTCTCCCAGAACATTAATCTCATATGCCCGACTGACTACAAACATCTTGAAAATGTTTTTTTGTCTCAGCAGATGATAAAATTTATGACTTTCTTCCATTCCTTAAATAGTCAGAGGGCCAAAGACAGAACTTTACAAAGAATTAAGTTAATAGGTAGAAAAACCAGCCAAACTAACAACATTTAAGCCAAACCAACTTGGCTATGAAAGATACTGGCAGAATCTATATTCAACAACTTCAGAATCTGATCAAATGTACTCATCTCCATGTGCAGTCCCTAACATTTGACTTTTTTTCAATAATCTGTCTAGAATTAAGAAGGATTAAAATCACATTTTTGTTAAAGGCCAAAAATAGCAGAAAGGTCATCATTAGAAACAGGATGTAATGAAGTATCCTTGCTGACTTAGAGACCTACAGGCCAAATTCACATCTTCAACATGTTTTAATGTCTACAACAGTAAAATTACAACGTAATTTTGATTTTTTTCTGGTTGTTAGTGTTCAGTTTTACATTTGAAATTAAGCAGTTGATAATTACAGATATTGGGTTTTTTAAAAAATTCACCTTTAATTCTTATTAACAGGAATAGAAGTATAAGTTTTGGCAATTACTACCAAGTCAAAGTTAACAGTATTCTCACAAGAAAATTCTGTGTTTTAATAACAAAGCTCTTGATGAAAGTTAGACAAGGTATTAAAAGTTTGTGATTTATGGAATCAAAACAGGAACAGTTTTATCTTTGTTTTAATCTATCAAAAATAAATCGTGACTTACAGGACAAGTATTAGCATTTTTTAATCAAAACTATTTAACATTCTCAAGATGACAGTTTCACAGGGTTTTTAGAATAGATTTTGTGGGTTGGGGTTTTTTTTATTCACATTTCAAGAGAATCATGACACTGAAACAGAGGAAGAATGAAAATTTGTGACTGTACCTCACCCTATTTTTTTCACAGGAAGATGTTATAGTTCCTGAGAAGTTATTATGAAACTATAAACAAAACTGATGGTTTATTCATTTGATTTAGTCTAGAAAACTGTTACTTTGTTTTGACAAAGGACAAAACCTTCTAGAAGTATGTTTCTATTTGCAATGTTTCCCACTCAGTCACTTGTACTGTACTCAGTGCATTCTGATTCTGTAGACAGGACACTTGTTTATAAGAGGTATTTCAGATGTGCTTGGTGTCATGTTGTAAGGACTTCTGATCAGACTGTGGATCACTGTGGAACTGTAAGCTACAGAACTGAAAAGCTTCACCTGCTCCAGTTCCTGCTTTCCTAGACTTTTCTCCATGCTTTTCAATACAAACACATGCAGTTTTCAATACACTTATTTTCTAATCAATCTTCATATTCTTACATTACCATATTAATAATAATCTTACATCAGGCATCTGCATGCTCTTTTTCTGCAAAAGAAAATACATATCAGCATATTCTGCAGGATTCAAGGTACCCATTCCTCAGATGTCGACACAAATAGCACAACCCATGAGGGAAAGCAGTGACACCACCCCTCCTCAAACTTCTCTGTTAGTGGGAGGACAGAAAAGGAGGGAAACTAAAGACTAAGGTAGCTGGGAACAGCTAGTTCTGTGAAGCTGCAGTGACTTTCAGCGACAATGTATTTGGTCTTATATGCCTTTTGTTCCATCGCAATTAAAGAGTCAAATTTCAGATAGCACATTCTGATCAGTACATCCTTGCATGCACAAAGCTTTCTTTTTTAACAGATGCTCTGAAATTCCTTTCGGAATTGACACACAGCACTGGAGAAATACAGTTCTACCACAGAAGTGTATTTCTACACTGTGGGTTCAACTTTTTCCTATCCTAATACCCAGAAGGAAGTGTGACCAAAAATAGTATAGCATTACACTACCCCATACAGATCTCAACCTACTGACTGCACTTTTAAAAATAAGCCTAAATATGCCTTAGATCAAGTAAAATACTCCTAGTGCTCAATAATCCTGATCTCTGCTGTGTCAGGTAACAGTCTACGTCTTCTCACTACCACAAAACAGAAAACACAAGCAGAGCAAACCAGCCAGAAACACCTTGACTGGAATCATGACCAACTTTGAAAAGCACTGCTTCTAAATACACTAAGGACAAAAAGCTTGATACATGCATATTAACTCAGCCATTTTTAAGTACAGCACATTTTCATGACTTGGAAATATAACAGAGTAAGATTCTGGTCCTAGGTCCCGCTATGTCAAGCCAGCTCCTTTGCAAGGACTCCAGAGACAAAAATACAAAATGGTTTTCCTGTAACTACACAACTGAAACTTCAATATTACTGTTCATCAGAGTCCAAAAACCCAACACTTGTACAAAAATTACAAGCACTGCCTATAGTCTGTGACTGATTAAATTCCCCTTTCACCAGTCTCAACTTCTGCAGTCATAGCCCATGAGTGCACTTGCATGGGCTATGAATCATTCAAGGATGAGATGTTTAAAGACTCCTGTTGCACCTTCTACACTTTTTAAAAAATGAAATAGAGTCAAGGCTTTGAAGCTCACAACCCTGGCATTACTCTTTGACCCACAGGATCTTAGCTATTAATACGAAGTGTAACAACTTCAAGAGACATTCACACAATAGGATAGCCAGCATCTTGGCAGGGTTTCCTTTTTGCTTGATTTGAAACAGACAATTATCCTTTAATTTTCCCCAATTCTGAATGCACACCAGCCACCATGCTGTTCAGCATGCTGCAGATGGATCTCTTTTGCTCCCTAAGGTTTTACACAGATTTAAAATCATGAAGATGCTAATTGCCTATATGGAACCAGAAACAGCAATCCAGCAAATGCTACATTGTTCCCACGCTGTGATCCTGGACCTTGTTTTAGTTAATGAGAAGTTACTACATTTAACATCAAATTACCTCCAGATTCCATAGGTGGCATAACAAAGCCAAATAGCAAATTTTCCAAACCAGCCTTCCACTGTGTTAAGCCTCTTAAAAATAACGACATGTTTAATGACAGCTGCATTTTACTGAGAGACTTCCACCACAGACACGTGCACAAGACCACAGGGGCTGGAGCAGTCTCCACAAAGGTCTGATTTTTAACATATACTACATTTGCAATAGGCTGAAGGAATTTCTAAGGTAATAGAGGGAGCTTCCTTGACTAGAGAAAGCAGTGTGCCTGCACACTCTGCCTGAAGAAATGAGAGTAACGGGGAACTGGAAGAGAACAGAGCTCAGGCTGCTGAGGGCCAAGACTGTCCCTCTCAGACAGTGGTGCACCTGCAGCTTTTCCTCTGTGTTCTGCAGTGCTCTGACAGAGAAGCAGGCTCCTGATGGAAGAGAGATGCAATGGAGACTTATTACAGCTGCAGAGAAAAGTAAGAGTATGGCTCCCACCACAACTGCATGCAAATCCTCTTGTAGCTTTTCCTAGAAAAGTGGGCTAGGATGACAACTTTATCTCTGGACAAAGATTGATCAACCAGTGCAGCACATCTGCAAGGAAACATCCCTGCTGCCCACCCATCAGGTCAGAAAAAACCAAGATTATCTCTGGACTAGCAAGCAAAATTAATTAACAATTTTGTTCTGTGTCAAGATAGGAATACTTCATAAACCACTAGTTACGAAATGCCAAAAATTCTCCAGCTGAAGGTGTTGGGGAAAATGGTAATGGAAAAATATTAATTAATTAACAATTAATGCTTCTAGCACAAAGTTTTTACATTTACTCTTAACTTCCTACCTTCTCACTTTTACTACCTAGTTACCTCCACAGAATGGATGCAAAAAGATTTCCATCAGCACGTTTAATGAAAAACATTTCTTTCAAGCAAGGCACAAAATTTAGATTTATTTAATTTGATTAATCCCAATTTTTTGTTTTACATTAAGTACAAAAACCAGCTTGAACGTAGGTGTAAATACAATTCCACAAAGTAGTTCAGTGAGATTTAAAATCATATCCAGAACTGTAAAGCACAATTAAAAGCAGCCCAGGATATACAGACTGCTTACCATAACCGCTGAAAGAGCTCATAATGTATCAACATATTTAACAACCTCCAGCAATAAGTTATCTCCTTTCCAATCTTTCATTTAAAATGCACTTAGCAATTCTGTACCTAACAAAAAAAGCATGGAAGAATGAGAAGTGCAGGTAAGTTTTACTCAAGCAGAGGCCTAACTTAAACACATACACAATCAAAAATTAAACAATAGAACAATGACATCAATATTTTGAACATTTCTAAGAACATAAATGCTAAGATAATACAGAAAAATAGCCACAGGCTCCAAGACTTACTTACTTCTCAAAGAACTTACGGTGTACTGTAGCTGCCTGAAATATTTTAACAATTATAGAAAATTGTATCTCCAGGTTTGGTACGTTTGTGTTTTCTAGATGATGACATACATTTAAGACAACCATCAACTTATTTACAGTTAGAAGCTTATTCCTTTTAAAATCTGTATTAAAAAAATCAGTTTTGGCACTATACCTAAGGCAATGTAATGAATATGTACCTAAGATAGTAAATCACATAATGAAAGCATAACCAGAAGAAAATCATCTTTAACTTATAAGAAACTGTGAGGCTGTAATTAAAGAGAAAATTAAAGAATCAGCACTTCTAAGTCACTAAAACGCCCTATCCAAACTACTGAAGATTCTTGCTATATGCAACAGGAAAATGCTTCAATCTGTGAAGTCCCTGTGCCTTGTTTTGTGGGAGAACCCAATATTTCTATGGTTATTAAGTTATCCAACCAGTTTTATTACCAGAAAATAGCAAAAAGTTAAAGGAGAACATGAATTTATGTTTTAAGTAAGCAGAAAAAACATTACTCTGAAGTCCAGCCTTTGCTAACTACTTAAAAACCCCAAAGGTAACTTCTCCATTCACTCCACTGAGTAAAGACCACAGCATCATTTTTTTAAATTGATATGAATAGTTTTAACAACTTCCTTTTTCCATTTCCATCAGCTTCAGTGATAGCTGACCCTTAAACATCAATTTCCCAGTGTTGTCACATTTCCACTGCAAAGATGGCAAGCCTAGATTTCATAAACTGTGGATTTTGCTTAAATTTTAAAATAATCTTTGCATTTATCCTAAATTTATAAAAAGATTTTTTTTCAAAGCTTAAGGCAAAAAACAAGTTTATTGGTTATGTTCTTTAAGTCTGAGACGGTGTACGAGGCCGTTTAAATATCAAAAAGCTAACACCATATACAGTATTACCAACAAAAGTAAAGAATAAGGCAACATGCACCCTTAAGATGAAAAGAAAATTTAATTTTACAAGATGTTTAAATAATCCAAAGGCAAAAAGTGTCTGTCTCCTCTAAGAGTATCTTCATAAAACATGGAAATTTTAGAGGAATGTTTTAGAGGACATCAAGTTACTAAAATATTCCGTTCAACGTTTATACAAATACATTACTACAATTGTAAGTTTACATACAATCAACTGACATCTCAGTGTTAACTAATTACTTAAATTTACAAGACAAACATAAATAAAGCTGTTAAAACAGGCAAGTACAGTACTGATCTATCATTCAGCACAATGCATTTTGTACTTCTTTCACCTTGAAAAGAATCAGATTAGAATTGTGCGAAGTCAATCTCCAAACCTAAAAATAAAATAAAAGAGAATTAAGTATATCTAGGCAGGTTTTACACAGCATGGGCATATTCCAAATGTTTAAGTCCTGTTTTCAGGCATGTAATTTACCATTTAATAACCTTTTGTCTGTTCTCAGAAGAGGCCACAGTCTTTAAGGTTATTTTTAATAATGACATCAGTTACAGCATCAAAAACAAACTGCACATTTTTTGTGTCTGTGGCACATGTGAAGTGAGTGTAGATTTCCTTTGTGTCTTTTCTCTTGTTCAGATCTTCAAACTGACACTGAATGTAAGCAGCTGCTTCTTCATAAGTGTTTGACCCTAGAAGAAGAAAATTGCTCAGTAAGCAGGTTTCCAACACAGGAAGAGCAAGATGCACACTATCTTTCAAGGAACTGGTTCTTTGGAAACAGTTTACCTAAACCTGAAGAGGAGTAATTCCACAGCCATTGCTTTAAGATATCACTTAAAAAAACGTGGAAGGAGACCTTTTGGATGCATTTGTAAGAATAAAAACTCAGCAACCGATTCAGTTACAGGTGCAGGAATTGTCTTTCCATTTACTTCAGTGCCAGAGGAACAAATCATTAATGACCCATCATTATCCTAATCCTAGATTAGGATATTTTGTTTCCTTCATTCAAGTTATGTGCTTTCAAATTTTATGTTTTTAAAAGGTTTGGGGTTTTCCCACACTCCATTAAAGACACTAGGCATACACATTTCTCCTAAGCTTTTTACCTCCAACATGCTATTTTCTGTACAATGCAGTAGTCTGAAGTTACAATGGAAATGATACATAAAAATGCTAAGACTTGTTAAATGAATTCATGCTCTTTTGCTATGTATATCCTGAATAAGCCACATGTCAAAATGTATGTACATTCCCTGTTCAAAAAACTCTCATGTATCTCAGGAATTCCTACTCATATCAAAGTATAAAAGCAGGAGAACATCAAAAATTAGAATGGGCTAAATAAATGAGCCTGAACAGTTGCAGCAGTAGCGTGCAAGTGCTATCACTTGACCAGCATTATTTCATCTGGATAAAAAGACTTAACCACTATTTTATTTGTGATCCATAAAAAGAAACCCTCATCTTAAACCCCCCCATCTTAAACTTTAGGTCATATAAATATTTAAGATGCCTAGAGTTACACAATTCCTCATGATCTGTGCATCAAAAATTAGGTATTTAAAAAAAAAAAACCACCTTGATATCTGCACACCCCTCCAATACCTGCATATTCAGGGTAGCAAATAGTGAGAGGACTTCTTTTGATTTTTTCTTCAAAAAGATCTTTCTTGTTCAGGAATAGAATAATAGAAGTGTCTGTGAACCATTTATTGTTGCAGATACTGTCAAACAATTTCATGCTCTCATGCATCCGATTCTGTAATTGAAAAAAAAATCCATCACTTTGTATTTTATCAGTAGTAAAATCAGCATACACATTTTTGACTGTTACAAATGAACCAGTTACAAAACTAAGTTTTTAGCAAACAAAATCACATTTTACTGCAGGGAAATAGAGAGAGGCCAAGACTGCCACAAAGATCACTTCTACCAGCAGGGTTTAGGCAACCACTTTCTCATTTCCAGGTTTAAGTTTTCAGTATTTCAGAAATTTTTAGTGTGTTTTGACATTCTGCAGTACAGATATTCTACAAGAACTGCTGAGTTACCTGAATTTGTCTTAACACTGATTAGATCTTCCGGAAATTGAAAATCAATTCTGCCCCTAGCTGATATTCCAGAATAAGGAAAAAAGTTCTACAAAACTAGAGAATCAAGTAACTAAGCAGGTATTTTAACTCTTACCATAATATTTAACTCTGTAGAAAAATTATCCAACATGTAAGTACTTTGGCCAAGTTCCAGTCATTTAAGTAGCAGGATGCTAGCTATGACCTTCTTTGACTATATTTGACTTGGAAAGGTTTTCTTATTTCTCTTTCCTCCCCAAATTATATTTTATACAAAGTTGCAGAACACAAGGAAGAGCACAAGAGTCTGTTAATGATTCACATACAAGAGGTAAGCATCACTTCAGACCACTCAAGATAGTAAAATGCACCCTGTGCACAGTGACACGGAAGGAGTAAACTCTTGAAAGAGGAGAAAGGAGCCGAGGGTCTTGGAAAGGAAAAGGAAGAGAAACATTTCTGCAACTAAGACAAGAGACTAGAGAAACACAGTTAGAAAGAAACAAAAATTGAAGACTGAGGAAGGAAAGGAAAACAAAATGTGGTAAAGCAGACACAGGTAAGTAAAAAAATTTCTTACTACGTACTTCTAGCATCCATAAAGAGACTAAAATGCGTATTACTGACAATGTATCCTCATTAATTTATGCTTCCTTTCAAACATAAGTGTAGCTAAAAGAGTACTTGTCTCTTAGTATTCCTTCTGAGAATGAGGAAATACTTTGGAACTCAAAAGCATGAATTCCATCACCATTTCACTCATTTCACTGAGACCTTTTGCACAAACCCCATACAACTCATAAAGCAGTAATACTTCAAAAGACCCATTTACAGCTTTCCTTCCAAGCTTAGCTTCTGTCCAACAACTATCCCCTTCTCCAGCATTAGGGTACTTGCCATTTCCTCGTCTTCAGCCAAGACCAAGTCATAATCACTTAGTGCCACACAAAAAATAATTGCTGTAACACCCTCAAAACAATGAATCCACTTCTTCCGCTCTGATCTTTGCCCTCCAACATCAAACATTCTGCAAAATAGAAGTACAAAGCAAAGAATGAACTCTGGAATCTCTAGCTTTCTGAATATTAATCAATGAAATCTAGAATTACCAGCTGTGTAAGTCTGACAATAACATCTTAAAAAGAAGGCAAAATACTTTGTATCATTAATTACTATTTTTCTCAGTATAAACCTCAGTTTTAATAAAGCCTTAGAAGTCTTCTTATACATTTTAGAGAACAAGAGAAAGCATGAGAAGAAAGATAAACAAAATTAATTATTTACAATATTATATTTCATTTAAAAAGTTAATTGTAACCTGTATAAAATAAAGAGTTAGCTTTACTAAAAAGTCTAAAATAATAAAAGATACTGATCAACAATGTGGACTCTCAATCCTGGCGAGTTTCACCTCCTCTCTCTTCTAAATTACAAGTTAAATCTATTCTTCAACTGGCCATGTTTAAATAGGCAATTTTTTAAAGAGACTATCTTAGAAGACAAAATAAGCATTACATAGTAAAAATAACCCTCATTTTCCCTCTAATAAATGCATTTTCTGGAAATGCAATTAAGTCTCACATATGATACACACACTGAAGATGACTTGTACTTTTTATTATCCCCCTTTCCTGTTTTCTATGAGTTGTAAGCTTGCAAGGGCAGGGCAGGTAAAAAATCCCAATTTAATGTTAGCGAACTACACAAGCACTGTAACTTGCACTTGAAGGGATTCAATTACAGCTGTTATTTTTAGGTATCTTCAAGTGTTCCAAGTTGCTTGACTTTAATTTGAAAAAAAGGCAGTAAAAGTAAGTAGAGAATGAAACAAATTAGAAGAAAAAGAAAGACCCTTTGCTCTCTCATGGAAATCTGTCAGAAACACTGTAACCTCTAGCAAGGTCTTCTTACTTGGCTGAACAACTGCTTAAATGACAATGCTCACTGCCCTTTTAATGTTCTACATTGAGAAAATGCCATATTAAAAACACTTGAAAGAATATTCCTGATGAAAAAAGGAAAGATATTCCTGCTCCTTACCTTCAGAAATATCTGTGAAGGGAAGTCTTTGGATATCAGCCTTTACCCAATGTAAGCCAGCCACCTACTACTGCCACTTAGGTCTCAATTAGCAAGGGCTGTACCCATAGAAGATACTTTGCACTTGTACGCCTTAATAAGCAATCCCTTAAATTTTAGTAATAACTTCTGTCAATTTTAGTGCTATGCTTTATAACTTTATACTGAGACCTGAATTTCCATAAGAATTAACACTTCTGCAAAAAAAAAGTAGCAAATAATCAGACTCAACTTGTGGATTAGCCTATAGAAACAGGATGAAGATGACTTGCTATTTGCATTTTGGATTGAATCAATAATCAAAGCTATGCTAAGTGCTTTATAGAGAAGGCTGAATTGAGGCTCAAGTTGAAAGAATCTCAACACACACAGCAGAACAGGAAAGAAAAGATAATGAAAAAAATTGATCCTGCACAGCCAGTCATACCTATGTATGAGTATAATTGAGCCTTTCATGCCTTTGGTTCATCTTAAAAGCTCTTTCCAAGGTACATAAGAGTGTACTTCAAGCCCTCCCAATAACTCATTAAGCCTATTGCCCAAGGCACAGGTACAGGTGTTTGAATGCACAACATTACAGCTAAATAATTCCACAGGCCTGGCTCAAAGACACATTTTACAGAAGTGTAACCCTATGGTCCTTGTAACAGTCCCAATAATCTACACATCTACAATAGGGAACAAGAAACATTAGAAAGTAAGTGAGAAGATGGAGAGCTCCTGAGAATACTGAAGTCCTCTCTTGAGACTTGGCTAAGGACTACTCTCCTTATGTTTGCAAGAGATTCATCAACATTCATCAGCTATTCTTTTGTGGATTCATACAATTTTGTTTTCTTGAACCCTAAAACAAGGAAACAAAACAGATTGCCACAGTACTGATGGTCCTGAAGCATCCATATTTCAGTACTTGCTGTGCATTTCCAGGAGAAAAAATATTTTCCATGAAGATACTAAGCAAATATATAATATAGACATGCTGACAACAATTTCTGCACAACCTAAATGCATATTTATTATTGAGTTTTCTTCTCATTCTTCCTCATCAGAAGGAAATAGAGTACTCTGATGGTTAACACCATCTTGTGTTTTCACCTTGAATGCTGCACATGGGCCAGGGAAAACTTTTTACAAGAGCATGTTGTAAGAAGACAAGGGGGAATGACTTCAAAGTGAAAGAAAGTAGGTTTAGATTAGATATGAGGAGGAAATCCTTTACTGTGGGGGTGGTGAGGCACCAGAACAGGTTGCCCGGGAAGTTATGGATGCCCCATCCCTGGCAGTGTTCAAGGCCAGGTTGGATGGGGTTTTGAGCAAACTGGTCTAGTGGAAGGCATCCCTGTCCACTGCAGCGGGGTTAGAACTAGATGATCTTTAAGATCCCTTCCAACCCAAACCATTCTATGTCTTTAGATATAGAATGCTCAGAATATTAACATTATTTATAAATCCCACAGCACAGAAAATACAAGTTACGTTCTTTCACCTCTAAAATACTACTTTAAAGTATAGCACCTATTTGAATTCAGCTCTTCAGGAAAATAGATTTACTCTTTCATACAACATCAGCAAACTCTTATAAGCCTCCTGTTCTCCAACAGATTTTAAAACAAGAACCCAACAGAACAGCTATTTTACATGGCAGAAAATGCAATATTTTGTTTTGAGATTTCATTTGTATCAAAGTATCCTCACAAAACATTTTCAATAAAACAAAAACATTTATCAGAGCTCCAACAATTCTCACATGCCTTTTTTTTTTTTTACAAAAAAAAGGGGAGGGGGAAATAATCAAACTTGTGGTTAGACAAAGTATTAAATTACACCACTGAATGCTATATTCTATAATTTTACAGAAATTTTGATGGATAGATAACCATGCAGCATGATTTACATACTTAAAATGAAGATCTTTGAAAGTAAAGTGAGTTTCCACTATTCCTGTAGTTTTCACTCTAGTCCTGAGAACATCCTGTTGAGTTGGAATGTAGCTGGTTTGTGCTATCCTGTCCAAGTCATTCAAGTAACTAAAGGTAAAAATAAACACTACTTTCAGTTATTCATAAAACAGCAACAAAATAATTACAAAGAATTACAGAAGTTCTAGGTCCATTCATTGCATTGTGCTTGAATTTCATAAAATAGTTTTCTCTGAGACACAGAAGACACAGTATTCCACTCAAATTTCCAAATTTTTTCAAAATAAGCTTTAGACACACAGTGAAATTTCATCCGAGATGAAAGAAAACTTAGGTAATTTATTCAACTACAAAGAACTTTTCTTTAGAAATTCCGAAATGCAAACATGCTTCCATATACATCAATGTTATTTCCACTAATTAGAACATCTTCATCTTTGTAACCTACTGAACTGCAGGTTACTTTGAACCATAAACAAAGACCAAAATCACTCTATTTGATAACAGATATGAAAAGAATAACTCAGTGTTTTGGCCAGAATTAATGTGTCTAAGAAAATGCCTAATACATAACAATTAAGTTTCTATTGAGAATTTTTAATTGCCCATATTTTTTAAAATTAGCATGCTTTCACTGCCAAAATTCTTGCAATGTTGGCCAAGCCCAGTGTTTCCAAAAACCATACAGCTTACTTGTACTTTTCTCATAGCAAATAGGGAAGGCGCTGTGTTCTATTTTCTGTGTAACAAGAAGTTAACAATTTTACAGATACATTTATATGGCTAGAAGAACTGTTTTCTTATGAAACTTGAGTCAGAGTTGTCTAAAACCACAAAAGAGAACATAGGAGGTTACCACAGGAGAGTATGTGAACCTCCAAATGAAGTGCTCCATACGGAAGAAAGCTTATACAAGTAAGAAAAAACTTCAAGCACTACAAAATACTTCAGAATCATAAAGCTTTAAAAAATTGTACTGTAAGGCAGTATCACTGCTATTGCCATGCTTTACCATCTTATATCTCACTCAGTGGACTCTTCCTTGACTGGTTTACCATTACTTGCTGCCACACCATCTTTTTTTTGCATTCCTAGTTCCTTAATATTTTATTTTCTTACTTAAGTGCCTGAGCATAAAAGATACATTCTAATTGCTTCTTGGCTCAACATATTTCCAGTAGAGACCATTAATTAACAATGAAAACGTAGCAATGTTGAAATAAGAAAAAACTATTACGAATACGAAAGCAGTATCCCTTGGTAATACAGATACAGATCATGTCATCACATTTTTCGGACACGTTCAGATACTGAAAAGGTACTTTAGCCATGTTTTTGCAATAGAAGTGCTACTAAAGCACCTAAAAGCAATTTTTGTCTTCTTTAAGGGAGTGAAACACCTGGTCTGAACATGACAAGTTAATAATTACACTACACCTCTTCCTTTCAACCCCAAAGCTTTTCTGGATCATTTTGACTCAAGCAGACACTATCTTCGTCCAGATACTTCTGTGGTTTCCATCTATGTAGGAGCACAATTTGTCAAAAGATGACACCTCATACTGCTTTAGCTACTAGTTAGAAGGCAAAGGGAATCTTGTCTGTCCGACTGCACTTACTAGGCAGCAGAGTCATTGAGCTGGTATTCTCGAGATCTGTTGAAACAGGCTTGAACCCCGCTGTCTTTCCACAGTCTCTTGATAACTCCAGCAAGCTCTGAAGTCATAAATCCTTCTTCTGCTGCTCCAGCCAACACAAAGAGCTGACGAGCATCATCCTTTAGGGTGTAAACACAAGGTGGAGAGAGAAATACTGAGAAACAAAACAGATGTATTATCACCTAAGAACTATATTCAGCAAATGCATTACTTAACCTGGTAAATGTGAATGTAATCAAACAAAATATGTGAAAGAAAACAATTAATTTTAGTGCTCTAAATTTGGATCTTAATTCCCACATTTTTCAACAACAGAAAGACTAGCAAATTGAATTTCTCATTTGCTGATAAAGCTTCTCCTGGTCTGTTTATAACCTGAGCTAAGTTTTTACACATAGGAGTAGTCACATATTTTGTTCTCAAACCTGAAGTTAACCGTATTTGCTCATAAAATACCACATACCAGATAAAATGGTTACAATACAGACTAGACTCTTCAAAAGTGCAGATGTGTATTGAATAACTTAAGAAAACACATTAATTACTTAATTTTAATTAACTACACAACTTTAAAAGTGACAAATAATCACTTCTTCCTAAATCATGTATCAGGAATTAGAAAAACACTTCTAAAAACCTTTCCAAATAAACCAGCTACAAATATCCATTGCCTTAATTATTCTATAGAGACCAGGTTTTCTTGGTAATGGAATATCAAGCAAACATCAAGATTTTTAAGAGAAAATGCTGGATTTTAAAACTATATATAATAACTGGCTTTCAGAGGACGCTAATGGAATACAGGAAGTAAATCCACCATTCCCCTTTTAACAGCATTTGACCAGTGACATCCAATTTTGCCTGAGTAAGAAAACTTACAAATACTTTAGAATATAAAATACTATTACATTTATTCCTGTAAGGCACTGGAGGAATGACAGCACATGGGTATAGGGAAGGTCTACATTAGTACTCTCCTGCGGGTAGTTGCTTGACCTTGGTTATTAGCAGAACATGATCCAATGAAAGGTATGTCAGCCAGAAAAATCAACTTGTAACTACTACCCACAGCATGTACTGTTTGTCCAGTAATTAAAAGAAAGAGAACAATGCATCTGGAAAGGAGGAAGGAGAAAAGACAGACTTAGACACATCAGCTGGGAACTGGAAGTATTTCAAGAAAGAGGAGGATTTTAGAAGGCAACATACAAGGTTATTCTCATAAAACAAGTAAGTGAAGACACATGCAAATCTGTAGAAAAATCTGTCACTTTGCTGTTCAAACACTAAGCTGTGGGAAAAAAAAAAAATTTTCAGGATGAGCACAGAAAGTAGTGATTGTTCTAAAGATACTGTCCACTGCAGACCTAAATAATCAAAGATTGTGTGAGCTAACGGGAATTGTTTACAGATGGATTGGGTAATACTGAATTTCAGAGGTTGAAAATGAAGAGCTTGCAGCTCAGCCAACTCAACACAAACTTGAAGAGATTTAAACACATATATACATTTGTAGGTACACATATGAAGAACAGGTATCTGACGTATAATTGAAAGAGTCTTTTGAAAGCTAGAGTAAGTAGAAATCTAAAAGAACATTCATCAAACAAAAATACTGATTATTATACACAGACATGACAAATAATATAAATTTAATGGATTGAACTAATAATTACATACAAAGCTCAGAGCCGTAAAGATCAAAGGGTTGGACAGTCAGATCTCAGGGACTTTAATTTGAACACTATGCCTGCACAAAAGAAAGCTGAATGACAATTCCGGTCTTCAAAATTGTTCATGGATGCAAATGCAAGGACCTACAACTCACAAAAGCAGCAAATCTTTAAGAAGAGACAATATATTAAAACACATTATGAAAACAGCTTAGAAACTGACAGTTTTGTCACAAAAGATGATGACATTTTATACTTAAGATGGTCTGATCTTTATGTATCTCTACATGCTCTCAAACAGGGAGGCAGGGAAAGGGAAGGTAGAACAAGAGAATTGATTTCAGCTTTTTAAAAGGCCAAACATTAAAATAAAAAATGGTCTGTGTTACCCCATTCTCCTTTTGCTAAAGATGGCAGCTACCAAAGACACCACAACCAAGGCAGTTTGCAATGATCAAGTCCTATTTTCATTATTAATCAATGCTAGCTACCTTCCTTCAGTTATACTGAAATGGGGCAGCTTCCTCTACAGGCATCACTCTTTTTAATCAGATTCCATACATGAGGTAATGCAAAAAAACGAATTCAACTATCTCTCTAACTAGTGCAAATCTGACATTCAAAAAGTGGTCTGTAGTCCTATGAAGAACATTTACTAAATGCCTCTCAAAACACAGCTTCTACTTAAACTGTCCTGAAGCACAGAGGAAGATACACCATACTTACAACTGACCGTTACTGAAGCTGCTGGTGTTGTCTGTGCTCCCTTGATTCAGTAACTTGAAAAAAGAGAACATTCAGTTCACTGCTTTACTATTAGTCTTATGACAGAAATAAAAGTATACGATTTTTAAAGAAACCTTATACCATTTAGAGTAAAACCCTCAGAAATTAACCTCAGAAATTTAAGGAAAATAATCTGAATGTAACAGTTTACACCAGCAGATAGAATTTTGACGGTTTTTTCCCCAAAAAGACAATAAAATTAAAACAAAATAGAATAAAATTGAAAATAATTGAGGTATAAACATACTAGTACTAACATCCAGTGCTAACGTTCCATAGCAATGTTGCTCTGAAAAAAAAAAAAATTTGGACCACCAGGATGTGACTAAGTACAAAGGGATGGACACCTATTTTAAGGTTATTCCTGACAGAAGTTTGCCTCATTATTTTTATAGCTCTCTGAAATCGAGAAACTCAGATGACTTAAAACTGACATCATATATAAGATAGCCCTCAAAATCTTCTTGTTAGTCATTTTATCTGCTAACACCTAAATTTACTCCTCCTCCGTTTTCTCTTACTACGCATTTAGCAACATAAGTCTACCATCTGCCTCTTTCCAACATTAACTGCCAGACTTCAGAGAGGACTGCACAAACACTGAACTAAGAGCAGTCAGTGCTCTGGAAAACTGGTCGCAAGGGCAGACTACAGCAAACATGAGAGCAAATGTAGAGAGGAATAACCAATGAAACTGAAGCTTTTACTAGTTATGCTTACAACTGAAGAGACATCAGGTAGAATTAACATATGTCCATAAAATAATAGCTATAATTGGCTGTCAATCAGATTTAGACTTCAGATACAACTTTATGACTCACTAAACATAATCTTGAGAATGTCTTCGTTATTACAACCATACATACTGCATTTCATAAGGTTACTGAATGAATACTCTGTAACATTGCTTTTCAAGCAACCAATAAAATCTTGAACACAAGACTGTCAAGAATGAAGAATCCACATACTGTTTCTTATTCTTAAAGACCCTCCTGTCCTCCCAAGCTCTAATTCCACCTTAAAGTGATGGAAAGAACTTACGACAAAATATCCCTCTGACTACCATACATATACTTATCTCAACACCCGAACAGCAAAACCCTTCCTCCATCTCTCCTGTGAGACAGCCACAGTATGGCAAGTACCAGTTCAAAACTGGTACTGGCAAGCATTCCACATTGTGACACTGACTTCTGGGGGGAGGAGATAAAAGCATACATCCCAAACCAAGTTTAACTGCTATTCAGACTAACAACTTTGGGCATCAATTTCAGCACTGCAGCACAGACTGTATAAACTCTCGCAACGAGAGGACAAGCAAAACCGTGTAAACTGAGCATTTTACAGAGATATTCCAAGCATCTCCCTGCCTGACCATACGTGGACATAATCAGGGTCACCATAGGTAAGAGCATAGGGTTAGGACTGGAGATACCAATAACTGAAATGGCAAATAAACTCATCAGAGCTTTGCACATGGGACATTAGATGAAAAAAGACGGAAAAAGTGCAGAAAAGCTTAGGAAAAGATCTCATTTCTTGGGAAAAATCCCAAGATCGGTATCAAGAAAAAATGGGATCCCAGCAGCAGGTCCATGCCCATGTCTCTGAGCAAAATAAAGTCCTCAACACTGGAAATCAATATGAAACAGGATCAGAGGCTAGCAATGTTTCAGGCACTGCTGTGTCTATGACCTACTAGAGACGTGTAGACAGTACAATGCAGAAGTAGCAAGATGCCTCCCTATTTAAGCTGTATTTTTTAAGGAATGTGAAGATGTCTAATTTAAATGACCTACCTAGTAGTCCACAAGTCCATACAAAGAGAGACATGACTGTGGACTCCTTAAGACTCAGATGTTTAGTTCTCCAAATTTAGACAGAATTCAGAAATTAATATCTAAACAAAATACTTGTCAATCAACCCAGTGCTCATTTCTCCATAGGTCACCTTGCCATGTAAAGACCAAAAGCATTTAGTTTTCAAACACTGTATCTTACAAAGATTTCTGAAGGAAATAGTACGGATATTTTGGCCATATGCCTGTGTATGTACATCAATACTCACAGCCCTGATTGAATCACCAAAGTCTATCTTCAACCTCCCCATTGCTCTAATGATAGCAATAATGGACTGAATGGTGTTACTGTAGACAACAGCTTTGTACTGTTTACATTCTTCTTCTGAATAACCAGCTTCATGGATAATCCTATGGAAGAAAAAAAAAATAAATTCTCTATTCAAATTAAAAAAGTATTTCTTTATCACAGTATTTCACCACACTTACTTCATTTGCTTGACAATCGTGCTTTTCCCCGATTCACCAGCTCCTGAAAAATAAATGTGTGAAAATTCAACATCAGACTTTTACTACTCTTTGAAAATACATTTTGATTCTACACTTCATGTATCTAATATAAATACCTTCAATAGGTAAAAGAACATGTTATAAACTGTTTTTTAATATAGAAATGCATCTTCAGCTGGAAATTTCAAAATCAAGCCATTTTAAGAACAAATCTCAGTTCTAAGAAGGTTTTTCTTTTACCAGAAGTGAGCATAATCTTTACACGGTCGGCTGGTGTTTCTAATGCTAACAGATAAGTTGCTCAACTTCAAAGGGATCTGAAGCTTAATGCCTCTAACTGCCTTTTTAATCAAAACCTAACCAAAATCCACTCTTCACACTGTATTAATGATCTCCCGTGTTACAAACGAACACCTTAAAACACTTCAAGGCTTTAGTCCTTGTAAGCCTCTTTTGACCCTAGCACGAATAAACCAAGTCCGCTTACTCTTTGTTAGAACAGACAGCACGAGGTTTGCCAGTCAACCTGATATCATTTTTAGTGCTTAACAACAACAAAACAAAACAGAAGCTATGTTAAAACCCAAAGCTTTAGAAAAACAGTATCTCAGGGAAAAAGATGAAGTTTTTGATATCTCAACAATCTATCTTTAGTCTGCTTCTTTCTCTAAAAAATACATGGAACTCTTACAGCTGTGGTCTAATCCCTTCAGATAGCACGCTTCTAGCTTGTCTGTGACTTGTGCTGAATTCTCCCTCTCAGTTTCCCTTTTTCAATACAGCTTTGCAGAAGTGAGCACAATCTTCATACAGCCTACAGGTATTTCTAATGCAAAGAGATCACCCATTGTCCAATTCCAATATAACCAAAGAAAACTCTGACCACTCAAAAGCACTGATAAAGGCTGTACTCATTCATCTCCCAAAAAAAGGGCAAGAACCTAAAGCATGATAGTCAACCTCACCTTGGACAAAATAAAGGTTATTGAGAATTGCCAACACATATTTACAAACTGCCCTTAGTAAGTTTTCATGAGGAAACAGGTGGGTTTGGGGGTGAAGGACACTAAGAGATTTACTTTAATAAGGCTTCTGATGCCACCTCCCATGGCATCCCTTGTACCAAGCTGGACACATACCAGCTTCAGGGTGTCTGAAAATCTGCCTAGACAGCCACACTTCAAGGCTTGTGTCAATCGTTCAAAAATCTAACTGAAAGGCATTAGTCTCCAGGAGACAATACTGGGCTAATACAGTTTAGCATCTTCACCAATGACTTGAAAACGAAGGCAGAATGCATTGACATCAAGTTTGCAGCTGACATCAGCCCGGGAGGCCAGGAAGTGGTCACAGTATTAAGAGAACAGATGGTCCTCAACATGCTGGACTGAGTTGAGAAATCTCATGACAGTGAACAGAGACAATTGTGAAGCCCTGCAAGTGGCACAAAATAACACATCCAACACATCAGATTTGGGACTAATGGGTTAGGAAAACTGTGGGGCTCAACAAACTGAAGAGTCAGTAGTGCGGCCTTGTGGTGATGAAGGCCAACCCCATTCCAGGCTGCTGTACTGGGTCTGTCTGGAACAGAGTTAACTCTCTTCACAGTAGCCCTTATGGTGCTGTACTTTAGATTTGTAGCTAAAATGGGTGTTGGGAACACTCATTAGAAAGAGACTGATGGTTTTCTCATTGCTGAAAAACACATGAGCAGCATTAAGGCATTTTCTCTTTTCCACCATGTCTCCACCCCTAATGAGTAGGCTGGGTGTGGACAAGACACCGAGAAGGGACACAGCCGGACAGCTGACCCAAGTCAACCAAAGGGATATTCCATACAACACAATGCCATGCTCAGTAGTAAAAACTCAGAGAAGGGAGGAGGAGGCTACAATTGTTGCTACAGTGTTTGTCTAAATCTTTTTTTGTAATAACCTTTGGAAGTGCAGTTATGGTGAAGGGTCTGGGGCACAATTCATACAAGGAGCAGCTGAGGGAGCTGGGGATTTTCAGCCTGGAGAAAAGGAGGCTCAGGGGAGACCTCAACACTCTCTACAACTACCTCAAAGGAGGTTGTAGCCAGGTGGAGTCAGTCTCTTCTCCCAGGTAATAAGCGGTAGGACAATAGTAAATGGCCTCAGGTTGGACCAGGAGAGATTAAGACTCTCTATTAGGAAAAACGTCTTCATCAAAAGGGCTGTCAAGTACTAAAACAGGCTGCCCAGGGAAGTGGTGGAGTCACCATCCCTGGAAGTATTTAAAAACTCTAGATCTGGTACCTGGGGACATGGTTTAGTGGCAGACTTGGCAGTGCTGGGTTAACGGTTGGACACAATGACATTATGAACTTTTTCCAAACTAAATAATTCTATGATTCTTTTCACACAACCATTATGCATGCCAAGGCCCTGCTTTCCAGGAAGTGGCCAAACACCTGCCTCCCAGTGAGAAGGAAGGAATTAACTCTTTTTGCTTTGCTAGTGTGTGCAAGCTGTGGCTTTCCCTATTAAAACATCATTATCTCGACCCATGAGTCTTCTTGCCTGCCTTCTATTTTTTCCTTATTCCAAGGGAGAGGAGAGTGATCACACAGCTGTGTGGGTGTTTGGGTTGACCACGGCCAACAGCTTCCACTGCTGCAGTGGCAAAAGTGCAGACAGGTCAAAGGATGCTGTTCTTCCCCAGCAGGCAGCATTCCTTAGGCCGTATCCGAGTACTGTATACAATTCTCCTCCTTGGTGTCCAGTAAATGAGATACTGATTAACCAGACAAAAAACAGTTAAAAGGTCACTTAGTAGTTTAGAGGGCACATGACATCCAAGGAAAAGCTACAAGGAACTGGGCATTTTAATCCTAGAAAGATTGGTGTGGGGAGAAGATGATCTCTAAGTTTCTATCCTTTCCAGAACATCCAGTTAAGACAGCTTAGAGCAAAAGTAAACTTCTCAGACCTACACAACAAAGATGTGAGGCAATCAAGAACCTCCAACACAGGCAATTTCACAGAGATATAAGGGAAGGGCGTGCAGGGAACCTATTCCGTGGAAGAGGTTGTACTGCACATAGAGTAGGTAGAAACTCAGCCTTGGAGATCTTTAAGACTCAACTGGACAAGGCTCTGAGCAACCTCACCTATTGTAATGTTAGCCTGGCCTTGAGCCAAAGGCTAAACTAGATGACCTCTAAGAGGTTTCTTCCAACCTAAGCTACTGAATTTCTATATAACAGAATATCTCTATACTTTTATACCGTATAGTAATGCTTCTAGGATATTTCTTTTATTAAATAAATACGTACCTTCAGGACAGGCTTAGCCCAATTTAAGACTGGATGCCAAAAGTTGTCCCACCTGCTCCCCAGCATTGCCACTGACACAGCTACACTTCCCTTCCTCCAGCACCACAGAATGAGTGCTGGCACCAATAGGAGCAACTGAGCTCAGAGTTAAGTTAGCTGAGGAATAGAGTAGGCCAGTCAGCATCAATCTAGATTGCTTAATGCCATCTTTAGCTCATGTCCAAGCAAAAGACTTAGTCTCTTATAAATCTGCAAGTTTCTTTACAAAGCAGCAATAGCTCTGAGACTGAGCTGCCATGGCAGCACATTAATATAAACAGAAATTAGAGACACCAGCACTAAAGTCATTTGTTATTTAGACACCTGAAGCATTTATAAACCAAATTAACAATCTCAAAATAGCCAATTACGCACCTAAGCATAAATAGGTGACAAAAGTTTAAAGACTAGCTTTATTAATGAAATTACTGTAATTTGCTTTGGATTAGTATTTTTATTCAAATAATTTGAAGATGGTATATCCCCTGCATTCAACAGCAATTCTAGAGATATTAAGAAATATACTACAACATTTAAATTTGCATAACCTCATAAAATGTTCAGTTAAAAAATTATCACACTTGACTAACCAAGAATGTCAGTGTTAGGGCTAATTACAGCATAAAAAATTTAATTATTTTTGTCATGTACTTTCTACTCCATTTTTTGAATCAGATATGCATGTTTCTCTATGGTGCTAGAATTCACACGCACCAAATACCTACAGTTATCATAAAAGCATTCTCAGTAACATAACCACAAACACCCATAATACATATAAAGAATAATTATGTCATTTATTACAGAGTACCTAACATCAACACTGAGCTCCTGGAAGGTGCATTCCCCTATGTTATTTAATGGAAAACAGAAATGGTATTGTTTGGTTTGGGTTTTTCTTTTACCTGCACACTGAAATGACTGCAGCATTCCTAATAACCTTTGCAAAGTAGATGGGAAAATTTCACCTTACTCTTTGTACCATACTGAAAGAAAGTTCATTACTCCTGAATGCAGAACTCTGCCAGGTTTTCTGACAGATACACTTTGTAAAATTTCCTCCTTTATCTCAGCATAAATACGTTGCCCACACAGCAATATGAGAACTAACTCTGGTTTAGAAAGTTTTAGACAAGAGCAAGCAGTATTAAATATTACATGTGACAGCTGCATATAAAATGTCAGAGCTAGCTATACTGTCACAACCAAACACTACCTAAATTTAGACAGACTTGATCGTATATTCCTCAATCATCTAGTAAAGGATGCTATTTACTGCTTGCTATTTAAGTGTGATACTTGATTTCAGATCACTACCATCAATAATTTGACCAGTCTTACTGGCTCTGTTACTATTCATTTATAATAAAAATATTATTAAAAAGACATGACAGTTCTGCTTAGACTGGAAGAACAGCAGCACATAATTTCTGAATTTAAAAGAAAAGTGAGCATTTTTTGTTTGCTTACATTTAAATGAAAGTCTAAGTTAATTGCTAGGTCATTACATTAATGAAACTTTTACTAACTGATTAGTCCTTTCTTCCCCTTGCACACTTTATGTCCATCATGTGCTCCTCAAAAAGAGGGCAACACAATCTACAAAAACCTAATTTAAAGTTAAGAATTTTAAAACTTTTGTTCACATAATTGAGTAAGAATATAATTCGAATTAAATCCAGTACTCTTCCTAAATCTGCTTGCGAGAAAGCAGGTAGATCCTTACACTTCATTATGCAGACCGACAAAGTAAATCCAACTTAAACAGCACATTTTCCCCATAGATTCCACTATAATCTGAAGGGTCTTCTGCATCAAAGTATAATACTTAGGCTCTACCTTCACATGTCAATATGTCACAGCAAATACTGTGCTATCCAAAGCAGTCATTTACCTGGATCCAGCATGAATTCTGACCGCGCTCCATGAATGCAGAGGCAGCACACAAACCCAGGCCTGTGACTAACTACCATACCAGACACAGCACAGTGAATCTGATGCTCAGCTAAATAAGAGGGACTAAGCTGTATCATGATTTTTCTTTGAAAGCCAGCTTTCAACTTTGGAAATAGAAAAAATCAAAGCATCTTCATGCTCAAAAGACCATCAAAAAACCATTTAACAGATCAGTCTCACTGAATCTTCCCTCTGAAGAAACCAAGTAAGATGAGCAGACCTCAAATAAATTTAAAAACCAGCTAAAGCAATACTTGATTCTCCAAGCTGTGACTTGGTCAATTACAGAAAAAAAAAATTTAAAAAGACTGGGTTGGACTTGATCTTAAGATTCTTTTCCAACCTAAATGATTTTATCACCATATGACTCATTACTATGAAATTGTAGCAAATACCATCTTAGATCGAATATTCTTTCCAAATGGAGCAAATCTGTGTTTAAAATGAATTGAAGCATTTAATAATCTGTTTAAAATTAACAGGTAAGCAAAAATGTTACTTTAAACTACTTAAGAGTGTCTCGCAATTTATTATCCCACACACTGCCTACATAGCAAGCATACCAGAGCTACAAATTTCTGGAACAAATGTTATATGCACCCAAGTACCGAAACTGCTGCTTGGAAGGGCTGAAATCTTCATAGTAAGATTTCTAACTTAAGACACATTTGCTAGTTGGTTACTAAAAAAAAAAAAATCAAATACCAAAATAAAAAGCAAGGCAAACTTCAAGTTTACAGTATCACTCTTCAGAGGAAACCAACTGTCAAATACAACTAATTCTAATAGAATAAATACACTCCTTGTAAGACTAACGCAGAAAAAAAATGGAGACTAAATGAAAATAACTTAAGCGTTATATAAAAACTAAAGATAAAAAATTGGGCTGGCTTTGAAATAACACCAAATAAGTCAGATAAAGGAACAGAACCCACAAAAAAGTAGAACAGCCTTGTATGTTGCCAGAAGAGAGTTCAAGTATGTTTGCCAGCTTTTCAGCCTGTAGAACAGGACATTTAGACCAGATTAACTTAAGCATAGAGACACATGTGAAATTTAAAATAAAACACACTGACTTGTACATTTTTGGATTCAGGTACTGTAAAGTTCTCTCTCCCCAGCTATCCTATCTGGTTCTGTCAGACACTTCTATTTCACAGTAGAAGGCACAGGCTGAACGGTGCCTATTTCTCAGCTCCCACCAGTCACAGCACAAGCTAAATACCCAGTGATTTCTATTCTTTCTGCTATGGGGTCAATAATCTCCTACAAAAACACATGGCTTTGCAGCTTGGAAGTATAATCTCTAAAATGTATCACCTCATGACACATTACCAGACATGAGATTTAAAACAGAATGCAAGATGCTAATCAGTGTTACTACACTCAAAACACATCAATGCTAGTACAAGAAACTCATAGTGGAAACTTTGCTACAACACACTCTGGACAGGTTGAACACCAAATGAAACATTCTCTGAAACCCACACTGCTCTATCTGTCTGAACTTTCTTATTTCATCCACTCCCCCTTTTTGAAGACACCCAGCAGTAACAGTTAATTCACCACCATCCAGTATTCTTCTAATTCTGGGGCAGCTCCCGGCCCTGGTAGTTTATGACCCTTTTCCCGTTCCCAACTGTTTTCATACGGTCAACCAAAGGTGGATAGAACTCATTACTTCTAAAGCGGCATTAGTCTTGGAATTTCCACAGCTACTGGAATTTGAATGTGCCAGGAAACTTTCAACAAATTAAGAATCTGTATGATTAGCATCTGGCAGAAAATATTTCAGTAACTTAACCATGTAGTAATAGAGTGTGAATCCCAGATTACACCCCTGGTTCAAAGCAGAGAAGTGACAGATTCTGAAATTATGGCACTGACTCAGATAAAAGATCTGAGATAATTCTCAAGGTTTCAGTAGCTGCATGCGTTGTCCTACAGAAGCAGTATCATTTACACCCATACACCACTGCCGCTTCTGTAAATTCCTCAACAAATCAAGAATTAATTACAACTAATTATTTCTTTCCTAGGTCTCCAGTACTGCTCTTAGTAGATGCCTGAAATCAACACTATAAAATAAAATAGTCAATATAGTATACATAAAACATCATTTAGGAAAACTGTTAAGATAAAATGTTACCTCAAGTATTAACTCATGGTAGCATCCTGTATGTTTATTCAGGTCTAGATGTCTAACAGACTGCTCCAAGTTTCTCAAACATCTAGGCTGTAACTAGGGCAAATACATAAGCAAGTAATAAAGACAGTGCTAATTAGTTTAGTATTGAAACAACAAGGAGAAAGTATGGGCTTATATGCAGTATAACCTCTGGAACCCAATGAATTCTAAAAATAAATCTTATGGTGAAACAAGGAGGGCACAGACTCGATTTTGCAAACCTTAAGGTAACTTCTATTCACATCTATCTCTTGAGAAGTACGAATTGAGTTTTGAGCTACTTGGAATTTTCAACTAGTGCTTCATCTCTTTTTATGATGAAAGTTTTATGAAATCCTCTTTTTGCTTAGAATTTAATCATGTGATAAGCAGACACCTTAGCAAAAATTACATGCAATTTTATGTACCACACAAAATTAAATGCATGCAGCTTTTGAATACAAATTCTATCTAGCTCTTCAAATACATTTCTTTACTCCTCAGCTGTTTCAAATTACTAGCTACTTCTACATAGTAGGAACCCTTTTATCATTATGTGCACCACTTACACCACAACTGTATTGGGGACTCATTGTCTCACTCTAAAGGAGAACACCAGTACAATGTCAAGTGTCATATTTCAGAAACTTTGTGAAACATTCAAAAGGAAATGAGGTACCTTGAAATTGAAACTACTTTAAAAAGACGTATCTGTTCAGAATGTACAAGAGATCTCTTAAACACCAGTATCACTGCCTTGGACACGGACAGTGCCATTGCAGTTTTTCCTTCAATTAACATAGCTTCCTCTGTGTGAAGTGCCAAATTCAGCAGGACCATGACAAGCTGAGACTCAAAGGGTTGGAATGAAACCTCACGCATGCACATTTTCATCTCGAATGCACATTTAGAGATGAAAACCACTTGTTAATCATGCTTGCTGCCCAACAAGCATGCCACACCATCAGCAGCTAAACATTTGTGGCTTCAGGTTTATATAAGGCGTCAATACTAACAACAGCTTGGTAAGATTAGCAGTTGACTACTCAAATGTATCAAAGGCCAGCATCCACACTACTATCACCTAAAATACTTGGGAATCTCTTCAAAATTCAAAGTCCAAAAACTTGTTAGTATTTTGAATGGACCTTCAATATAGCAAATAACTGATCTCCTCTACAAAACTGAAATAAGATTTAAATTTGCTACTTTAAAAAATTAAAGTGGCTTTCTTCTTCCATACAAAGTAGTATGCTCAGAAACAATTACTTCATAATTTAAAATCATTATATAAAAGAACATGATTAAAGACCTTCTCGAACATGAGTTTCAGTAGTTATTGTATATGAGCCCAATCCAGGAGACAAATGCTGACTGCTCCAACAGAAAGAACCAACTCCTTTACTCTTAGAATGTTTATGAAGAGAGTTACCATCAACTTCTGCCAACAGAGTACAGCACGCCTCATCCAGACTTTCAAACATATATCTAATAAACCTCTAGGAATCCAGAGTGCCTCGGCATTTACTCTCACAGTGTGGTTGGCCTTCATGGCCTTTTACTGTGCACCATGCTATAAATATGGCAGGTAAAGATGGCAAGTTCAGAGATAACAGAGCAAGCTTACTAAGCAGGCTATTACTAATCACAATCAAAAATTATTTATAAAAATTCCCCACTGCAACAAAGGCATACTTTATGCAGGTTGTTCTGGCAGAGAGATACAACAAAGAACTTGGAATAACAACATATTTTCATTGCAGGCTACACTTCCAATTCAGAACAACACTACCGTTGTATTATCTACAATTTCGACAGAACCTGCTGTCCCAGCTGCCTCATATAACTATGTAACTGTGCAAAGAGTTGGGACAATCAGAAAACTGTGTGTGCATTTCTATCAAAACAGGAAAAAGATCTCTTGTGTAAATCTCAACTGATTTTATTCAAAGCTCTACTTGTCACATAACACCAAGGCATTAGTTGCAAATGTGATAAATGGGTACTATCAAAGTTTGTACTTTGATAGTACAAACCCAGGCAATTACACTAAAAGCTGTCCCATTATTGTAGAAACAAAGCAACAAACTTCAGTTCATGTAAATTTTCAGTATTCATCCACACCTAACCTAAAAGTGGTTTCCATCCTCAAGGACTAAGATCTACAAAAATAAGGAGAATAAGCATATTGTTAGCTGACCTAAATTCACTTCAACGTCTCCAACTCCATCAGAATCTGGATGGACATTAAGTGACAGAGATTAAAATGTAAAAAGATCCTAGATATCAATGAACAACCTTTTTCAAACACAAACATTTTCAGAACCCCTATCTGTATTTGAAGCAAGAAAGAAAATTCATGAGCACAGTCAACCATATTTTCTGTTACACGCACACGCATTTTTCACACAAAACTAACCTCAAGTAGGGTGAACAGCACTTGAAAAAAAAATCTGGCTATTTTGGGTTTTTGTTGTTGTTTAAACCGAATTTGTAGTTAACTGGTCTTATATCAAACTGAGACATCTTTATATAAAAATTTCAAGCCCTGCCAAGATACAGGAACAGGACAGACACCTACATGAACAGTAGCCTGTTAAGCCTCAAACAAGTACGTAATCAAAGGCTGATCTAACCTAACCCCAAACACTTCTATGTTCCAGAACAACAGACAAAGAAAATTATGTAAATAGACCCTCATCTAGGAATCAGACGACAGCATTTGCTAGCTAACACTGCAGCCCTAAAGCATATCAGAAGGAATCCCTGTCAATAATTTAAGAGCTTTATGCTTAAGCATTTATATGCTTTACAAAATGCATAACAGTTTTGCCAAGAGTTTACCGGATTTATTAAGGATCTGCATACAGCTGAGAAATCCACTTCGAATATGATTCAAGAAACATTTAATGCATCAAGAATACAGACAGCACTTCAATGAGACTTAGCAACTTATTTCCAGTCCACCACTGTATAAAACATTACTGACAGACCTGAAATTAACAAGAATTCAAAATAACATTTCATTAAATAAAATCTAAAACTATTCAAAACAATTGTCTGGTTTACTCTCAATTTTTTTATTGCAAGACCCATATCTCCAGTAATACCACGTTTTAAAACTGCATTCCAATACCGCATTCACACTGTATTCTATTTAGAAGTTACTACAACTTTACTGTTGCCTCCATTCTCTTCTCTACTGTTTGGACACTGGGCTGGCAGCTGTACTTCTTGCCCACTACCATCCTGCATTCTTCACCAAGTGCTAGGTAGAAGAGGATTCCTCCTAGTCAAGCCCACAACCTATAAAATACAAGAGGAGCATGAGGAAGCACAGATCTGAGACTCCCTGGATTTGAAATGCAAAGAAACTCTTACCTCTAACTTGCAATCAGCACATTCCTTAAGGTAGATTGGCTCTATCTCCTATTGCAGCAAAGAAGTCTTTAAAAAGTGCTTTTTGAATAGTTTAACATGTCTACCAAATGGACCTTGCAGGCGAACACAATTTCACATTATTCCTAATCCAATTCTACAGTGAACTGTGACACAGAAATACAAAAATTGAAAGCATCCTATTCTGCACCCATTTTCCCCTCCACCTCCTGCTCTGCATTTCCAGCACTCCATCTGCATACAGCACGTATCTCTGCTCCTCATCATGCTTTTAGTCAGGTCCTCATCAGACCGTTATGAAATACCAGATGAATTGACCACTCCAGCAGCAAACTAAGTCAGGACAGCCAGTTTGACTACTTAACCAGCAAAAAACTGAATTAATCACTTAAAATTGACAGGGAGAAGGCAAAGCCATTCAGCCAGATGCTGCAAGAGCACTCTCCTTTTTAGCAAGACACAGCTTCTAGAATAGCTCTGCTGCTTATAAGACAACATCCACTGCTTATTTCTAGCATTCCAATACAGATTTAGAAAGCAGGCAAGAACCTCTTGAGTTTTACTGGAAACTATTAAAAAACCCCAGAAATTTGGCATGTACTTATAACTATCGTTGATGAAAACTTGTATTATGATCCAAACAACTACAGTAGCTTCATCCATGTAAAAAAACCCCACGTTCTATGCAAAAAATTATTTTATCAACTTTGTGAAAGGAGGATGGGATTACAGACAGCCATTTGATTCCAACAGTATTTTCATTTCAAGAAACAGGTCATGTTAAATTCTAGACAATATTAATTATAAACCCAGCTCACAGTTTCAACGGGAATTTTCATTACAGTACATTGATTACTTCTATAAAAGCAATATGCTTAGAGCAATGATTGTAAAGACTTCTCATCCATTCTGGTTGCCTAGATACTGTTATAGTTCACTGAAGATTTAATCAGGTACCTTTGCTAAGTATATTACTCGCTACAAAGGCAACACTACATTTCTAAGAAGAATACATGAAAAAGTAATGAAGTACAGTCTATTTCAGAAGTTGAAACACAGTATATTTGAATGCTGTTGATTCCTTTCGATAAGTTGCTTCACAAAAAGTATTTTCTAATTCCAGTACCAATTTTATAGGTACATATAATATTGAAGTTTACATGTATTGGTAAACATAAATAGAGAGCACCCATGTAAGCACACATCTGTAAGTCAACACAGCAACTTGATTATCAAGTTGTTACCAAAATATACCAGAAGTGGCCTTATTTAAAGCTTCAATGACCCTTCAACTACCAAAGCCAGAAAATCAATCTACTTGCTTATCACAAGTTTAACAAGAATTTACTTGCTTATCACGTTTAACAAGTCTCCTATTTAAAGAATTGGTTCTTAACTGCTTTATGCCAATTAGCCCCATAAGCTGAGATCCTAAAAGAATTATACCAAGAGTAACTTTTAAAAAATAACACAGAAATATGTTTCAAGGGAACGGGTAGCCAGCAGTTAAACCAAAATGAAACAAAGGTCAAAATCTAACCGCAAAAGGTTAGATTTCACACTTTCAAACCAAGGACTGGTGTATATGGGTATCTGTGACCCAAGGTGATACTTAGGCCTGTAAGCTTTAAGCTATAGATAACTCCAGAGACCCTGAAGTTGGCTCCACAGCTTTGCAAACGCTAAGGCCAAAGCCGCGATGACAGGAAACATCCTCCAAGTACCCAACTCCAATACTTCTTACACCTATACTGTAGGAGGACTATGAGCAGTCACAAACATGGGTAATTAGTCTACAAAATCACTCCTTTACTTCCCATCCTTACTAAGAAATCTTATTGTGTCTTGTCTGCTCCTACTTAATGGTCAAGGAGAACAAAATGTTTAGCATTAAGAAAAGAGGAGTTAAAATCTCTTATTGCAGAAGCATACATTCCTAGTACACAAGTGTCTCACCAAAACCAGTTTACTTTTTTTTAGCTTATTACTAGTCTAATTTCAAAATCTTAATTATCCTTCCACTCAGAAAAGTCACTAAGTTAAGCCACTGCAAAGATTGGATTTTTCTCAACAGTGCACTCAGAACTTTTCACTCTCAGAAGTTTAAAGTTCTGATTTTTCCAACTACTCTACACACCTTAAGGAACTTCTGTACTTTGTGGATACAAAATCTCTCAGGTAACGCCAACCAAGTTCCATTTACATAATAATTGTGTAATTTAAACAAAACCTGAGGTAACAGTAGGGCACTGAGCAAACAAGGGGAATAAACAGAACAGCAAACCTAGGTAAAAGCTGGACAATTACTAAGATTCAGAATAGGAAGTTTTTATTAATACAGATTCTCCTATACATGTCTTGAGAAAAAAACCTCAAACTTTTAATAGCTAGTTATCAAACCAATTAAGATCTTTATTTCAGTGTTTCCATGGCAAAAAAAAAAAAAAACCAAACCAAAAAACAACAAACACATTCACACTTAACAGAATATCTTAAATACCTCTTTTCTATATCCTGTTTTGCTGTACCACAACATTTGCCAGAGAGCATGTTACAGGAAACACTGCAGACATCCATCAGCTAGACAGCAAAACCGACTTCAGAATTTTATGCCCTCTGAGCCAGACTCATGGCTTGGTTTCAAATTATTTAGCCACACTTTAGGATATGCTGGCTATTCAATTACTCTCGGACGACCAAAACAACTAAAGGGTAAAATGTGGCAGCAAAAGAACAACCCACTTTGGCAATATGAGTATATAAACCACTACAGCCTAACTATAGCACAAAGCCCCGAGTTCAGGTTGTGCCAACACAACTATGCAGGGAGCTGTACTGTAAATTCTAGTTCTGATGCGAGTTAAAAATAACTTCACAAAAGGAGGTTAGCTGAAATGCACAATCATTTTGCTAATATAATCTACAGGACAGAATCAACTGTCGTATACAACAATGATGATACAATAAACTGTGCTGCCAGAAAAAACTAGGAAGACACTAAATACACCATAGCATATTACAGAATTTATGAGTGGTCTTGAGGCACCACTGCTGCTGGGAAGGACAACTTACTAAAAAGTACCTTACTAGAGCCTCCAATTCAGAATGAAGGGGGGGGGGGGGGAAAGAAGCAACTTTATATGGTTTTTGAAAGAAAAGCTGAAGAAAAACCATTTCTCAGGCCTAAAATGTTTTCTAACTCTTAAAATATTACAAAATCCCTTAATACCAGGTATATCACAATTAGTTTTTATGTATCCATAACTAGATTTTTAATCAAGATTTTAAAAAAGCTACTAGTATTACAACACAGCACATAATGTAGAGTTTCTCTTTAACCCTTTCTAAAACAATATGTACTGAAGTAAATTTTGTCTTAAGAATGTTAAAGAATTAAAATCATGAGACAATCCTAGTGATTTTATAAAGTAACTTCCAAAAAGAATATAATAATGCAACACAAGACCTGAAATCACTGAAGATAATTTGTATTCAAGTTTACACATACATTAAAGACCATTTACACCAACATTCAAATCGAAGGAGACAAACATAAAAGAGCCCAAACTGCAGTTGTACAAACACAACCATTCCTAAATGTGCTTTCTGCACATCTCTGAGTCTCCTTTCACAAAAGCAAGGGGGATTATTACACTCTGAGAATCCAGTAACTCCACATAAATAAGATCCTGATTGGCAGAGTCCAACTGAGCCATATTAAAATGCAAGAGAGCTCCTAGTTCAGAACTGGTGCTAAATCTAAGCAGACAGGCTGGAATGGGGTGCGTCACTAACAAAGACAAGAACAACAAGCAAAAAAACCCAAACCCAAACATTAAACACTTCTTTCAGGTATCACAAATCAGCTTTTTAAATAAGAGGTGAACTTCATAAACACCTTTAGATAGCTGTCTCTGAGGGCATGACAGGAAATATTTTGTTAGAAATGTTTTAGTCTAGGCTGGCATAATTTATGAAGATGAGGTTAACATCTCGGAAATGTGCAAAACTTGTTCGTGAGAATAAGGCTTTTCTGAGACCTCCCTTAAGTTCAGACTTCTAAAGTCTTTCTTGTCTGCAAGTGAGGAGAAAGGGAATACTCCAGAGGAAAGGCAAGAGAAGTAATGGTACAAACAGCATCAATGTACTTTCTCAGTCCAGTGTGCAATAGGGTCTGGAGGAAGCCAGGTACTGCCGGGGACTATGAAGAACATGCTGCTGAAAAGACAAGTATGCAGCAGCAGTCAGTTTGACTGAGCAGACAGAAAGATGCAGGTGTGTAACAAAAGAAAAGCAGATGGAAAAAGATGCCTGAGATGTGAAGAGTTAGAAAAACAACAGAATTGTTCCAGTGACCGTCTTAAGGAACAGGAAACTGCAATGGAAAAGATTAAATGCAGTACTGCCTGAAGTTAAATGTCATGTATCTTTAAGAGCATGACAGGCACACGTTCCACTATGAATCACAAGGATCTATTCAAGAACAGAAAAGTGGCTCTGCTGGTCATGAGGATGAAGGTATCCACTGAACTTAAATCTACAACCATGATTATTCAGTAAGGAGACACAGAATTACAGCTGTCAAATAAATGGCCTGCGACCTCCTGGACGGCAGGATCCACTCCTAAAGAACGTTTAAGACATATCTGTTGCTTTTTTCATTCAAGATACAAAGAACCTTAACACCAAATCTGCTATATTAGATGACAAATCTGATAATCCACAAGACAAAGCGCTAATCCTATAAACTCAGGGTGCCAATTTGAATGTATTCATAAAACCTGATGAGTTAACCTCATACCAGAAGGCATTCTACTAAATGAGGTACTGGCTGTTCTCCTGCAGTTGGCATAAATTCAGTCTTATGTGCTCTAGCTAGTTCAACAGAAATGTACTTGCAGATGCACACCTGACCAGGATCACGTCTATGAACGCAGCCCACAGATCGGTCACCCAGAACCACCACCTCCCAACATGAGTAGAGCTACACCCATTCTGCAAGCATCACTAGAATTTTCATTTGTTGAATATTAAAAGTTAAGATGAGAAGCCATGGAAGACAAAAACAACTTGGGTCTACTACTTTCTCTACCTGGAAGCCAGCCAAAATATAAACGGCTTCTCAAAAATCTTATTCTAAGCATATGAGTTTATCTATTAAAAAAACCCACCAGAAAACACAGGAAAAGGAAATATTACTTCAATTAGGACACAGAAGTTTAGGAACTGTCAACTTATCACAAATACAGTGCTTAGCAAAAAATACATACTTTTGTATGTTGAACTTCTGGTGTTGGCCAATATACTATATCAAACTTGTATTTTTTGGTTGAGTTCTCATGAAATTTAAGCATTTCTTTGTTACACATGATTGAAAATAGTATTAAAGTAAATAAGCTTGTTTATGTAATGATTTTAAAAGATAAAATCATCAAATCCAATGTATAAACAAGCATTTTCCATCTGGCTTACCAACTATAAGCTCAAATTCAGCTTACTTCTAAGAATGATGGTTCTCAGAAATTTTCCAGGAAAGGCTCTTTTGCTGTTGGGATAGCACACTGAAGTGCAGAGAATTACAAGGTTAAAATAACTATACATGGATAATGTTTAGAATCCAGTATTTTTATTCCTAATGACCTGCATTCAAAATCTTACGAAGTGGTGAAGCAATTTACACATACGACAAAAGAACTTAGATAGTCCAGGTCAATATCATTTTGCACAGATTAAATATATCTGTTTATTCCTAGAGACAGGACAACAAAATATAAATCTAACATAGATCAGCAACATTGTTCATAGTGATGGTTCAGGTACAGCAATGTCACATCTCTCTCAATTAAATCCCTGCAATTTCCTGGTTTAGGAAAAAAAATTTAGAAAAGCATATAATGGAATAAATTTAATTTCCAATCTAGAAATAGACCAATTTTATGAACACATCTTCCTTCAATTGAGCATTCTAGCTCAAGCTTCAGTAGGATTCTCTAATCACCATGCAAAAATACAATTTTTATATATGCTGGAATAAATCCGATTTATTGGGTCAGTAATAATAAATCGGTATACAGCTATGAGACCTTTTTCTACATAAACAAGGTGTTTCAGACGCCGCTTAGACATTGCACTTTTCTGGCAGCAAACCACAATTTGTACTTTTCCTTTTATTTCAGTATCTTTTTAGCAGAACAAACCCATAAATAGATGTAGGAGTACAACCGAGTAGATGATAAACTATGACATGTGGGCTGAACAAGCAAATGGGAAAGCGAGTGGTGAGAAGAAAGTGACTCTAGTGGAAGTAACTTTAAATAGTTTTGTCATCAGATAAAGCATTCACATAGCATTCAATACATCTGACAGACTTGCAAGGAATAGGAAGAGAAAAGCTTTCATTCCAAAACATGTGAAATACACACACGCATCCATGGGTGTATGCACAAAACCTCATCCAGAGTTCACTAAACATTTAGGTAATCTGTGTTTAAACAATCGTGCAAACACTGGTCCCAAGAGAAGCCAGGCTGCCAGCCTTCACACCTCTTTTTAGTAGGGGAGAGAGGAATGTTAACCCAAGCTGCTGCTCAGAACACTAGGAGAACCCACATGTGTTTGACCATTTGTTCCATATTCTAGGATCTCATGAGAGCCCAGCAGAAAGGCTTTCTTTCTAAAACCTTTTCTTTCAATTTATGAAATTTAAGCTCGTAATATAGGACTTAGTGCATAAGAGCATTAAAATAGTGAGGAAACCCATTCTTAAGTATAAAACATCTTTAAACAGACTTCATCTGTATCCAAGAATTACGAAAAATATACAAACAAGTACAAAACTACAAGCACTACAAGTTCCATATAGAACAGCAAAACACTGAAAATTAATTTCAAATGCCTTGCCAGACAACACATAAAGCATTACTTCACCACTTTTTAAAAAGGCAGTAACATTTTCCGCAGTATTGCTGTTATGGCATACATGAAAACCTTTCCATACAACAATCTGAGGACTCCAAAGGTGTTCAGGACTAGGCACAGTACCAGCCTAAAACCTAACACTTCCTGGAAAACAAACAATTAAAGCTTTTGCTTCTAGTTTATCTCACAAGTAACATTTTAAATCTATAAACACATCTTAGGACCTTTGTTTTTCCCTTACTAGGTTTCATTTCTTCATCTACAATAAAAGTTGCTCAGCCTTTTGTCTCTTTCTGGAGCCATTTTAGAATTTAGCAACAGAAAGTTATTTAAGAGGTCTACTACGTTTGTACTGAACAAAGCACTGTAGGAGAGCAAGATCAATGCCGAGGGGAATGAGAAACTGCGCATCATTTAAAAAGTTTGCCTGAAACTTCACCTCTGGGAGGGAAGTTGCAACTCAACAGCTATTTCAACTCACTATTAGAAGGATCCAGCCTGCTTCAGACATACGGAATATACTGCGAAACTCCCTACATTAATTCAATGCAAATCTTGCAGTATTCAGCTGTCCCCAGTCTATGGTAGTTTTAGTCCTTAACAAATGTATTCTAATTAAAATCCTCACTTCCTTTTTTCTTGTAATTTTTAAAATAATCTTATCTTACTTATCTTTAAACACAAGGGTATCTTGAAATACACAAAAAGGCGACCTTTAAGTACTTGTGAGCAAAACTCAAGAACACATGATGGCACGTTATGTGTAACTATATTACACATGTAGCAGCACCATCAAGGTTGTATTTCCCGTTTTAAGATCCCAGAAGCACAAGCAAGTCCTACAAAATTAAAACAAACAAACAAACAAAAAACAATGGAAAAAGTTCAATGGTGCTTTGCCTTTTGTTCTTTTGACAGTTCCGATACTTCGCTCTCGTAGCAACAGTTTAGGACACGTTCGGGTCTACAAGAAACATTAAGAGTAAATATGTCCCCAATTTAACATGTCCTTCCTTTCAACAGAGGAACAGAGAATCCAGGTCAAAAGTTTCAGGCGTTATCCCTTTGCTATGGAAGTCAGGGCCCGGACAGACCACGCCGTGTCGCTTCCCCGGGGCGCTGCCTCCAACCCCTCAAGCAGCCGAGGGGCCCACCTGCGCCAAGGAGCTGCTGTGCCTCCCGCGACCCCAAACTTCGGAGGGGCCCCGAGCAAGAATCCTGGGGTCCGAGGGCAGCACCGCCTCCCGCCCAGTCGGGCGGCTACCTATAAAACTATACCCCTCGGTAGGCGACGGAGCTTCGCAAGGCGGCTGCCTCAAGAAGAGCCTCCCCTCACGGCATCCCTTACCTAAGAGGAGCAGCTTGACCTCCCTGGCCGCCTTCTCGCCGTCCTCCCGCAGGTTCCTGTCGATCATCTTGCTCCTCTCCACCGCCGCCTTGTCCTCGGCGCTCAGCGTGCAGCCCATCTTGGGAAGGGACTGTTTGGTTCCGCCGGGGGAAGGGAAGCAGGGAGTGACGGGGTTCGGCGCCGGGAGCGACGGGGAGGCGCTGAGGAGGGAGAAGAAGCGAGTGCGCTCCCCGCTCGCTCTCTCCTTCCTCCGCTCCCTCACCTGGGGCGCAGCGGCGTCGAGGGCAGCGCGCGCCGGGTTCGCCTCACGGCCAAGAGGAGAGGCAGCGAACGGGACGAGAGCGGGGAGGCTCGGCCAGGGGAGCGCGGAGCGGGTACAGCGGGGCTGCGGACGGGGGAACCGAGGCCTCGCACCGGGGCCGCCGCTCCCGCCGCCGGCCCTGAGGCTGCTGCGCGCGCGGCACCGCCCCCGCCCCGCCGG